>CM042414.1:182500-217500 GCA_023634145.1 Thymallus thymallus
TGCACAAAAAGGGCTTCACAGGCAAGGATATTGCTGCTAGTAAGATTGTACCTAAATCAACCATTTATCGGATCATAAAGAACTTCAAGGAGAGAGGTTCAATTGTTGTGAAGAAGGCGTCAGGGCGCCCAAGAAAGTCCAGCAAGTGCCAGGACCGTCTCCTAAATTTGATTCAGCTGCGGGATCGGGGCACCACCAGTGCAGAGCTTGCTCAGGAATGGCAGCAGGCAGGTGTGAGTGAATCTGCATGCACAGTGAGGCGAAGACTTTTGGAGGATGGCCTGGTGTCAAGAAGGGCAGCAAAGAAGCCACTTCTCTCCAGGAAAACATCAGGGACAGACTGATATTCTGCAAAAGGTACAGGGATTGGACTGCTGAGGACTGGGGTAGAGTCATTTTCTCTGATGAATCCCCTTTCCGATTGTTTGGGCCATCCGGAAAACACCTTGTCTGGAGAAGACAAGGTGAGCGCTACCATCAGTCCTGTGTCATGCCAACAGTAAAGCATCCTCAGACCATTCATGTGTGGGGTTGCTTCTCAGCCAAGGGAACCAATGCCTTTTCCAGCATGATGGAGCACCTTGCCATAAGGCAAAAGTGAGTAAGTGGCTCGGGGAACAAAACATCAACATTTTGGGTCCATGGCCAGGAAACTCCCCAGACCTTAATCCCATTGAGAACCTGTGGTCGATCCTCAAGAGGCGGGTAGACAAACAAAAACCGACAACTTCTGACAAACTCCAAGCATTGATTATGCAAGAATGGCCTGCCATCCGTCAGGATGTGGCCCAGAAGTTAATTGACAGCATGCCAGGGCGGATTGCAGAGGTCTTGAAAAAGAAGGGTCAACACTGCAAATATTGACTCTGCATAAACTGAATGTCATTGTCAATGAAAGCCTTTGACACTTATGGAATAC
This sequence comes from Thymallus thymallus, assembly GCA_023634145.1. Taxonomy (NCBI): domain Eukaryota; kingdom Metazoa; phylum Chordata; class Actinopteri; order Salmoniformes; family Salmonidae; genus Thymallus; species Thymallus thymallus. The sequence continues at coordinate 183,420 of CM042414.1, forward strand.
TTGTAATTATACTTCAGTGTTACCATAGTAACTACTGACATAAAGATCTAAGAACACTGAAGCAGCAACCTTTGTGGAGACCAATACTAGTGTCATTCTCAAAACTTTTGACCACGACTGTACAGTATACTGTTGGCTACCTGATGGGGGCGCTGTTGTTTGTGTGATGAGGCTTCCTCTTAGAGGAGCGGACTAGTGTGGGTGTAGGAGGTCCAGGTCGCTCCACCGGTCGCGGTGTCTGGAAGGCATGGTGGTCCAAACTCTGCTCCGTTAGGAACCGCTCTGTAGGACTCAACAACAGCAGGTTCTGCGTACACACAGTGTCAACATGTCTTCAACAAGCTCCCCTCCCAGTCCTCGCTAGTATGCAGTGAGTCATCATGATTATCATCAACAACAGACTGGAATAGACCAACTTCACTCTATATTCATGTTCAGGGAAATTAAAAGCTCCAATTTAATTGGTTTTAATTGAGCTGGCCATGTTTATTTTTTATTTAACCTTTATTTTACTAGGCAAGTCAGTTAAGAACAAATTCTTATTTACAATGCCTGCCTACACCGGCCAAACTCGGGACGACGCTGGGCCAATTCTGCACCGCCCCATTGGTACTCCCAATCACGTCCGGTTGTGATACGGTCAGGATTCGAACCAGGTTGTCTGTAGTGACACCTCTAGCACTGAGATGCAGTGTCTTAGACCACTGCGCCACTTGGGAACCCCAAAAGAGCACCATGTGAGTCACTAGGGAGAGATGTCTTATCCAAAAAGCTCATTGGACATGGTGGTGTCTTTCTCCCTGATGAAATGAAAGTGAAGGATCTCCAACCTTAAAGGAGAGGTTTATGTCCTATATAAAGAAGAGAGCAGCTCTAACAACACCGCTATGGCTGAGGACCAGAGGTAGGAGTGACCTGTGATGTCACTATTACCTGTGATGTCACTATTACCTGTGATGTCACTATTACCTGTGATGTCACTATTACCTGTGATGTCACTATTACTTAAAAAAAAGCTAAATGCTTTCATTTGTCTTTATACTCCAGCATTTTGTCATGAAATAAAATGTTTCATAAAAGGATGCAGTAGTCAGCGGTAGGATGCAGTAGTCAGCGGTAGGATGCAGTAGTCAGCGGTAGGATGCAGTAGTCAGCGGTAAGATGCAGTAGTCAGCGGTAAGATGCAGTAGTCAGCGGTAGGATGCAGTAGTCAGCGGTAGGATGCAGTAGTCAGCGGTAAGATGCAGTAGTCAGCGGTAGGATGCAGTAGTCAGGGGTAGGATGCAGTAGTCAGGGGTAGGATGCAGTAGTCAGCTGTAGGATGCAGTAGTCAGCGGTAGGATGCAGTAGTCAGCGGTAGGATGCAGTAGTCAGCGGTAGGATGCAGTAGTCAGCGGTAGGATGCAGTAGTCAGCGGTAAGATGCAGTAGTCAGCGGTAAGATGCAGTAGTCAGCGGTAAGATGCAGTAGTCTGCGGTAAGATGCAGTAGTCAGCGGTAAGATGCAGTAGTCAGCGGTAAGATACAGTAGTCAGCGGTAGGATGCAGTAGTCAGCGGTAGGATGCAGTAGTCAGCGGTAAGATGCAGTAGTAAGCGGTAAGATGCAATAGTCAGCGGTAAGATACAGTAGTCAGCGGTAGGATGCAGTAGTCAGCGGTAGGATCAGGTAGTCAGCGGTAGGATGCAGTAGTCAGCGGTAGGATCAGGTAGTCAGCGGTGGGATGCAGTAGTCAGCGGTAGGATCAGGTAGTCAGCGGTAGGATGCAGTAGTCAGCGGTAGGATGCAGTAGTCAGCAGTAGGATGCAGTAGTCAGTGGTAAGATGCAGTAGTCAGGGGTAGGATGCAGTAGTCAGGGGTAGGATGCAGTAGTCAGCGGTAAGATGCAGTAGTCAGCGGTAAGATGCAGTAGTCAACGGTAAGATGCAGTAGTCAGCGGTAGGATGCAGTAGTCAGCGGTAAGATGCAGTAGTCAGCGGTAGGATCAGGTAGTCAGCGGTAGGATGAGGTAGTCAGCGGTAGGATGCAGTAGTCAGCGGTAGGATGCAGTAGTCAGCGGTAGGATGCAGTAGTCAGCGGTAAGATGCAGTAGTCAGGGGTAGGATGCAGTAGTCAGCGGTAAGATGCAGTAGTCAGCGGTAAGATGCAGTAGTCAGCGGTAAGATGCAGTAGTCAGCGGTAGGATGCAGTAGTCAGCGGTAAGATGCAGTAGTCAGCGGTAGGATGCAGTAGTCAGCGGTAGGATGCAGTAGTCAGCGGTAAGATGCAGTAGTCAGCAGTAAGATGCAGTAGTCAGCGGAAGGATGCAGTAGTCAGCGGTTAGATGCAGTAGTCAGCGGTAGGATGCAGTAGTCAGCGGTAGGATGCAGTAGTCAGCGGTAAGATGCAGTAGTCAGCGGTAGGATGCAGTAGTCAGCGGTAGGATGCAGTAGTCAGCGGTAGGATGCAGTAGTCAGCGGTAAGATGCAGTAGTCAGCGGTAAGATGCAGTAGTCAGCGGTAAGATGCAGTAGTCAGCGGTAAGATGCAGTAGTCAGCGGTAAGATGCAGTAGTCAGCGGTAAGATGCAGTAGTCAGCGGTAAGATGCAGTAGTCAGCGGTAGGATGCAGTAGTCAGGAGAAGGATGCAGTAGTTAGGGGTAGGATGCAGTAATCAGGGGTAGGATGCAGTAGTCAGGGGTAGGATCAGGTAGTCAGGGGTAGGATGCAGTAGTCAGGGGTAGGATGCAGTAGTCAGCGGTAGGATGCAGTAGTCAGGGGTAGGATGCAGTAGTCAGCGGTAGGATGCAGTAGTCAGGGGTAGGATGCAGTAGTCAGCGATAAGAATGCTCAATGTTCTCAGTGAGTTATCGCCTACAAGAACAGCAGCAGCAAGACTGTGTTGCCCACCAGATTGACATCCCAGTCTGTTTACAGATACTGATCCCAGTCTGTTTACAGATACTGATCCCAGTCTGTTTACAGATACTGATCCCAGTCTGTTTACAGATACTGATGCCAGTCTGTTTACAGATACTGATGCCAGTCTGTTTACAGATACTGATTCCAGTCTGTTTACAGATACTGATCCATGGGACCACGCAGACGTCATACCACTCAGGAAGGAGATGCGTTCTGTCTCCTAGAGATGAACGTACTTTGGTGCGAAACGTGCAAATCAATCCCAGAACAACAGAAAAGGACTTTGTGAAGATGCTGGAGGAAACAGGTACAAAAGTATCTTTATCCACAGTAAAACCAGTCCTAAATCGACATAACCTAAAAGGCCGCTCAGCAAGGAAGAAGCCACTGCTCCAAGTAAACTATTATTACCCTCGCTCATATCATACGCATTTTTAGCTACTGAAGTATTTCTCTGCCATCGACCTGTATAGTATAGTTAACCATCCAACATCCACCAATGTATAGTGTACATATTCAGCCAACCACTCATACTATGCAATGTCTTTTTATAGCTTTTTTTTGCACTCCAGATATCTTGTATTTCTATACTTTTTCATACTGCCGCTCTATGTATCATGTACCGTGTATCTGTCTTTTGTGTATTTTCGTTGTGGCATTTTGCACCTGCCCTGTGTTTTGTTGTAGCTGCTTGACAAAGAAATTTCCCCTCGGGGATCAATAAAGTATCTATCTATCTATCTATCTATCTATCTATCTATCTATCTATCTATCTATCTATCTATCTATCTATCTATCTATCTATCTATCTATCTATCTATCTATCTATCTATCTATCTATCCACAGTAAAACAAGTCCTATATCGACATAACCTGAAAGGCCGCTCAGCAAGGAAGAAGCCACTGCTCCAAAACCGCCATAAAAAAGCCAGACTACGGTTTGCAACTGCACATGGGGACAAAGATCGTACTTTTTGGAGAAATGTCCTCTGGTCTGATGAAACAAAAATAGAACTGTTTGGCCATAATGACCATCGTTATGTTTGGAGGAAAAAGGGGGAGGCTTGCAAGCCGAAGAACACCATCCCAACCGTGAAGCACGGGGGTGGCAGCATCATGTTGTGGGGGTGCTTTGCTGCAGGAGAGACTGGTGCAGGAAGGAAAATTATGTAGATATATTGAAGCAACATCTCAACACATCAATCAGGAAGTTAAAGCTTGGTCGCAAATGGGTCTTCCAAATGGACAATGACCCCAAGCATACTTCCAAAGTTGTGGCAAAATGGCTTAAGGACAACAAAGTCAAGGTATTGGAGTGGCCTTCACAAAGCCCTGACCTCAATCCTATAGAAATGTTATGGGAAGAACTGAAAAGGTGTGCGAGAAAGGAGGCCTACAAATACAGATGCATTATATTACAGATGCATTATATTACATTAAATATACCTAACATTGCAGATACATTAGATGACAGATACATTACAGATACATTAGATGACAGATACATTACAGATACATTAGATGACAGATACATTACAAATACATTAGATGACAGATACATTGCAGATACATTAGAAATACATATTCAGTATGAATCAGTAGAACCCTAAACCATCCCTGACCTTTAACTCTTGACCTGTGACCTTACCTTCATGAGGTCCAGCAGGGCTCCACTGATGAGCCCCAGGTACTTCCTCTCCAGGGTGGCAGGGTGGTTCACAGCTGGGAACTGAAACACAAAACAAATAGCATGGTTTCTGTGTCATGCCTCTACCGCCATAATCAGTCAGTCAGTCAGTCAGTCAGTCAGTCAACCAGCCAGCCAGCCAGCCAGCCAGCCAGTCAACCAGCCAGCCACTCAGCCAAACAACCACTCAGCCAACCAGCCACTCAGCCAACCAGCCAGCCAGTCAACAAGCCAGCCACTCAGTCAACCAGCCAGTCAGTCAGTCAACAAGTCAGCCAGCCAGCCAGCCACTTAGTCAACCAGCCAGTCAGTCAGTCAGTCAACAAGCCAGCAACCAGCGAGTCAACCAGAGACAGCGAGAGACAGAGAGAGACAGAGAGAGGGAGACAGAGACGGAGACAGAGAGGGAGACAGAGACAGAGAGAGAGAGACAGAGAGAGAGAGACAGAGAGGGAGACAGAGAGGGAGATAGAGAGGAAGGGAGACAGAGAGGAAGGGAGACAGAGAGGGAGACGGAGACAGAGAGGGAGACAGAGACAGAGAGGGAGACAGAGACAGAGAGGGACACAGAGAGGGAGACAGAGACGGAGAGGGAGACAGAGACGGAGAGGGAGACAGAGAGGAAGACAGAGAGGGAGACAGAGAGGGAGATAGAGAGGAAGGGAGACAGAGAGGAAGGGAGACAGAGAGGGAGACGGAGACAGAGAGGGAGACAGAGACAGAGAGGGAGACAGAGACAGAGAGGGACACAGAGAGGGAGACAGAGAGGGAGACAGAGAGGGAGATAGAGAGGAAGGGAGACAGAGAGGAAGGGAGACAGAGAGGGAGACGGAGACAGAGAGGGAGACAGAGACAGAGAGGGAGACAGAGACAGAGAGGGACACAGAGAGGGAGACAGAGACGGAGAGGGAGACAGAGACGGAGAGGGAGACAGAGAGGAAGACAGAGAGGGAGACAGAGAGGGAGACAGAGAGGGAGACAGATATAAACAGTTGGGAAGAGAAAACCTCTCCCAGAGCTGAGAACCAACCAGTGATCAGGTTAACCATCCCGACCAACCTGGGACACTGTAAGAACAGATGTGCCAGAGTTTCAGACTCAGCACAGAATGACACCCCTCCCCAACAGTAGGATCCAGGTGTACCAGACACATATTGGTGGCTATAGCTCCATGTATTATCCTCCAGTCAGCTATCCTCTTATCAATAGGCAGTTTGTATAAAGACCTTCTGGGGAGGCACCTGGACCAAACACACCCGCCCATCTCGTCGACTTTACCCCTTCCAGGGAAGAAGCTCGGGACAGTAGCACTTCACTTCTGTCTTGAGCGAGTCACTTGTCTCCGTGCTGCTGTGCTCTTTGTAGCTACTTGGTTACCTGCCAAACTTGACGGTTTTTCCTTTTTTATAACCGTTTAATTAATCTTCATTTAACACATTTACCAACGTCTTAGTTATTTTTATTTTTTCCTCTGTCTATTTTTTTTTTCATTCAACTTTGTTACCCCAGACTCTTTATCTGGACATGGTTCTACAGGACTTCCACCAGCCGAAGCTAAGTAGTAACATTATTAACACTATGTCATCTGACGTTAACGGCAGTCACTGTATTCATCACATACAGGAAAACTATTGTCTTATGGCGAGGATAGCCTCGCTGCAAGACCAGCTTCAGACACCATCGTTAGCCAAGGGCAATATAAGTGTAGGAAAGGATGAAACAGCATCTGTGCCACCAGTAGTACAGATAGTAGTATAAATCCCCTCCACAGTCCCCACCAGTAAGTACAGTTACTAGTATAAATCCCCTCCACAGTCCCCACCAGTAAGTACAGATAGTAGTATAAATCCCCTCCACAGTCCCCACCAGTAAGTACAGATAGTAGTATAAATCCCCTCCACAGTCCCCACCAGTAAGTACAGATAGTAGTATAAATCCCCTCCACAGTCCCCACCAGTAAGTACAGATAGTAGTATAAATCCCCTCCACAGTCCCCACCAGTAAGTACAGATAGTAGTATAAATCCCCTCCACAGTCCCCACCAGTAAGTACAGATAGTAGTATAAATCCCCTCCACAGTCCCCACCAGTAAGTACAGATAGTAGTATAAATCCCCTCCACAGTCCCCACCAGTAAGTACAGATAGTAGTATAAATCCCCTCCACAGTCCCCACCAGTAAGTACAGATAGTAGTATAAATCCCCTCCACAGTCCCCACCAGTAAGTACAGATAGTAGTATAAATCCCCTCCACAGTCCCCACCAGTAAGTACAGATAGTAGTATAAATCCCCTCCACAGTCCCCACCAGTAAGTACAGTTACTAGTATAAATCCCCTCCACAGTCCCCACCAGTAAGTACAGATAGTAGTATAAATCCCCTCCACAGTCCCCACCAGTAAGTACAGTTACTAGTATAAATCCCCTCCACAGTCCCCACCAGTAAGTACAGTTACTAGTATAAATCCCCTCCACAGTCCCCACCAGTAAGTACAGATAGTAGTATAAATCCCCTCCACAGTCCTGGTATCTGGATTTGGGCATGTTGCTGCGGGGGGTGCAGAGATGTTGGCCGGGGTAGAGGTAGCCAGGTGGACAGCATGGCCAGCCGTAGCAAAATGCTTATTGAAATTCTAGATTATCGTAGATTTATCGGTAGTGACAGTGTTTCCTAGCCTCAGTACAGTGGACAGCTGGGAGGAGGAGCTCTTATTCTCCATGTTTCCTAGCCTCAGTACAGTGGACAGCTGGAAGGAGGAGCTCTTATTCTCCATGTTTCCTAGCCTCAGTACAGTGGACAGCTGGGAGGAGGAGCTCTTATTCTCCATGTTTCCTAGCCTCAGTACAGTGGACAGCTGGGAGGAGGAGCTCTTATTCTCCATGTTTCCTAGCCTCAGTACAGTGGACAGCTGGGAGGAGGAGCTCTTATTCTCCATGTTTCCTAGCCTCAGTACAGTGGACAGCTGGGAGGAGGAGCTCTTATTCTCCATGTTTCCTAGCCTCAGTACAGTGGACAGCTGGGAGGAGGAGCTCTTATTCTCCATGTTTCCTAGCCTCAGTACAGTGGACAGCTGGGAGGAGGAGCTCTTATTCTCCATGTTTCCTAGCCTCAGTACAGTGGACAGCTGGGAGGAGGAGCTCTTATTCTCCATGTTTCCTAGCCTCAGTACAGTGGACAGCTGGGAGGAGGAGCTCTTATTCTCCATGTTTCCTAGCCTCAGTACAGTGGACAGCTGGGAGGAGGAGCTCTTATTCTCCATGTTTCCTAGCCTCAGTACAGTGGACAGCTGGGAGGAGGAGCTCTTATTCTCCATGTTTCCTAGCCTCAGTACAGTGGACAGCTGGGAGGAGGAGCTCTTATTCTCCATGTTTCCTAGCCTCAGTACAGTGGACAGCTGGGAGGAGGAGCTCTTATTCTCCATGTTTCCTAGCCTCAGTACAGTGGACAGCTGGGAGGAGGAGCTCTTATTCTCCATGTTTCCTAGCCTCAGTACAGTGGACAGCTGGGAGGAGGAGCTCTTATTCTCCATGTTTCCTAGCCTCAGTACAGTGGACAGCTGGGAGGAGGAGCTCTTATTCTCCATGTTTCCTAGCCTCAGTACAGTGGACAGCTGGGAGGAGGAGCTCTTATTCTCCATGTTTCCTAGCCTCAGTACAGTGGACAGCTGGGAGGAGGAGCTCTTATTCTCCATGTTTCCTAGCCTCAGTACAGTGGACAGCTGGGAGGAGGAGCTCTTATTCTCCATGTTTCCTAGCCTCAGTACAGTGGACAGCTGGGAGGAGGAGCTCTTATTCTCCATGTTTCCTAGCCTCAGTACAGTGGACAGCTGGGAGGAGGAGCTCTTATTCTCCATGTTTCCTAGCCTCAGTACAGTGGACAGCTGGGAGGAGGAGCTCTTATTCTCCATGTTTCCTAGCCTCAGTACAGTGGACAGCTGGGAGGAGGAGCTCTTATTCTCCATGTTTCCTAGCCTCAGTACAGTGGGCAGCTGGGAGGAGGAGCTCTTATTCTCCATAGACTTTACAGTGTCCAGAACGTTTGGGAAATAGTACTACAGAGATAACCTGCAGAGTTCTGTCATACTGTCCAGGTCTGAGCCCAAACAGTTTGAGCTTCTACTTTTAAAAATCCACATTTCCAGAAATAGGTCTCTCACTGTTGCAACTCCGCCTCCTTTGGCAGTTCTATCTTGACGGGAAATATTGTAGTTGGGGATGGCATTTTTGGTGGCCTTCATAAGCCAGGATTCAGACACAGCTAGGACATAAGGGTTGGCTGGATGTGCTAGAGCAGTGAATAAATCAAACTTAGGGAGGAGGCTTCTGATGTTTACATGCATGAAACCAAGGCTTTTACGGTTACATAAGTCAACAAATGAGAGCGCCTGGGGAATAGGTGTAGTACTGGGGGTTACAGGACCTGGGTTTACCTCTTCATCACCAGAGGAACAGAGGAGGAGTAGGATAAGAGTACGGCTAAAGGCTTTAAGAGCTGGTCGTCTAGTGCGTTGGGTACAGAGAATAAAAGGAGCAGATTCCTGGGCGCAATAGAATAGATTCAGGACATAATGTATAGACAAGGATATGGTAGGATGTGTGTTCAGTGGAGGTAAACCTAGGCGTTGGGTAACAATGAAATAGGTTGAATCTCTGGAGGCACCAGTTAAGCCAGGTGAGGTCTCCGCAACAGACAAGGCATATTGACATGAGAGAGAGGCATAAAGCAATCACAGGAGTTAATCAAGAGAGCTAAGACAACAACGGGTAATGGTGATGAATGGACAGAGAGGGTCAGAGAGAATGTTGTGCTACACACAGGACCTGAGTTGGAGGCTGAGGCTTAACAGATAAACAGAATGAGGTACCGTGTAAGGGAACAGTCCAGCAGGCATCAGCTGTGTAGCCGAGTGATCATAAGGTCCGATGAGCAGCAAAGAGGTGAGCCAGGGAGCAGTTCAGTGGACGCTGCTGCACTAGGCGAGCGGGAGGCACGGCGTTCAGAATGCTAGCGGGCCGGGGCTAGCAGATGGATCTTCGGCGACATTGCAACGGAAAAGCCTGTTGAAACCACGTTGGGTGATTTCATCGGCAGACCAGTCGTGATGGATCGGTGGGGCTCCGTGTCGACAATAGAAGGTCCAGGCCGGTTGACAAAGGTACTGTAGCCCGGGAATTAGCTAGTACACGTCGGCTAGCCGGAAGATGGTCCTAGCTCGAGGTTAGCTCAAGGCTAACTGGTGCATGCTTCGGGACAGTAGTGTTAGCCAAACAACAGCCACTCAGTTGCAGCTAGCTAGCTGCGATGATCCGGTGTGATGGTCCAGTGATTTCGGCAGAAATCCGGTGATGTGGTAGAGAAAGCAATCCGATATGTGCTGGGTTGGTAGCGCGCTGTGCGGACTGGCCAATATTGTCTGAACTAAAGCTGGCTGGTGCAGGCAGGGCGGTGGTGAAGACCGCTAGCAGTGGCTAGCAATGGCTAGTAGCAAGTTAGCAGGCTAGCTTCTGTCGGAGGTCCAGTTATATGGGATAAAGAAATAAATAAATAGTAGATCCGTTCCACGTTGGATGAGGTGGGTTGCAGGAAAGTATATGAGAATACGAAATATATACAGAAAAACAGAAAAGAACAGACTATTTACACGGGACACGGGACAGGACAAAAAACACATCCGCACTGTTACGCCATCTTGGATTATACCTTGAATGCTAATTTGGTATAGAGCAGACGTAACTCACTCTATTAAATTAATGTAGATCCCGCCACTGGAATCCCCATACATTAATGAAGACAGCTTCTCCATCCTGGAGGTGGAAATCAATCATTTCCAGGCCCACGGACATGTACTAGTCTGTGGCGACCTAAATGCCAGAACCGGACAAGAACCTGACACCCTCAGCACACAGGGGGACAAACACCTACCTGGAGGTGACAGCATTCCCTCCCCCATATGCCCCCCTAGACACAACTACGATAACATAACCAACAAAAACGGGTCACAACTCCTGCAGCTCTGTCGGACGCTGGGTATGTACATAGTCAATGGTAGGCTTAGAGGGGACTCCTATGGTAGGTACACATACTGTATAGCTCATGTCCTGGCAGTAGTACTGTAGACTGACCTCAACCCAGAGTCTCTTAGAGCGTTCACTGTCAGATCACAGCAAAATCACAGTCTACAGTCGTGGCCAAAAGAGAATGACACAAGTATTGGTCTCCACAAAGTTTGCTGCCTCAGTGTTGATGATGGCAATTTGCATATACTCCAGAATGTCATGAAGAGTGATCAGATGAATTGCAATTAATTGCAAAGTCCCTCTTTGCCATGAAAATAAACATTTCCAATGCATTTCAGCCTTGCCACAAAAGGACCAGCTGCCATCATGTCAGTGATTGTCTCGTTAACACAGGTGAGAGTGTTGACGAGGACAAGGCTGGAGATCACTCTGTCAAGCTGATTGAGTCAGAATAACAGACTGGAAGCTTTAAAAGGAGGGTGGTGCTTGAAACCATTGTTCTTCCTCTGTCAACCATGGTTACCTGCAAGGAAACACGTGCCGTCATCATTGCTTTGCACAAAAAGGGCTTCACAGGCAAGGATATTGCTGCTAGTAAGATTGTACCTAAATCAACCATTTATCGGTTCATCAAGAACTTCAAGGAGAGAGGTTAAATTGTTGTGAAGAAGGCGTCAGGGCGCCCAAGAAAGTCCAGCAAGTGCCAGGACCGTCTCCTAAATTTGATTCAGCTGCGGGATCGGGGCACCACCAGTGCAGAGCTTGCTCAGGAATGGCAGCAGGCAGGTGGGAGTGCATCTGCACGCACAGTGAGGCGAAGACTTTTGGAGGATGGCCTGGTGTCAAGAAGGGCAGCAAAGAAGCCACTTCTCTCTTGGAAAAACATCAGGGACAGACTGATATTCTGCAAAAGGTACAGGGATTGGACTTCTGAGGACTGGGGTAGAGTCATTTTCTCTGATGAATCCCCTTTCCGATTGTTTGGGCCATCCGGAAAACTCCTTGTCCGGAGAAGACAAGGTGAGCGCTACCATCAGTCCTGTGTCATGCCAACAGTAAAGCATTCTCAGACCATTCATATGTGGGGTTGCTTCTCAGCCAAGGGAGTGGTCTCACTCACAATTTTGCCTAAGAACACAGCCATGAATAAAGAATGGTACCAACACATCCTCCGAGAGCAACTTCTCCCAACCATCCAAGAACAGTTTGGTGACGACCAATGCCTTTTCCAGCATGATGGAGCACCTTGCCATAAGGCAAAAGTGATAACTAAGTGGCTTGGGGAACAAAACATCAACATTTTGGGTCTATGGCCAGGAAACTCCCCAGACCTTAATCCCATTGAGAACTTGTGGTCGATCCTCAAGAGGCGGGTGGACAAACAAAAACCCACAACTTCTGACAAACTCCAAGCATTGATTATGCAAGAATGGCCTGCCATCCGTCAGGATGTGGCCCAGAAGTTAATTGACAGCATGCCAGGGCGGATTGCAGAGGTCTTGAAAAAGAAGGGTCAACACTGCAAATTGACTTTGACACTTATGGAATACTTGTAATTATACTTCAGTGTACCATAGTAACTACTGACATAAAGATCTAAGAACACTGAAGCAGCAAACTTTGTGGAGACCAATACTTGTGTCATTCTTAAAACTTTTGGCCACGACTGTACTTGAACAGAGCAAAAGTAAAGCCAAAGGAACTGAATAATATTAAGAAATGCTATAGATGGAAGGAAAGTAGGAAACCTACCAAAAAACTATTAGGCAACAACAAATTCAATCCCTTTTAGACAACTTCCTGGACAAAAAAAGGTGTAAATGTGGCAGGAGAGAGAGAGAGAGAGCCTTGCGAGAGAGAGAGAGAGAGAGAGAGAAGAGAGGAGAGAGGAGAGAGGAGAGAGGAGAGAGAGAGAGAGAGAGAGAGAGAGAGAGAGAGAGAGAGAGAGAGAGAGAGAGAATACTGAAATATGACCAGAGAGAGATGATGGAGTGAGTGGGTGAGAACAGGAAGAAGAGAAGAGTGTGTGTGAGGGGAAGAGAGAGAGAGAGTAGTGAGAGCAGAGACGGTCCAGCCTGTCCTACCCGTAGCCCATGGAATCGAGGGTTATTGTAGAAGAGTTTCATCTGTTCAGTAGGCAGCGGTCCCAGGACCTTCTGGATGGTGAAGAGCTGATCTATCTCACTCTCTCCTGGGAACAATGGCTGGCCATCACTCAGCTCCCCCAGGATACAGCCTACTGACCACATGTCCACTGCCTTACCATACGGAGCTCTGGGGGAAACAGTGGGGAGGGGGCGTTGGTCATTATAATTGTATCCAACCTTTACTGCACACATTTAACATGTGTTGGTGCTTTATGTTTACAATATCCAGGTAGATCTCAACCGATACCACACACCAAACTCACCCCAGCAGTAGTTCTGGAGAGCGGTACCATCTAGTGGCCACGTACTCTGTGTAGTTGGCATCATTTCCTTCCGAGAGATTACGGGCAAAGCCTGACAAGAGAAGACAGTGCAGTGAATAAGACAGAGGACAGGAAGTGACCTCAGAGACCAACTAACCAGGAACACTGTCAGGCTCTGGCCATAGAGAAGCTTTGCTTCTCTATATTTCTATGGTCAGAGTCTGGCAGATCTATCATTTCTATTTCTGTCTGGTGTTGTGTGTGTGTGTGGGATCCCTAATTAGAGGCAGCTGCTATGCATTACCTCTAATTAGGGATCTTACTTATATGTCTGTGTTCCACTCCGTTGGCGTGGTTCATTGTTGTATATTGTCTCGTGTCGTGCTACGTGTGTCTTTATTATTATCATTTGTTATTTTGTATAGTTCGCTAGTTCATTCAATAAACATGTCGAACTATCGATACGCTGCGCCTTGGTCTCTCTACACACCCGAACGTGACAAACACAGCTAATTTCAGTAGGGTTATGAGGACACAGGAACAGAACCAGTCAGACCCAATCTCTCTCACTCTCTGTATTCATCAACAGAATTAGTCAATGAGCAGCTAAATATAGACTATATATCTAGTGTTCTACCCAGTATATTGAGGTATCATGGTGCTGAAATGTTTCACTTTGTTATGTTCTTTATCATAGTGTCTGGTGCTGGCCCCACCAGAACACCAACCTGGCTTTATCATAGTGTCTGGTGCTGGCCCCACCAGAACACCAACCTGGCTTTATCATAGTGTCTGGTGCTGGCCCCACCAGAACACCAACCTGGCTTTATCATAGTGTCTGGTGCTGGCCCCACCAGAACACCAACCTGGCTTTATCATAGTGTCTGGTGCTGGCCCCACCAGAACATCAACCTGGCTTTATCATAGTGTCTGGTGCTGGCCCCACCAGAACACCAACCTGGCTTTATCATAGTGTCTGGTGCTGGCCCCACCAGAACATCAACCTGGCTTTATCATAGTGTCTGGTGCTGGCCCCACCAGAACATCAACCTGGCTTTATCATAGTGTCTGGTGCTGGCCCCACCAGAACACCAACCTGGCTTTATCATAGTGTCTGGTACTGGCCCCACCAGAACACCAACCTGACTGACTGGACCTGCAGCAGAACATTATCACATGGCAAGAAAAGAAAGAAAACAGCATTCAAAGGTTCTCTAACTACTTTGCAGACAGAGTTCAGTGTGTCAAATCGGAGGGCCTATTGTCCGATCCTCTGGCAGTCTCTATGGGGGTGCCACAGGGTTCAATTCTTGGGCCAAACCTTTTCTCTATATACATAAACGATGTCGCTCTCGCTGCTGGTGACTCTCTGATCCATCTCTACGCAGATGACACCATTCTGTATACATCTGGCCCCTCTTTGGACACTGTGTTTACTAACCTTCAAACAAGCTTCAATGCCATACAACACTCCTTCCGTGGCCTCCAACTGCTCTTAAACGCTAGTAAAACTAAGTGCATGCTTTTCTATCGAACGCTGCCAGCACCCGCCCACCGGACTATCATCACTACTCTCGACGGGTCCGAATTAGAATACGTGGACACCTACAAATACCTAGGCATCTGGTTAGACTGTAAACTCAACTTCCAGACTCACATCAACCATCTCCAATCCAAAATTAAATCCAGAATTGGCTTCCTATTTCGCAACAAAGCCTCCTTCACTCATGCTGCCAAACATGCCCTTGTAAAACTGACTATCCTACCGATCCTTGATTTCGGCGATGTCATTTACAAACTAGCCTCCAACACTCTACTTAGCAAATTGGATGTAGTCTATCACAGTGCCATCCGTTTTGTCACCAAAGCCCCATATACTACCCACCACTGCGACCTGTATGCTCTCGTTGGCTGGCCTTCATTATATATTCGTCGCCAAACCCACTGGCTTCAGGTCATCTATAAGTCTTTACTAGGTAAATCCCCACCTTATCTCAGCTCACTGGTCACCATAGCAACACCCACCCGTAGCATGCGCTCCAGCAGGTATATCTCACTGGTCACCCCCAAAGCCAACACCTCCTTTGGCCGCCATTCCTTCCAGTTCTCTGCTGCCAATGACTGGAACGAATTGCAAAAATCATTGAAGCTAGAGGTTCCTATCTCCCTCAATAACTTTAAGCATCAGCTGTCAAAGCTGCCTATCGATCACTGCACCTGTATATAGCCCTTCTGTAAATAGCCCACACTACTACCTCATCCCCATATTTATTTTTGTTATTTTCACAAATCTTGCACTCCAGTATCTCTATTTGCACATCATAATTTGTACATCCTTCATTCCTGTGTTAATGATGATAATCTGTCATTTATTTCACCACTATGGTCTATTTATTGTCCTACCTCCTAACCTTACTGCATTTTGCACTACATTTTGCACTCTGTATATAGATTTTCTATTGTGTTTTTGACTATGTTTGTTTACTGTGTAACTCTGTGTTGTTTTTGTCGCACTGCTTTGCTTTGTCTTGGCCAGGTCGCAGTTGCAAATGAGAACTAGTTCTCAACTGACCTACCTGGTTAAATAAAGGTGAAATAAAAAAATAAAAAAAAAATAAAAAAGAATTGGGGGATCAAAATACATGTATAAACAGTAGCTATCAATTCAAGTGTGTTGAATGACTCAGTGTGATAGTTACAACACCCAAGGCAACATGGCGGGAGAGGAGCTGTGTGTCAACATATGGTGTCTGACACAATGTTGCCAATCTGTGGTGAGAGAGGCTTGGAGTGTCAGACAGACACTGGAACTTTCCAGAGAAAAGATAGACTAACACAATTCCATTTGGAGACCAGCTGTTTCTATGGGAACTTAAATCAACACGTTTATGTCTAAGGACTGAAGAAAGGGAAAAGACTGTTGATACAGGTGGAGACTAAAGGTAATACAGTAGAGACTAAATGTAATACAGTAAAGACTAAAGGTAATACAGTAGAGACTAAATGTAATACAGTAGAGACTAAAGGTAATACAGTAGTGACTAAATGTAATACAGTAAAGACTAAAGGTAGTTCAGTAGAGACTAAATGTAATACAGTAAAGACTAAAGGTAATACAGTAAAGACTAAATGTAATACAGTAGAGACTAAATGTAATACAGTAGAGACTAAATGTAATACAGTAGAGACTAAAGGTAGTTCAGTAGAGACTAAATGTAGTACAGTAGAGACTAAATGTAATACAGTAGTGACTAAAGGTAATACAGTAGAGACTAAAGGTAATACAGTAGAGACTAAAGGTAGTACAGTAGAGACTAAAGGTAATACAGTAGAGACTAAATGTAATACAGTAGAGACTAAATGTAATACAGTAGAGACTAAATGTAATACAGTAGAGACTAAAGGTAATACAGTAGAGACTTAAGGTTCTCTAATAGGTTGGTCAGTTTATTGACAGACAGACAGAAAGATTGCTCTGCTCACCGAAGTCACAGAGCTTGAGGACGTCATCAGAACTGATGAGAAGGTTCTCTGGCTTTATATCTGAGGAGAGAGACAGAAAGACACAGAAAGAGAGACAGAAGTGAGTGAGACAGACAGGAGGGTAGACAGAGACAGACAGGAGAGACATACAGACAGGAGAGAGAGAGAGAGAGAGAGAGAGAGAGAGAGAGAGAGAGAGAGAGAGAGAGAGAGAGAGAGAGAGAGAGAGAGAGAGAAATAGAGACAGACAGACAGACAGGAGAGACAGACAGACAGGAGGGAGAGAGACAGACAGGAGGAGAGAGAGAGAGAGAGAGAGAGAGAGAGAGAGAGAGAGACAGAGAGAGAGAGAGAGAGAGAGAGAGAGAGAGAGAGAAAGAGAGACAGACAGACAGACAGACAGACAGGAGGGAGAGAGAGAGAGAGAGAGAGAGTGAGAGAGAGAGAGAGAGAGAGAGACCGACAGGAGTGTGAGAGAGAGGAGAGAGAGAGAGGAGAGTGAGAGAGAGACAGACAGACAGACAGACAGACAGACAGACAGACAGACAGGAGTGAGAGAGAGAGAGAGACAGACAGGAGTGAGAGAGAGAGAGACAGACAGACATGAGAGAGGAGGGAGAGAGAGAGAGAGAGAGAGAGAGAGAGAGAGAGAGAGAGAGAGAGAGAGAGAGAGAGAGACAGACAGACAGACAGACAGACAGACAGACAGACAGACAGACAGACAGACAGGAGTGAGAGAGAGAGACAGACAGGAGTGAGAGAGAGACAGGAGGGAGAGAGACAGACAGACATGAGGGGGAGAGAGAGAGAGAGAGAGAGGAGGGAGGGAGAGAGAGAGACAGGAGGGAGGGGGAGAATGAGACAGAGAGAGAGAGAGAGAGAGAGAGAGAGACAGATAGACAGGAGAGAGAGAGAGAGAGACAGATAGACAGACAGGAGAGAGAGAGAGAGAGGGAGAGAGAGACAGGAGAGAGAGAGAGAGAGAGTGAGAGAGAGACAGACAGGAGAGAGAGAGCTGCTGTCACTTTCACATGGCTGTCTCACTAAAAGGTCAGATGGGAACAGCATCATGTCTACTTGTACTTCAGAAAACCAGAGAATCATATCACAACTATGTCCGGTCATATTGAGGATATACGTATGGTTTGTCTCCATAATATTGTCATCATGTTGTCTGATAGATCACAGGCCATCTGGAGTGTACTCCAAGTCACCACCACCAGACTGTTAGCCTATCAAACCAGAGAAGATGTCATGGCAGGACGTAGGAATGCTGGGACTTCTTATTAACTGAGTAGCGTACACTAGGGCTCCAGTATACTAAAGGTGTGTGATTTGGTTTAGTTGTGTATTGACCAATTCAATCCCTTCTGGTTCCTAGAGCATCATGTCTCCTTACCCCGGTGGACAATGTCGTTCTTATGACACCAGTGGATAGCTTTGATCAGCTGGTAGATGTAGTTCCTGACTTTATCAGACGGCACTCCGTTAGGAAGCTCCTCCAGCAGCTCCAGCATGTTCTGAAAGAGATGAACAGAAGGGATCAGTATCAATCTCCTGGCAATTTATTTGATCAACATCATCAACATCTAAAGTTTCAATTGAAGTCTTATTCTGAGATATATTCACTGCAGGAGACTACAAGTGAAGCTAGTCTTACCTGAACATTCACTGCAGGAGACTACAAGTGAAGCTAGTCTTACCTGAACATTCACTGCAGGAGACTACAAGTGAAGCTAGTCTTACCTGAACATTCACTGCAGGAGACTACAAGTGAAGCTAGTCTTACCTGAACATTCACTGCAGGAGACTACAAGTGAAGCTAGTCTTACCTGAACATTCACTGCAGGAGACTACAAGTGAAGCTAGTCTTACCTGAACATTCACTGCAGGAGACTACAAGTGAAGCTAGTCTTACCTGAACATTCACTGCAGGAGACTACAAGTGAAGCTAGTCTTACCTGAACATTCACTGCAGGAGACTACAAGTGAAGCTAGTCTTACCGGAACATTCACTGCACGAGACTACAAGTGAAGCTAGTCTTACCTGAACATTCACTGCAGGAGACTACAAGTGAAGCTAGTCTTACCTGAACATTCACTGCATGAGACTACAAGTGAAGCTAGTCTTACCTTCTCTACATACTCAAACACCAGGTAGAGTTTCCCCCTCCTGCGGAAGGCTTCCTTCAGCTCCACAATGTTCTCCTGCTTCAGGGTTCGGAGCATCTTCAGCTCCCGGAGTGTAGTCTCCTTAACCTCATCATCCTCTGAAGAAAGGAGAGACAGACAGGATGAGAGGAGAGAGAGAGAGACAGGATGCGAGGAGAGAGAGACAGGATGAGAGGAGAGAGAGAGACAGGATGCGAGGAGAGAGAGACAGGATGAGAGGAGAGAGAGAGAGGCAGGATGACAGGAGAGAGAGACAGGATGAGAGGAGAGACAGTCAGGATGAGAGGAAAGAGACAGGATGACAGGAGAGAGAGACAGGATGAGAGGACAGACACAGACAGGATGAGAGGAGAGACAGGATGAGAGGAGAGACAGACAGGATGGAGAAGAGAGAGACAGGATGAGAGGAGAGAGAGAGAGAGACAGGATTGGAGAGGAAAGAGAGACAGGATGCGAGGACGGACACAGACAGGATCAGAGGAGAGAGAGAGAGAGACAGGATGAGAGGAGAGAGAGACAGGATGAGAGGAGAGAGAGACAGGATGAGAGGACAGACAGGAAGAGAGGAGACAGACACCCATAACAGAACAGAGGATGATGTAGACTAGAGGATGGGTTGTGCTGAATCAAATCATCATTCTTTATCACAGGACTTAATATGAATTATTTCCTGATTAAACACAGGCCTCTTACCTTCACTGTCCTTGAACTTCTTAATGGCCACAATCTCATTGGTCTCCTGCAGTAGAGAGAGAGGAGCGTCTGATAAGGTGCCAGCCCTGCTGCTCAGAATACTGTCTGCACGCACTCAATAGAGGCTGTTATGTCTGCACACGCTCACTAGAGCCTGGCCTGTCTGCACACGCTCACTAGAGCCTGGCCTGTCTGCACACGCTCACTAGAGCCTGGCCTGTCTGCACACGCTCACTAGAGCCTGGCCTGTCTGCACACACTCACTAGAGCCTGGCCTGTCTGCACACGCTCACTAGAGCCTGGCCTGTCTGCACACGCTCACTAGAGCCTGGCCTGTCTGCACACGCTCACTAGATATTAATAATTAAAGACATCTAATCATATTTATTCATCACACTGGTTTCTTGTTGTAACACATCTCAATTCTCCAACACTAGAACGCAACACCCTGCAGTGACTAGAAGGCTGACCAGCCAACAGATAAACTACAACACCCTGCAGTGACTAGAAGGCTGACCAGCCAACAGATAAACTACAACACCCTGCAGTGACTAGAAGGCTGACCAGCCAACAGATAAACTACAACACCCTGCAGTGACTAAAAGGCTGACCAGCCAACAGATAAACTACAACACCCTGCAGTGACTAGAAGGCTGACCAGCCAACAGATAAACTACAACACCCTGCAGTGACTAGAAGGCTGACCAGCCAACAGATAAACTACAACACCCTGCAGTGACTAGAAGGCTGACCAGCCAACAGATAAACTACAACACCCTGCAGTGACTAGAAGGCTGACCAGCCAACAGATAAACTACAACACCCTGCAGTGACTAGAGGTAAACCAACAGTAGGTAAACCACCACTACCCTCTGTATTATTGGTCAACAGTAGGTAATCCACCACTACCCTCTGTATTATTGGTCAACAGTAGGTAAACCACCACTACCCTCTGTATTATTGGTCAACAGTAGGTAAACCACCACTACCCTCTGTATTATTGGTCAACAGTAGGTAAACCACCACTACCCTCTGTATTATTGGTCAACAGTAGGTAATCCACCACAACCCTCTGTATTATTGGTCACTGTGCTTCCATAGAGGTAAGGGGGCTAGCAGGCCAGAGGTGGATGAACGTAGTGTCCTCCCTCGTTTGGGTGTAGGGTCTGATCAGAGCCTGGAGGTAAGGAGGTGCCGATCCCCTCACAGCTCTGTAGGCAAGCACCATGGTTTTGTAGTAGATGTGAGTAGATGCAGAGAAGATGCGGAGGAGCGGGGTGACGTGAGAGAACTTGGGAAGGTTGAACACCAGACAGGCTGCAGTGTTCTGGATAAGTTGTAGGTGTTTAATGGTGCAGGCAGGGAGCCCAGCCAACAGAGAGTTGCAGTAATCCAGACGGGAGATGACAAGTGTCTGGATTAGGACCTGTGCCGCTTTCTGTGTAAGGTAGGGTTGCACTCAGGGAGGAGGACACAATGGAGTTGTCAACGGAGCCCTGGGGGCCACCAGTGGTGCAGAGACAGATTCTCTCCACGCCACCTGATAGGAGCGACCTGTCAGGTAGGACGCAATCCAAGAGTGTGCAGCGCCAGAGATGCCCAACTCAGAGAGGGTGGAGAGGAGGATCTGATGGTTCACAGTATCAAAGGCAGCAGAGGTCTAGAAGGATAAGAGCACAGGAGAGAGAGTTAGATTTGGCAGTACGGAGAGCCTCCCTGTGACACAGAGAAGAGCAGTCTCAGTTGAATGACCAGTCTTGAAACCTGACTAGTTAGGATCAAGGTCATTCTAAAAGGGGGATAGCAGGAGAGTTGGTTAGAGACGGCACGCTCAAGAGTTTTGGAGAGAAAAGAAAGAAGGGATATTGGTCTGTAGTTGTTGACATCGGAGGGATCGAGTGTAGGTTTTTTGAAGACTGAAGGGACACAGCCAGCGGTCAAGGATGAGTTGATGAGCAGGGTGAGGTAAGGGAGAAAGTCTCCGGAAATGGTCTGGAGAAGAGAGGAGGGGATAGGGTCAAGCGGACAGGTTGTTGGGCGGCCGGCCGTCACAAGACACAAGATTTCATCTGGAGAGAGAGGAGAGAAAGAAGTCAGAGCATAGGGTAGGGCAGTGTGAGCAGGACCAGTGGTGTCAATAGGCTTAATAAATGAGGATTGGATGTCGTCAACCTTCTTTCCAAAATGGTTGACGAAGTCATCCACAGAGAGGAAGGAGGAGGAGGAGGATTCAGCAGGGAGGAGAAGGTGGCAAAGAGCTTCCTAGGGTTAGAGGCTGAGGCTTGAAATGTAGAGTGGTAGAAAGTGTCTTTAGCAGCAGAAACAGAGGAAGAAAAAGTAGAGAGGAGAGAGTGAAAAGATGAGATTTAGTTTTCCTCCATTTCCACTCGGCTGCCCGGAGCCCGGTTCTGTGAGCTCACAATGAGTCGTCTAGACACGGAGCAGGAGGGGAGGACCGAGCCGGCCGGGAGGATAGGGGACATAGAGAGTCACAAGATGCAGAAAGGGAGGAGAGGAGGGTCGAGGAGGCAGGATCAGGAGACAGGAGGGAGAAGGATTTATCAGAGGGACGAGATGATAGGATGGAAGAGGAGAGAGTAGCGGGAGAGAGAGAGCGAAGGTTGTGACGGTGCATTACTATCTGAGTAGGGGCAGAGTGAGTAGTGTTGGAGGAGAGCATTACCATCTGAGTAGGGGCAGAGTGAGTAGTGTTGGAGGAGAGCATTACCATCTGAGTAGGGGCAGAGTGAGTAGTGTTGGAGGAGAGCATTACCATCTGAGTAGGGGCAGAGTGAGTAGTGTTGGAGGAGAGCATTACCATCTGAGTAGGGGCAGAGTGAGTAGTGTTGGAGGAGAGCATTACCATCTGAGTAGGGGCAGAGTGAGTAGTGTTGGAGTTGTTGCAGTTGTTATATCATATCACATGCAATATTGCTAGTAATTCTTGGACTTAACTTACGTAGTCATTCACTCAGGAATGCATATTAGTATCCTGTCAATTGCACCTTTTCTCATTGCTTTTAGTATATCGAATGTGCAATACGTGCATTTATCTGTAATTAAACCCTGCGCACTAAGGACTGTATTTTAAGGGAATTACTATTATTACCCCAAATGATATCATACACACATTTAGCTATTTAAGTATCTCTTCCTGTCATTTACCTGTACAGTTTGTGTAAACATGCAAGTATTCACTTATCTGTAAATATAACTGTATATTTACCTGTACAGCTAATTTAACCATGCAAAATTTTCACTTACCTGTTCATTTAGCCAGTCTGTATATTAAGTAAACTATTATTCCCTCGCTCATATCATACGCATTTTTAGCTACTGAAGTATTTCTCTGCCATCGACCTGTATAGTATAGTTAACCATCCAACATCCACCAATGTATAGTGTACATATTCAGCCAACCACCCATACTATGCAATGTCTTTTTATAGCTTTTTTTTTTATATCTGAGTAGGGGCAGAGTGAGTAGTGTTGGAGGAGAGCATTACCATCTGAGTAGGGTCAGAGTGAGTAGTGTTGGAGGAGAGCAAGAGAGAAAAGGATACAAAGTAGTGGTTGGAGACTTGGAGGGGAGTTACAGTGAGATTAGTAGAAGAACAGCATCTAGTAAAGATGAGGTCAAGCGTATTGTCTGCCTTGTGAGTAGAGGGGGACGGTGAGAGGGTGAGGTCAAAAGAGGAGAGGAGTGGAAAGGAGGCAGAGAGAAAAGAGTCAAAGGCAGACGTCGGGAGGTTAAAGTCACCCAGAACTGTGAGGGGTGAGCCATCATCAGGAAATGAACTTGTCAAGCTCATTTATGAACTCTCCAAAGGAACCTGGAGGGCGATAAATTACAAGGATGTTAAGTTTGAATGGGCTAGTGACTGTGACAGCATGGAATTCAAATGAGGAGATAGACAGATGGGTCAGGGGGAAAAGAGAGAATGTCCACTTGGGAGAGAATTCCTGTGCCACCGCCACGCTGACCAGATGCTCTCGGGGTATGCGAGAACACATGATCAGACGAGGAAAGAGCAGTAGGAGTAGCAGTGTTTTCTGTGGTAATCTATGTTTCCGTCAGCGCCAAGAAGTCAAGGAACTGGAGGGCAGCATAGGCTGAGATGAACTCTGCCTTGTTGGCCGCAGTTCCAAAGGCTGCCGGAGACCTGGAACTCCAGGATCCAGTTGCAGAGGGAGGTGTTTAGTCTCAGGGTCCAGAGCTTAGTGATGAGCTTTGAGGGCACTATGGTGTTGAACGCTGAGCTGTTGTCAATGAACAGCATTCTCACATACAGTTGAAGTTGGAAGTTTACATAGACTTAGGTTGAAGTCATTAAAACTCATTTTTCAACCACTCCACAGATTTCATGTTAACAAACTATAGTTTTGTCAAGTCGGTTAGGACATCTACTTTGTGCATGACACAAATAATTCTTCCGACAATTGTTTACAGACAGATTATTTCACTTATAATTCACTATATCACAATTCCAGTAGGTCAGAAGTTTACATACACTAAGTTGACTGTGCCTTTAAACAGCTTGGAAAATTCCAGAAAATGATGTAATGGCTTTAGAAGCTTCTGATAGGCTAATTGACATAATTTGAGTCAATTGGAGGTGTACCTGTGGATGTATTTCAAGGCCTACCTTCAGTGCCTCTTTGCTCGACATCATGGGAAAATCAAAAGAAATCAGCCAAGACCTCAGAAGAAAAATTGTAGACCTCCACAAGTCTGGTTCATTCTTGGGAGCAATTTCCAAACGCCTGAAGGTACCACGTTCATCTGTACAAACAATAGTACGCAAGTATAAACACCATGGGACCTCGCAGCCGTCATACCGCTCAGGAAGGAGACACGTTCTGTCTCCTAGAGATGAATGTACTTTGGTGCGAAAAGTGCAAATCAATCCCAGAACAACAGCAAAGGACCTTGTGAAGATGCTGGAGGAAACATGTACAAAAGTATATATATCTACAGTAAAACAAGTGTTATATCGACATAACCTGAAAGGCTGCTCAGCAAGGAAGAAGCCACTGCTCCAAAACCACCATAAAAAGCCGGGCGCCTAACCAATTGTGCTATTACATGTTTTTTTTGCGTTATTTGTATCTTTGTTTGTACATAATGTTTCTGTCATCGTATCTTACGGCAAAAAGGAGCTTCTGGATATCAGGACAGCGATCACTAACCTCGGATTGGACGAGGACTTCTTCTTCAATAAACGGGACACACATGATGTACTTCAGAGACCCAACAAAGCCCAGATCCCCGTCATCGGCAGGAGGAGGAGACGCAGGTATAGGGGACTCAGAGTGGGGAGCCTTGTAAGGATCCACTGACGGCGAGTGGGATATCTGCCCTTACCATCAGTACTGCTAGCCAACGTACAATCATTGGACAATAAATTAGACGAGATAAGATCACAAATTTCCTACCAACGGGACATCAAAAACGGTAATATATTATGTTTCACCGAGTCGTGGTTGAATGACGACATGGACACGATTCAGCTGGCGGGCGAGGGGCTGTGTATATTTGTAAACAACAGCTGGTGCACTGAATCTAAGGAAGCCTCTAGATTCTGCTCTCCTGAAGTAGAGTATCTCATTATAAGCTCTAGACCACACTATTTTCAACTATATTTTTTGTGGCTGTTTATTTACCACCACAGACAGATGCTGGCACTAAGACCGCACTCAGTCAGCTGTATAAGTCAATAAGCAAACAGGAAAACGCCCATCCAGAGACGGCGCTCCTAGTGGCCGGGGACTTTAATGCAGGAAAACTGAAATCAGTCTTACCTAATTTCTACCAGCATGTTAAATGTGCAACCAGAGGGATAAACAACTCTAGACCACCTTTACTCCACACACAGAGACGCGTACAAAGCTCTCCCTCAACCTCCATTTGGGAAATCAGACCATAATTCCTGCTTACTAACAAAAACTAAAGCAGGAAGTACCAGTGACTCACTCAATACAGAAGTGGTCAGATGACGCAGATGTCTTAATTCAGTTAGGATCACCACTTTATTTTAGGAATGTGAAATGTCAAAATAATAGTAGAGAGAATTATTTATTTCATCACATTCCCAGTGGGTCAGAAGTTTACATACACTCAATTAGTATTTGGTAGCATTGCCTTTAAATTGTTTAACTTGGGTCAAATGTTTGGGGTAGCCTTCCACAAGCTTCCCACAATAAGTTGGGTGAATTTTGGCCCATTCCTCCTGGCAGAACTGTCAGGTTTGTAGGCCTCCTTGCTCGCAGAGACAGAACTGGTTACAAGCAAAAACTAAAGCAGTATCTTTTTTTTCTCCCCAATTTCGTCATATCCAATTGGTAGTTACAGTCTTGTCCCATCGCTACAACTCCCGTACGGACTCGGGAGAGGCGAAGGTTGAGAGCCATGCGTCCTCCCAAAACACAACCACTAAGCCGCACTGCTTCTTGACACAATGAACGCTTAACCCGGAAGCCAGCCGCACCAATGTGTCGGAGGAACCACCGTAAACCTGGCGACTGAGTCAACGTGCATGCGCCCGGCCCGCCACAGGAGATGCTAGAGCGCGATGGGACAAGGACAACCCGGCCAGCCAAACCCTCCCTAACCCGGACGACGCTGGGCCAATTGTGCATTGCCTCATGGGTCTCCCGGTCGCGGCCGGCTGCGACACAGACGGGGCTCGAACCCGCATCTGTAGTAATGCAGCTTGCACTGCGATGCAGTGCTTAGACCACTGCACCACTCGGGAGGCCCCAAAAACTAAAGCAGTATCAATAAAGAAGTGGTCAGATGACGCGGATGCTAAGCTACAGGTGTGATCACACTCTCCGTAGCCGACATGAGTAAGAGCTTTAAACAGGTCAACATTCACAAGGCCGCTGGGCCAGACGGATTACCAGGATGTGAACTCCGAGCATGCGCTGACCAACTGACAAGTGTCTTCACTGACATTTTCAACCTGCCCCTGATTGAGTCTGTAATACCAACATGTTTCAAGCAGACCACCATAGTCCCTGTGCCCAAGAACACTAAGGTAACCTGCCTAAATGACTACAGACCCGTAGCACTCACGTCTGTAGCCATGAAGTGCTTTGAAGGGCTGGTCATGGCTCACATCAACACCATTATCCCAGAAAACCTAGACCCACTACAATTTGCATACCGCACCAACAGATCCACAGATGATGCAATCTCTATTGCACTCCACACTACCCTTTCTTACCTGGACAAAAGGAACACCTACGTGAGAATGCTATTCATTGACTACAGCTCAGCGTTCAACACCATAGTGCCCTCAAAGCTCATCACTAAGCTAAGGATCCTGGGACTAAACACCTCACTCAGCAACTGGATCCTGGACTTCCTGACGGGCCGCCCCCAGGTGGTAAGGGTAGGTAACAACACATCTGCCACACTGATCCTCAAAACTAGGGCCCCTCAGGGTTGGGTGCTCAGTCCCCTCCTGTACTTCCTGTTCACCCATGACTGCATGGCTAAGCACGACTCCAACACCATCATTAAGTTTGCAGACGACACAACAGTAGTAGGCCTGATCACGGACAATGACGAGACAGCCTATAGGAGGAGGTCAGAGACCTGGCTGTGTGGTGCCAGGATAACAACCTCTCCCTACAACGTGATCAAGACAAAGGAGATGACTGTGGACTACAGGAAAAGGAGGACCGAGCACGCCCCCATTCTCATCGACGGGGCTGTAGTGGAGCGGGTTGAGAGCTTCAAGTTCCTTGGTGTCCACATCACCAACAAACAATCATGCTCCAAACACACGAAGACAGTCATGAAGAGGGCACAATAAAGCCTATTTCCCCTCAGGAGACTGAAAAGATTTGGCATGGGTCCTCAGATCCTCAAAAAATTCTACAACTGCACTATCGAGAGCATCATGACTGGTTGCATCACTTCCTGGTATGGCATCTGCTCGGTCTCCGACCGCAAGGGACTACAGAGGGTAGTGTGTACGACCCAGTACATCACTGGGGCAAAGCTTCCTGCCATCCAAGACCTCTATACCAGGCAGTGTCAGAGGAAGGCCCTAAAAATTGTCAAAGACTCCAGCCACCCCAGTCATGGACTGTTCTCTCTGCTACCGCATGGCTTCTCAACAGCATTTACCCCCAAGCCATAAGACTCCTGAACAGCTAATCAAATGGCTGCCCAAACTATTTACATTGCACATCGGCTACCAAGAGTGTTATCACACAGTCGTCCGGAACAGCTGGTGCTCTCATGAAGGCTTCAGTGTTGCTTGCCTCGAAGCCAGATACGCCATCAGAGGCCTCTTCACAGTCCCCAAGTCCAGAACAGAAAATGGGATGCGCACAGTACTCCATAGAGCCATGACTACATGGAACTCTATTCCATATCATGCAAAATTGCATTTAAAAGATACACCTTATGGAGCAGCGTGGACTGTGAAGCGACACAACATAGGCACAGACACATGCATACACACACATGATAACATAGGCGCTATACACACACGTACACATGGGTTTTGTATTGTAGATATGTGGTAGTGGAGTAGGGGACTGAGGGCACACACTTAATGTGTTGTGAAATCTGTTGTGAATGTACTGTAATGTTTTTAGGGGATCTATAATAAACCCCAGGAAGAGTAGTTGCTGCCCTGACAGGAACTAATGGGGATCCATAATAAACCCCAGGAAGAGTAGCTGCTGTGGAACAGATACCAGGTGAATATCACACTAAGACAGTGGAACAGATACCAGGTGAATACCACACTAAGACAGTGGAACAGATACCACGTGAATACCACACTAAGACAGTGGAACAGATACCAGGTGAATACCACACTAAGACAGTGGAACAGATACCAGGTGAATACCACATTAAGACAGTGGAACAGATACCAGGTGAATACCACACTAAGACAGTGGAACAGATACCAGGTGAATACAACACTAAGATAGTGGGAGAGATACCAGGTGAATACCACACTAAGACAGTGGAACAGATACCAGGTGAATACCACATTAAGACAGTGGAACAGATACCAGGTGAATACAACACTAAGACAGTGGAACAGATACCAGGTGAATATCACACTAAGACAGTGGAACAGATACCAGGTGAATACAACACTAAGACAGTGGAACAGATACCAGGTGAATACAACACTAAGATAGTGGGAGAGATACTAGGTGAATACCACACTAAGACAGTGGAACAGATACCAGGTGAATATCACACTAAGATAGTGGAACATATACCAGGTGAATACAACACTAAGACAGTGGAACAGATACCAGGTGAATATCACACTAAGACAGTGGAACAGATACCAGGTGAATACAACACTAAGACAGTGGAACAGATACCAGGTGAATATCACACTAAGATAGTGGAACATATACCAGGTGAATACAACACTAAGACAGTGGAACAGATACCAGGTGAATACAACACTAAGACAGTGGAACAAATACCAGGTGAATATCACACTAAGATAGTGGAACAGATACCAGGTGAATACAACACTATGACAGTGGAACAGATACCAGGTGAATGTCACACTAAGACAGTGGAACAGATACCAGGTGAATACAACACTAAGATAGTGGAACAGATACCAGGTGAATACCACACTAAGACAGTGGAACAGATACCAGGTGAATACAACACTAAGACAGTGGAACAGATACCAGGTGAATATCACACTAAGATCGTGGAACATATACCAGGTGAATACAACACTAAGACAGTGGAACAGATACCAGGTGAATAACACACTAAGACAGTGGAACAGATACCAGGTGAATACAACACTAAGACAGTGGAACAGATACCAGGTGAATACAACACTAAGACAGTGGAACAGATACCAGGTGAATACAACACTAAGACAGTGGAACAGATACCAGGTGAATACAACACTAAGACAGTGGAACAGATACCAGGTGAATATCACACTAAGACAGTGGAACAGATACCAGGTGAATATCACACTAAGACAGTGGAACAGATACCAGGTGAATATCACACTAAGACAGTGGAACAGATACCAGGTGAATACACCACTAAGACAGTGGAACAGATACCAGGTGAATACCACACTAAGACAGTGGAACAGATACCAGGTGAATACAACACTAAGACAGTGGAACAGATACCAGGTGAATACCACACTAAGACAGTGGAACAGATACCAGGTGAATACAACACTAAGACAGTGGAACAGATACCAGGTGAATACCACACTAAGACAGTGGAACAGATACCAGGTGAATACCACACTAAGACAGTGGAACAGATACCAGGTGAATACCACACTAAGACAGTGGAACAGATACCAGGTGAATATCACACTAAGATAGTGGAACATATACCAGGTATCTGTAATCATGACGTCCTTTGAAAGCCTGGTTATGCCAGACATATTTTTCATCATCCCAGACCAGTGGTCACCAACCTTTGCTGAGTCAAGATAACTTTCATATTCAAAAAGCAAGCAGAGATCTATCACTTAGATATTTTGTTTTTTTTACTTGACTTTAAAATGTAAAATAGGGCTCCCGAATGGCACAGCAGTCTAAGGCACTGCAAAATTACAATAAAAAAAGTAATTTGCCAAAAGCCACAAAACACAGTCATATTGATCAAACAACCATGAAAGGGTAAGCTTTGTCTCTCTCAGCTATGCACATCAACAACTACTACTGCTAGCCAGAGCAAGGTCAACTCTAACCAAGGAACATTACATTAAAACCTCCTTCAGATAGTTGGCCGTCATCTGACCCTTCTATTTCATTTGTGCAAATTGTCTCTATGGACACTGTCTCTATGGACACTGTCTCTATGCACACTGTCTCTATGGACACAGTCTCTATGGACACTATCTATGCCCACTGTCTCTATGGACACTGTCTCTATGGACACTGTCTCTATTAACACTGTCTCCATGCACACTGTCTCTATGGACACTGTCTCTATGCACGCTGTCTCTAACTGTCCCTGTATATACTGTAGATACTGACCCAGGAACTGTCCCTGTATATAGATACTGACCCTGGAACTGTCCCTGTATATACTGTAGCTACTGACCCTGGAACTGTCCCTGTATACAGCTACTGACCCTGGAACTGTCCCTGTATATACTGTAGATACTGACCCTGGAACTGTCCCTGTATATACTGTAGATACTGACCCTGGAACTGTCCCTGTATATACTGTAGATACTGACCCTGGAACTGTCCCTGTATATACTGTAGATACTGACCCTGGAACTGTCCCTGTATACAGCTACTGACCCTGGAACTGTCCCTGTATATACTGTAGATACTGACCCTGGAACTGTCCCTGTATATACTGTAGATACTGACCCTGGAACTGTCCCTGTATATACTGTAGATACTGACCCAGGAACTGTCCCTGTATATAGATACTGACCCTGGAACTCTCCCTGTATATACTGTAGCTACTGACCCTGGAACTGTCCCTGTATATACTGTAGATACTGACCCTGGAACTGTCCCTGTATATACTGTAGATACTGACCCTGGAACTGTCCCTGTATATACTGTAGCTACTGACCCTGGAACTGTCCCTGTATACAGCTACTGACCCTGGAACTGTCCCTGTATATACTGTAGATACTGACCCTGGAAATTTCCCTGTATATACTGTAGATACTGACCCTGGAACTGTCCCTGTATATAACTACTGACCCTGGAACTGTCCCTGTATATAGCTACTGACCCTGGAACGGTCCCTGTATATTGATACTGACCCTGGAACTGTCACTGTATATAGCTACTGACCCTGGAACTGTCCCTGTATATACTGTAGATACTGACCCTGGAACTGTCCCTGTATATACTGTAGCTACTGACCCTGGAACTGTCCCTGTATACAGCTACTGACCCTGGAACTGTCCCTGCATATACTGTAGATACTGACCCTGGAAATTTCCCTGTATATACTGTAGATACTGACCCTGGAACTGTCCCTGTATATAACTACTGACCCTGGAACTGTCCCTGTATATAGCTACTGACCCTGGAACGGTCCCTGTATATTGATACTGACCCTGGAACTGTCACTGTATATAGCTACTGACCCTGGAACTGTCCCTGTATATACTGTAGATACTGACCCTGGAACTGTCCCTGTATATACTGTAGATACTGACCCTGGAACTGTCCCTGTATATACTGTAGATACTGACCCTGGAACTGTCCCTGTATATACTGTAGATACTGACCCTGGAACTGTCCCTGTATATAGATACTGACCCTGGAACTTTCCCTGTATATACTGTAGATACTGACCCTGGAACTGTCCCTGTATATAGCTACTGACCCTGGAACTGTCCCTGTATATACTGTAGCTACTGACCCTGGAACTGTCCCTGTATATACTGTAGATACTGACCCTGGAACTGTCCCTGTATATACTGTAGATACTGACCTTGGAACTGTCCCTGTATATACTGTAGATACTGACCCTGGAACTGTCCCTGTATATAGATACTGACCCTGGAACTTTCCCTGTATATACTGTAGATACTGACCCTGGAACTGTCCCTGTATATAGCTACTGACCCTGGAACTGTCCCTGTATATAGATACTGACCCTGGAACTGTCCCTGTATATACTGTAGTTACTGACCAGTACAGAGTCAATGTGAGGAGGCTATATACAGGTGGTACCAGTACAGAGTCAATGTGAGGAGGCTATATACAGGAAGTACCAGTACAGAGTCAACGTGAGGAGGCTATATACAGGAAGTACCAGTACAGAGTCAATGTGAGGAGGCTATATACAGGAAGTACCAGTACAGAGTCAATGTGAGGAGGATATATACAGGGGGTACCAGTAAAGAGTCAATGTGAGGAGGCTATATACAGGTGGTACCAGTACAGAGTCAATGTGAGGAGGCTATATACAGGAAGTACCAGTACAGAGTCAATGTGAGGAGGCTATATACAGGAAGTACCAGTACAGAGTCAATGTGAGGAGGCTATATACAGGTGGTACCAGTACAGAGTCAATGTGAGGAGGCTATATACAGGGGTAACAGTACAGAGTCAATCTGAGGAGGCTATATACAGGTGGTACCAGTACAGAATCAACGTGAGGAGGCTATATACAGGAAGTACCAGTACAGAGTCAATGTGAGGAGGTTATATACAGGAAGTACCAGTACAGAGTCAATGTGAGGAGGCTATATACAGGAAGTACCAGTACAGAGTCAATGTGAGGAGGTTATATACAGGGGTACCAGTACAGAGTCAATGTGAGGAGGCTATATACAGGGGTACCAGTACAGAGTCAATGTGAGGAGGCTATATACAGGGGTACCAGTACAGAGTCAATGTGAGGAGGCTATATACAGGAAGTACCAGTACAGAGTCAATGTGAGGAGGCTATATACAGGTGGTACCAGTACAGAGTCAACGTGAGGAGGCTATATACAGGTGGTACCAGTACAGAGTCAATGTGAGGAGGCTATATACAGGTGGTACCAGTACAGAGTCAATGTGAGGAGGCTATATACAGTGGTACCAGTACAGAGTCAATGTGAGGAGGCTATATACAGGTGGTACCAGTACAGAGTCAATGTGAGGAGGCTATATACAGGTGGTACCAGTACCAGTAGCGTAGCTACACCCAATGAGACAGTCTGTCTCTGTCTGCATTCAACTCATTACTAATGTAGCTACAGCCCAAAATAACATAACTACACTCTCTCTCTCTCTACATCTACACTCTCTCTCTCTAACTACACTCTCTCTCTCTCTCCCCATCTACACTCTCTCTCTCTAACTACACTCTCTCTCTCTCTCCCCATCTACACTCTCTCTCTCTCTCCCCATCTACACCCTCTCTAACCCTAACCCATCTACACACTCTCTCTCTCCCCATCTACACTATCTCTCTCTCTCTACATCTACACTCTCTCTCTCTAACTACACTCTCTTTCTCTCTCCCCATCTACACTCTCTCTCTCTAACTACACTCTCTCTCTCTCTCCCCATCTACACTCTCTCTCTCTCTCCCCATCTACACCCTCTCTAACCCTAACCCATCTACACACTCTCTCTCTCTCTCCCCATCTACACTCTCTCTCCCCATCTACACTCTCTCTCCCCATCTACACTATCTCTCTCTCTCCCCATCTACACTCTACACTCAATTCAATTCAATTCACTTTATTGGCATGACGCAACAATGTACATATTGCCAAAGTATCATACATCAATATTTTTTTATTTTTTTATATATATTTATATATATTTTTCTATTTTATATATACAGCGGGTGAAATAAGTATTGAACACGTCACCATTATTCTCAGTAAATATATTTCCAAAGGTGCTATTCACAGTAACTTTTCACCAGATGTTGGTAACAACCCAAGTAATCCATACATACAAAGAAACCAAAACAAATAAGTTCAGAAATTAAGTTATGTGTAATAATGTGAAATGTCACAGGGAAAAAGTATTGAACACACTTACTGATATTTATTTAATACTTTGTACAAAAGCCTTTGTTGGTAATGACAGCTTCAAGACGCCTCCTGTATGGAGAAACTAGTCGCATGCATTGCTCTGGTGTGATTTTGGCCCATTCTTCCACACAAACAGTCTTCAAATCTTGAAGGTTCCGTGGGCCTCTTCTATGAATCTTGATCTTCAGTTCTTTCCATAGATTTTCAATGGGATTTAAGTC
>CM042414.1:222500-296852 GCA_023634145.1 Thymallus thymallus
TTTTCTCTCTCTCTCTCCCCATCTACACTCTCTCTCTCTCTCTCTCCCCATCTACACACTCTCTCTCTCTAACCCTAACCCATCTACACACTCTCTCTCTCTCTCTCCCCATCTACACACTCTCTCTCTCTCTCTCTCTCTCTCTAACCCTAACCCATCTACACTCTCTCTCTCTCTCTCTCTCCCCATCTACACTCTCTCTCTCTCTCTCTCCCCATCTACAGTCTCTCTCTCTCTCTCTCAATTTCAATTCAATTCAATTCACTTTATTGGCATGACGCAACAATGTACATATTGCCAAAGTATCATACATCAATATTTTTTTATTTTTTTATATATATTTATATATATTTTTCTATTTTATATATATATATATACATACGCACACGCACATACACACATATATATATATATATATACACATACATACATACACATATATTTTTAAAAAATATATAATTACATCAAAGAACAAATAACAACAGGAAAAAAAAAGGCATTAAATATGTCAGGCACTGTCCCTCAACTTGTGGCAGGCAGCAACATAGCATGCTGCCAGCGCACAGCTGTCCATGTCTTCCCCCAAAAGGATCGGCAGCCTTTCTATGTCAGAGAGGTCCTCAAAGCCCCGGACTACTTGTTTGAATTTGGGGAAGTGACTCTCTCTGATAGTTTTATATTTTTTACATTTTGTCAGGAAATGCAGCTCTGTCTCTGGTTCTGCTGTGGTGCAGTGGTTGCACAGCCTTTCCTCTACAGGGAGCCAGGTTTTCCTGTGTCTACCCTTCTCAATAGCAAGGCTGTGCTGCCTGAGCCTGTACTTTGTCAAGGTTTTCCTGAGGTTTTGATCAGTCACCATGGTCAGATAGTTTGCCATGGTGTACTGTCCATTTAGGGCCAAATAGCACTGCATTTTGCTTTGTGCTTGTGTTTGTGTTTTCCAATAGGTAATGTAGTTTTGTTTTAGATGTTTTGTAATTTGGTTAATTCTTATTGATTGGATGTTCTGGTCCTGAGGCTTCAGTGTGTTAGTGGAACAAGTTTGTGAACTCAGCCCCCGGACCAGTTGGATGAAGGGACTCTTATCTTTGCTCAACTCTTGGTATTGCAGGGCTTGGTAATGATATGAGAGGGGGTCACTGTGTTTTAGGTGTTTCCAAAACTTAATTGCTCTTTTTTGAGTTTTTAATATTAGTGGATATCGGCCTAATTCTGCCCTGAATGCATTGTTTGTAGTTTTCCTCTGGACATGTAGGAGAATCTTACAAAGTTCCGCGTGCAAGGTCTCAATGGGATGTTTGTCCCAGTGGGTAAAATCTTGTTTTGTAAGTGGACCCCACACCTCGCTGCCATAGAGTGCGATTGGTTCAATCACACATTTAATTAGTTTTTGCCAAATTGTAATAGGTATTTCAATTTGGATTAGTTTTTTAATGGCGTAGAATGCCCTGCGTGCTTTGTCTCTCAGTTCATTCACTGCATTATTTAGGTGTCCAGTCCAACTTATTTTTAAACCTAAATAGTTGTATTGTGTGCAATACTCTATATGTTTTGCACCAATTGAGAACTTTGGTTTTATTCCCTGGGATCTGGAATTTGTCTGGAAAATCATTATTTTGGTCTTTTTGGGGTTTACTGTCAGGGCCCAGGTCTGACAGTACTCCTCTAGCAGGTCCAAACTCTGCTGTAGACCATGTGCTGTGGGTGAAAGCAGGCACAGGTCATCTGCAAAGAGCAGGCATCTAACTTCCGAATTGTGGAGACTAACACCAGGGGCTGAGGACTTTTCTAGAATATTGGCCAATTCATTGATGTAAATGTTAAATAGCACAGGGCTGAGATTGCAACCCTGGCGCAGGCCCCGCCCCTGGTTAAATGATTCAGTTTGTTTCTTGCCAATTTTTATGCTACACATGTTGCCTGTATACATTGATTTTGTAATGTCATATGTTTTACCCCCTACACCACTTTCAATGACTTTGTAGAACAGTCCTGTATGCAAGATAGAATCAAATGCTTTTTGGAAGTCAATAAAGCAAGTATAGAGTTTTGTCTTATTTTTGTGGACGTGTTTATCTATTAGGGTGTGTAGGGTGTAAATATGATCTGTTGTTCTATGTTTTGGTATAAATCCAATTTGGCTTTTACTCAGGATATTGTGCTTATTAAGGAAGTTTAGGACTCTTACATTTATAATACTACAGAAAACCTTCCCCAGGTTACTGTTCACACAAATCCCTCTGTAATTGTTAGGGTCAGATTTGTCTCCGTTTTTAAAGATTGGTGTTATGAGTCCTTGGTTCCAGATGTCAGGGAAGTAACCTACACTCAGGATCAAGTTAAACAATTTTAATATAGCCAATTGATATGTTTCACTAGTGAATTTGAGCATCTCATTTAGGATCCCATCAGGTCCGCATGCTTTTTTTGATTTGAGGGCTTGAAGTTTTTTAAGGAGCTCCTGCTCAGTAATTGGGGAGTCTAAAGGATTTTGGTTCCTTTATAGATTTTTCCAGTTTGTTTAACTTTTCATAAATTTGGCACTGTTCAGTATTATCCTGAGTGTCAACAGTGTTGTAGATGCTTTAAAGTGTTTTGTCCAAATGTCACCATTTTGTATCAATAATTCCTGTTGTTTGGGTTTGTTTAGGTTTTTCCAATTTTGCCAGAAGTTGTTTTTATTTATGGACTCCTCAATTAGTGTCAGTTGCTTTCTGTTGTACTGGGATTTCTTGATTCTGAGTGTACGTTTATATGATTTTAATGTCTCACAGTACTGAAGGCGTAGTTCTCTGTTGTTTGGGTCTCTGTGTTTTTGGTTCGATAGTGTTCTAAGTTTTTTCCTAATGTTTTTACAATCTGTATCAAACCATTTGTCTTCTGTATTTCTGTTTGGTTTGTTTGATCCCAGCTTTAATTGTGCTGTTTTTGCTGTTTGCCTAAATATATAATTGATGTTATTTACAGCTAGATTGACACCTTCTTTACTGTGAGCGTACATTGTATCCAGAAAGTTGTTTAGGGTTGATTGGATTTTTTGGTTACTGATTGCTTTCTGGTATTCCTCTGTGCTGTTTTGAGCCCATCTGTATGAATGTTTGATGTTGTACAGCTTATTGGGCTGTGAATTTGTGGTTGCTTCTATGTCTGATCTTTGGAGGAACAGGGTAATTTGGCTGTGATCAGACAGAGGTGTTAGTGGCTTAACAGTGAATGAGCTGAGAGAGAAAGGGTCCATATCTGTTATCATGTAGTCTACTGTGCTTTGGCCAAGAGGAGAGCAATAGGTGAATCTTCCTAAAGAGTCCCCCTGTAACCTACCATTGACAAAGTACAGACCCAGGCTTCGACAGAGCTGCAATAGGTCTTTTCCATTCTTGTTGACGATGCTGTCACTGTTGTTCCTGTAGGAAAGGTTAAAAGGATTAGAGACAGCTTGGCCTGTGATATAGCTGTCCCCTCGTGTGCTCATTTGGTCAGGTAGTGTTCCTGTGCGTGCATTTGTGTCCACACAGATGAGCACATTTCCCTGGGCCTGGAAGTGGCTTGTCTCTTCCTCAAGGGTGGAGAATATTTCTTCTGAGAAATAGGGGGATTCTGAGGGGGGGATATATATTGCACACAGGAACAAGTTTTTTCCTGTCAGTGTAAGTTCTTTTTTTAGTCTAAGCCAAATGTGATATTTGCCAATTTTTTGGGGGTCAATTAGGTTTTGTAGTTGGGATTTGTACCATATAATCATTCCTCCAGAATCTCTGCCTCTATTGACAGAGATGTGTTTTTGGGATGGTAAAATTATTTCTCTGTAGCCTGTGGGACAGTGCGTGACTATATCTGCCTTACACCATGTCTCCTGCAGAATAATGATATCATCATCTTTTACCCTGCGCACTAAGGACTGTATTTTAAGGGAACTACTATTATTACCCCAAATGATATCATACACACATTTAGCTATTAAAGTATCTCTTCCTGTCATTTACCTGTACAGTTTGTGTAAACATGCAAGTATTCACTTATCTGTAAATATAACTGTATACCTAACTGTACAGCTAATTTAACCATGCAAAATTTTCACTTACCTGTTCATTTAGCCAGTCTGTCTATTAAGTAAACTATTATTACCCTCGCTCATATCATACGCATTTTTAGCTACTGAAGTATTTCTCTGCCATCGACCTGTATAGTATAGTTAACCATCCAACATCCACCAATGTATAGTGTACATATTCAGCCAACCACTCATACTATGCAATGTCTTTTTATAGCTTTTTTTTGCACTCCAGATATCTTGTATTTCTATACTTTTTCATACTTCCGCTCTATGTACCATGTATCGTGTATCTGTCTTTTGTGTATTTTCGTTGTGGCATTTTGCACCTGCCCTGTGTTTTGTTGTAGCTGCTTGACAAAGAAATTTCCCCCCCGGGGGATCAATAAAGTACCTATCTATCTATCTATCTATCTATCTATCTATCTATCTATCTATCTATCTATCTATCTATCTATCTATCTATCTATCTATCTACGTTTTTGTTGAACTCCAGGGCCAGACTCTTCAGTCCTAAGGCTGTCGAGTTTAGGCCCCGGATGTTCCACATGCTAATTGTTAGTG
Source organism: Thymallus thymallus (assembly GCA_023634145.1). Lineage (NCBI taxonomy): Eukaryota > Metazoa > Chordata > Actinopteri > Salmoniformes > Salmonidae > Thymallus > Thymallus thymallus. The sequence continues at coordinate 227,116 of CM042414.1, forward strand.
GTCTCATTGCAAAAAGTATGAATATTAAGAATGACTATTACAAGAGAACGACTATATTTCTAAGACTAACTAGGTTACTAAGGGTGAGACAATACAGAACATTCCTCAGATTATATTGTTTCTCCAAAGTGTCATGTAGGTATTTATATATGTACGTGTGAGTGTGTCTGTTCATATCCTCCACTGTGTAAGATAATGTATGTGTGAGTGTTTGGGTGAGTTTGAGATATTGATTGTGTATGTTAATGTGTGTGTGCGGGAGTGAGTGTGGATGGGTCGGTGTGTGTGTGTTTGTGAGTGTGAGTGTGGATGGGTCGTGTGTGTGTGTGTGTTTGTGAGTGTGAGTGTGGATGGGTCGGTGTGTGTGTGTGTGTTTGTGAGTGTGTGTGTGGATGGGTCAGTGTGAGTGTCTATATCTGGTTAGTGTGAGTGACGATGGGTCAATGTGAGTGTGAGTGTGAGTGTGTGGTTGTGTCAGTGTGAGTGTGTGTCAGTGTGAGTGTGAGTGTGTGGTTGTGTCAGTGTGAGTGTCTATATCTGGTTAGTGTGAGTGACGATGGGTCAGTGTGAGTGTGAGTGTGAGTGTGTGGTTGTGTCAGTGTGAGTGTGTGGTTGTGTCAGTGTGAGTGTGTGGTTGTGTCAGTGTGAGTGTGTGAGTGTGAGTGTGTGGTTGTGTCAGTGTGAGTGTGTGGTTGTGAGTGTGAGTGTGAGTGTGTGGTTGTGAGTGTGAGTGTGAGTGTGTGGTTGTGTCAGTGTGAGTGTGTGTCAGTGTGAGTGTGAGTGTGTGGTTGTGTCAGTGTGAGTGTCTATATCTGGTTAGTGTGAGTGACGATGGGTCAATGTGAGTGTGAGTGTGAGTGTGTGGTTGTGTCAGTGTGAGTGTGTGTCAGTGTGAGTGTGAGTGTGTGGTTGTGTCAGTGTGAGTGTCTATATCTGGTTAGTGTGAGTGACGATGGGTCAATGTGAGTGTGAGTGTGAGTGTGTGGTTGTGTCAGTGTGAGTGTGTGGTTGTGAGTGTGAGTGTGAGTGTGTGGTTGTGAGTGTGAGTGTGAGTGTGTGGTTGTGTCAGTGTGAGTGTGTGTCAGTGTGAGTGTGAGTGTGTGGTTGTGTCAGTGTGAGTGTCTATATCTGGTTAGTGTGAGTGACGATGGGTCAGTGTGAGTGTGAGTGTGAGTGTGTGGTTGTGTCAGTGTGAGTGTGTGGTTGTGTCAGTGTGAGTGTGTGGTTGTGTCAGTGTGAGTGTGTGGTTGTGAGTGTGAGTGTGAGTGTGTGGTTGTGTCAGTGTGAGTGTGTGGTTGTGAGTGTGAGTGTGAGTGTGTGGTTGTGAGTGTGAGTGTGAGTGTGTGGTTGTGTCAGTGTGAGTGTGTGGTTGTGAGTGTGAGTGTGAGTGTGTGGTTGTGTCAGTGTGAGTGTGTGGTTGTGAGTGTGAGTGTGAGTGTGTGGTTGTGTCAGTGTGAGTGTGTGGTTGTGTCAGTGTGAGTGTGTGGTTGTGTCAGTGTGAGTGTGTGGTTGTGTCAGTGTGAGTGTGTGGTTGTGTCAGTGTGAGTGTGTGGTTGTGAGTGTGAGTGTGAGTGTGAGTGTGTGGTTGTGAGTGTGAGTGTGAGTGTGTGGTTGTGTCAGTATGAGTGTGTGGTTGTGAGTGTGAGTGTGAGTGTGTGGTTGTGTCAGTGTGAGTGTGTGGTTGTGTCAGTGTGAGTGTGTGGTTGTGTCAGTGTGAGTGTGTGGTTGTGTCAGTGTGAGTGTGTGGTTGTGTCAGTGTGAGTGTGTTTTTACTGTAGTTTAGTGTAGATGTAGTGGAGGAGCTGTTTGATCTCACTCAGTCCCACAGAGTTATCTGGTCCGGTGAGAGCCTCCGAATAGCTGGGCCGGTTCTGTTGCGGTGCCACCTGAGAAGAAGGGGGGGCAAGACTGGGTCGTGGTGCTGACTCTGTTGTCTGGTAGTGGTGGTGCTCTGGTGTGGGGTAGTATATTGGCCCTGGTCCATTCTGGCAGCTTCGTTGGGGGGAGCGGTGATCTGGTGGTGGGTGGGTCTTGTAGGTTGTGCTGGGTCTCGGTTGGTGTCGAGGGTGCCTGTGGCTTGTTGGTGATGACGTAGTCTGGTAGGCGACTCTGCGTGGTGATGACATCTGGAAGGTGGTCCTGGGTGGTCCTCTGTCCTGTTGGGCACGCTGTGTTGGTCTGCCGAGTGCCACATCCTTCAAGGTCTTGGTGAGCAGTCCCACTGACTGTTTCCTCAGGTGGGAGTGGTCGTACAGGTGCTCAGGGGTGATGGTCGGGTGTTGAGCAACGTGCACATTGGGGATCCTGGCACAACCTCTTGTGATGTCAGCGTTGACTCTCTGGATGGTATGGGGGTGGAAATCTTTGCGGGGCAGCAGAGTGGAGATGGTGATGCAGGAGTTAGGGAAAGACTCAGAGGCTTTCTCTGCCATTCTGCTGACCAGGCTGCCTACTCTCTCCTGATCATCTCTCATGTTGTTGGTGCCACTGTGGATGATAATGTGGCCTGGTGTTCCGAAGTCAGGCTTGGATATAATATTTAGTGCATCCTGCACTTTTGGGCACCAGAATTTGACCACCTTGTGGTTGGGGAATAATTTCTCCTCATCTATATATTTCCCGTTTGAATCAATGAGGATGGCCACCTCCGTGACTCTTACCATAGTGGTGGTTTCACATACAGGGGCTGGTTTATGCAGGACCTGTGTAATGGGGGGGGTATGTGAAGGGGTGTCCGAGGAGCTTCTCTCTGCGGTTGTCGTCCTTGTGTGTGCCTCCTTGTGGACTGGGGATGTGGGTATGGGGGGGACGGTGCAGGGTAAGGAGGTGGTTGACGGGGGGTTAGTGGAAGAAGATTTTGTAGTGTTGAGGGGCTGCAGCTGTTCTGTAGGGATTTTTGACTCTTCTTTCGGATGTAGTACCATTTTAATGACAGCTAGCTCTGATTCCATCTCCTTCTTTGCCTGCGCTAGTTCTCTTCGCATGGCCCCTTTCTCCTCCTCCAGCGCTGTGCTGAAGTTCTCTCTCAGCTCCTGGACTGATGTTTTTAGTTGAGTCCTCCACTGGTTCAGCTGGTCCTGTAGAGGCTCAGTGTAGTAAGGAAGTTGCTCTCTGAGCTCAGTAACCTCTAGTTCCAACTGAGACAGCTTCTCCCTTAGCAGCCGTATGGTGTTGCCATCATTATTCTGATGGTTGTGTACAGGTAGGGGGAGGGATAGATCTATGTCCTGGAGCTGGGGCAGAACTGCTGTTGGGGTATCCGTTGGAGAGGGGGATACTGGGGTGCTGTTCTTGTCCCTTTTTGCAGCGGCTAGGTTCCCTAGAACGGGAGAGTCCTGCAAAAAAGCCTCACTTCCCTGGACCATTACTGTGCCATTTTGATATATATTTACCGTCAGGAGTCTATTTTCCTGTGACTTTTCACTATCCTCAAAAATGTGAATTTGCCTTCCCTTGCAGATCCCCTTTTTGGTTGTGTGAGGGAAGTGTCTGGTTATGGCTGCGTGCCAGGCAGTGGTGTGTTCACTGTAGAACAGTAAGTTGGTAACCGTCCCGTTGTGTGAGCAGTCAGCAAACAACGTATCTGGGTTTTCCCTCTGTGTTCTGTTTAAACATAATTCTTCCCTTCTCTGATTTAAGATGGGATGGGATTTCGAAAAAACGAGGGGAAAGTTTAACGTTCTCCGCTGCTTTCCTCACTGCTCGCGCTGCTTCGGAAGCCATGTTGCTATGGTTACCACCGATAAACAATAGGTGCCGCTAACGGTTGAGGTTTCAAATTTGAGTTAGCTAGCTTGATCGATTTATAAAGTTTGTTTTCACTCACAGTGTTGATTATTTTGAGTTCCTTTTTGGGTCTTCAGTTGTCTGGGTTTATTAGTAGTATTTTTATGAAAAATGTTGATCCGTTTGTCTCACTCTTAGTAATCAAAAGTTTGAATGAATCACGAGCTGTTTTTCTGCATGTCTGTCAAGTTCAAGCTATCTCTCTCCCCCCATCTACACTCTCTCTCTCTCTCCCCCCATCTACACACTCTCTCTCTCTCTCTCCCCATCTACACTCTCTCTCTCTCTCTCTCTCTCTCCCCATCTACACTCTCTCTCTCTCTCTCTCTCCCCCATCTACACTCTCTCTCTCTCTCTCTCCCCATCTACACTCTCTCTCTCTCTCTCCCCCATCTACACTCTCTCTCTCTCTCTCTCTCTCTCTCTCTCTCTCTCTCTCTCTCTCTCCCCCCATCTACACTCTCTCTCTCTCTCTCTCCCCCCATCTACACTCTCTCTCTCTCTCTCTCCCCCCATCTACACTCTCTCTCTCTCTCTCCCCCCATCTACACTCTCTCTCTCTCTCTCTCTCTCCCCCATCTACACTCTCTCTCTCTCTCTCTCCCCCCATCTACACTCTCTCTCTCTCTCTCCCCCCATCTACACTCTCTCTCTCTCTCCCCCATCTACACTCTCTCTCTCTCTCTCCCCCCATCTACACTCTCTCTCTCTCTCTCTCTCTCTCTCTCCCCATCTACACTCTCTCTCTCTCTAACCCTAACCCTAACCCATCTACACTCTCTCTCGCTCTCTCTCTCTCTCTCCCCATCTACACTCTCTCTCTCTCTAACCCTAACCCATCTACTCTCTAACCCTAACCCATCTACACTCTCTCTCTCTCCCCATCTACACACTCTCTCTCTCCCCGTCTACACTCTCTCTCTCTCTCCCCATCTACACTCTCTCTCTCTCTCCCCATCTACACTCTCTCTCTCTCTCCCCATCTACACACTCTCTCTCTCTCTCTCTCTCTCTCTCTCTCTCTCTCTCTCTCTCTCTCTCCCCCCATCTACACTCTCTCTCTCTCTCTCCCCATCTACACTCTCTCTCTCCCCATCTACACTCTCTCTCTCTCTCTCCATCTACTCTCTCTCTCTCTCTCTCCCCATCTACACTCTCTCTCTCTCTCTCTCTCTCTCTCTCTCTCTCTCCCCCCATCTACACTCTCTCTCTCTCTCTCTCCCCATCTACACTCTCTCTCTCTCTCTCCCCATCTACACTCTCTCTCTCTCTCTCTCTCTCTCTCCCCATCTACACTCTCTCTCTCTCTCCCTCCCTCTAATAGGACTATGTAGTCAGTGCTCCACAAGGTGACCTATTTAACTGTACAGAAGTCCTCTCTCCTGTCCTGCTTTCTGTTTATTGGGTGTTAAAATTAGAGGACGATATTAGCCTGCCGTCATCATCTGTATCAGCCAGACCTCTTTCTCTGTGCTCTTCTATAGGCTGATAGGTGTGTTAGAGACCTCTGTAATGCCCAGAAAGCTCAGATTCAAACTCCCAGTCACCAGCTCTGCAAGCGTTATAATGTCAAAATACGCTTTTATTCACCAAATATGTAGTTTTGCTGAGCAACTATCTTCATTTACTCCCATTACGGCTGGTATGTACTTCTAAAAAAGTTATAAATACAAATTTACAAACAACCAACCTGTGTGGCAGTAATGAGTGATGTGTGGCAGTAATGAATGATGTGTGGCAGTAATGAGTGATGTGTGGCAGTAATGAATGATGTGTGGCAGTAATGAATGATGTGTGGCAGTAATGAGTAATGTGTGGCAGTAATGAATGATATGTGGCAGTAATGAGTAATGTGTGGCAGTAATGAGTGATGTGTGGCAGTAATGAGTGATGTGTGGCAGTAATGAGTGATGTGTGGCAGTAATGAATGATGTGTGGCAGTAATGAGTAATGTGTGGCAGTAATGAGTAATGTGTGGCAGTAATGAATGATGTGTGGCAGTAATGAGTAATGTGAGGCAGTAATGAATGATGTGTGGTAGTAATGAATGATGTGAACAGTAATGAGTGATGTGCGGCAGTAATGAGTGATGTGTGGCAGTAATGAATGATGTGTGGCAGTAATGAATGATGTGTGGCAGTAATGAATGATGTGTGGCAGTAATGAATGATGTGTGGCAGTAATGAGTAATGTGTGGCAGTAATGAGTAATGTGTGGCAGTAATGAATGATGTGTGGCAGTAATGAATGATGTGTGGCAGTAATGAATGATGTGTGGCAGTAATGAGTAATGTGTGGCAGTAATGAATGATGTGTGGCAGTAATGAATGATGTGTGGCAGTAATGAGTAATGTGTGGCAGTAATGAATGATGTGTGGCAGTAATGAGTAATGTGTGGCAGTAATGAGTGATGTGTGGCAGTAATGAGTGATGTGTGGCAGTAATGAATGATGTGTGGCAGTAATGAGTAATGTGTGGCAGTAATGAATGATGTGTGGCAGTAATGAGTAATGTGTGGCAGTAATGAATTATGTGTGGCAGTAATGAATGATGTGTGGCAGTAATATATATATTTATATATATATATATATAAGTACATACCAGCCGTAATGGGAGTAAATGTTGCTCAGCGAAACTCCATATATGGTGAGTAATGATCGTATTTTGACATTATAAAGTTTGCAGAGCTGGTGAATGGGAGTTTGAATGGGAGCTTTCTGGGCATTACAGAGGTATCTAACGGCCAGATACTGGTTCAGCTAGCTGGCTATAGAGCTGCTGTCTATGCTGTCTGACAAAATCACTATTTTAGAAGTCCTTTAAAGTAGATAAGACTGAATAACAACTATCAATCACTTCGATCATGTATTATCGGGTAGACACCTCACAAAGCAACAACTGCTCTCTATCCTCTACAGCATGGTCTCTTCTTATTCTCTCCCTCTCCTCTGTCCTACAGACCTGCCCAGACAACTTGTGTACAATGGATTCTGGTCATTGTAGTTTATTACCACGTTTTCAGAGCTAAACTACACTGAACAAAAATAGAAACGCTAAGATTTTACTGAATTACAGTTAATATAAGGAAATCAGTCAATTGAAATAAATGAATTAGACCCTAATCTATGGATGTCACATGACTGGGCAGGGAAGCAGCCATGGGTGGACCTGGGAGGGCATAGGCCCACCCACTTGGGAGCCAGTCCCAGCCAATCAAAATCCCCACAAAAAGGGCTTTATTACAGACAGAAATACTCCTCAGTTTAATCAGCTGTCCGGATGGCTGGTCTCAGATGATCCCACAGGTGAAAAAGACAGACGTGGAGGTCCTGGGCTGACGTGGTTACACGTGGTCTACGGTTGAGAAGCCGGTTGGACATACTGCCAAATTCTCTATAACGACATCTGTGGCATTGTGTTGTGTGACAAAACTGCACATTTTAGAGTGACCTTTTATTGTCCCCAGCACAAGGTGCACCTGTGTAATCTTCTTGAAATATCACACCTGTCAGGTGGAAGGGTTAGGTTATATTTTAAGTATAAGTATACCCCTGTATATAAGTATACCCCTGTATATACAGTGGGGAGAACAAGTATTTGATACACTGCCGATTTTGCAGGTTTTCCCAAAAGCATGTAGAGGTCTGTAATTTTTATCATAGGTACACTTCAACTGTGAGAGACGGAATCTAAAACAAAAATCCAGAAAATCACATTGTATGATTTTTAAGTAATTATTTTGCATTTTATTGCATGACATAACTATTTGATACATCAGAAAAGCAGAACTTAATATTATTTCAAGAACCTGGAAAGTTTCTTCAAGTGCTATGATGAAACTGTCTCTCATGAGATGGTTTGGGAGGAGTTGGACCGCAGAGTGAAGGAAAATCTCCTTTAAGAATGTTGGAAAAGCATTCCAGGTGAAGCTGGATGAGAGAATGCCACAAAAAAGCTGTCTTAGACCCCTGCACCACTTGGAAGCATGAATATCAATCTCTCCTGGCTCAAAGTGGAAGAAAGATTGACTTCATCACTACTTGTTTTTGTAAGAAGTGTTGACAAGCTGAAGGCACCGAGCTGTCTGTTTAAACTACTGGCACACAGTTCGGATACCCATGCATACCCCACAAGACATGCCACCAGAGGTCTCTTCACAGTCCCCAAGTCCAGAACATGGAAGGTGCAGAGGACTACATAGAGCCATGACTACATGGAACACATCAGGTTACTGATAAAAAAAACACCTTATGGAACAGGGACTGTGAAGAGACACACACAAAGGTACAGACACATGCACACGTACACGTTGTAATATTGTTGTATGGTGGTATTATACATGTTGTATTGTAGATATGTAGTGGTGTAATAATGTTATATGATGTACTGTTTTATATGTAATGTAATGGTGGTATTATACATGTTGTATTGTAGATATGTAGTGGTGTAATAATGTTATATGATGTACTGTTTTATATGTAATGGTGGTATTATACATGTTGTATTGTAGATATGTAGTGGTGTAATAATGTTATATGATGTACTGTTTTATATGTAATGTAATGGTGGTATTATACATGTTGTATTGTAGATATGTAGTGGTGTAATAATGTTATATGATGTACTGTTTTATATGTAATGTAATGGTGGTATTATACATGTTGTATTGTAGATATGTAGTGGTGTAATAATGTTATATGATGTACTGTTTTATATGTAATGTAATGGTGGTATTATACATGTTGTATTGTAGATATGTAGTGGTGTAATAATGTTATATGATGTACTGTTTTATATGTAATGTAATGGTGGTATTATACATGTTGTATTGTAGATATGTAGTGGTGTAATAATGTTATATGATGTACTGTTTTATATGTAATGTAATGGTGGTATTATACATGTTGTATTGTAGATATGTAGTGGTGTAATAATGTTATATGATGTACTGTTTTATATGTAATGTAATGGTGGTATTATACATGTTGTATTGTAGATATGTAGTGGTGTAATAATGTTATATGATGTACTGTTTTATATGTAATGTAATGGTGGTATTATACATGTTGTATTGTAGATATGTAGTGGTGTAATAATGTTATATGATGTACTGTTTTATATGTAATGTAATGGTGGTATTATACATGTTGTATTGTAGATATGTAGTGGTGTAATAATGTTATATGATGTACTGTTTTATATGTAATGTAATGGTGGTATTATACATGTTGTATTGTAGATATGTAGTGGTGTAATAATGTTATATGATGTACTGTTTTATATGTAATGTAATGGTGGTATTATACATGTTGTATTGTAGATATGTAGTGGTGTAATAATGTTATATGATGTACTGTTTTATATGTAATGTAATGGTGGTATTATACATGTTGTATTGTAGATATGTAGTGGTGTAATAATGTTATATGATGTACTGTTTTATATGTAATGTAATGGTGGTATTATACATGTTGTATTGTAGATATGTAGCGGTGTAATAATGTTATATGATGTACTGTTTTATATGTAATGTAATGGTGGTATTATACATGTTGTATTGTAGATATGTAGTGGTGTAATAATGTTATATGATGTACTGTTTTATATGTCATGTAATGGTGGTATTATACATGTTGTATTGTAGATATGTAGTGGTGTAATAATGTTATATGATGTACTGTTTTATATGTAATGTAATGGTGGTATTATACATGTTGTATTGTAGATATGTAGTGGTGTAATAATGTTATATGATGTACTGTTTTATATGTAATGTAATGGTGGTATTATACATGTTGTATTGTAGATATGTAGTGGTGTAATAATGTTATATGATGTACTGTTTTATATGTCATGTAATGGTGGTATTATACATGTTGTATTGTAGATATGTAGTGGTGTAATAATGTTATATGATGTACTGTTTTATATGTAATGTAATGGTGGTATTATACATGTTGTATTGTAGATATGTAGTGGTGTAATAATGTTATATGATGTACTGTTTTATATGTAATGTAATGGTGGTATTATACATGTTGTATTGTAGATATGTAGTGGTGTAATAATGTTATATGATGTACTGTTTTATATGTAATGTAATGGTGGTATTATACATGTTGTATTGTAGATATGTAGTGGTGTAATAATGTTATATGATGTACTGTTTTATATGTAATGTAATGGTGGTATTATACATGTTGTATTGTAGATATGTAGTGGTGTAATAATGTTATATGATGTACTGTTTTATATGTAATGTAATGGTGGTATTATACATGTTGTATTGTAGATATGTAGTGGTGTAATAATGTTATATGATGTACTGTTTTATATGTAATGTAATGGTGGTATTATACATGTTGTATTGTAGATATGTAGTGGTGTAATAATGTTATATGATGTACTGTTTTATATGTAATGTAATGGTGGTATTATACATGTTGTATTGTAGATATGTAGTGGTGTAATAATGTTATATGATGTACTGTTTTATATGTAATGTAATGGTGGTATTATACATGTTGTATTGTAGATATGTAGTGGTGTAATAATGTTATATGATGTACTGTTTTATATGTAATGTAATGGTGGTATTATACATGTTGTATTGTAGATATGTAGTGGTGTAATAATGTTATATGATGTACTGTTTTATATGTAATGTAATGGTGGTATTATACATGTTGTATTGTAGATATGTAGCGGTGTAATAATGTTATATGATGTACTGTTTTATATGTAATGGTGGTATTATACATGTTGTATTGTAGATATGTAGTGGTGTAATAATGTTATATGATGTACTGTTTTATATGTAATGTAATGGTGGTATTATACATGTTGTATTGTAGATATGTAGTGGTGTAATAATGTTATATGATGTACTGTTTTATATGTAATGTAATGGTGGTATTATACATGTTGTATTGTAGATATGTAGTGGTGTAATAATGTTATATGATGTACTGTTTTATATGTAATGTAATGGTGGTATTATACATGTTGTATTGTAGATATGTAGTGGAGTAATAATGTTATATGATGTACTGTTTTATATGTAATGTAATAGTGGTATTATACATGTTGTATTGTATTGGTGTCCTTCCTTGAAAAAAGCGGTCAGAATGGTGACAGCAGCGGTCAGAATGGTGACAGAAGTGAGAAATAAGATGGTAAGGAATATTAAAAAAGCAAAATCAGAGTTCTTCCTCAGAGGAGATGGTGGTGGACTTCAGGAGAACCAAGGCCCAACTGACTGCAGTCCCTATACAGGGGATGGATGTGGAAATGGTTGGGTCATGCAAGTTCCTGGGAGTCCATATGGACAACAGGCTGGAATGGGCTGGTAACACCGGGGCCCTGTACAAAAAGGGCCAGAGCAGACTACTTTCTGAGGAGGCTCAGGTCCTTCAACGTGTGCAGTAAACTACTGCATACCTTCTACCAGTCTGTGGTGCCATCTTTTTGTGGCGCCAACATATGGCGGGTAATGCTTCTCAGGTAAATAAGATGATCAGGAAGGCTAGCTCTGTTATGGGGATTAGCCTTGACACTCTTGAGGAGTTGGCGGAGAGACGGATCCTGGCCAAACTGCTGGCCATCATGGACAACGTCACCCACCCTCTGCACGCTATGGTTATGGCGCAGAGGAGCACCTTCAGTAACAGACTGATCCCACCACGGTGTGCCAGAGAGCGCTACAGGAGGTCCTTCCTGCCGGCGGCTATTAGACTATATAATGTCTAACCGGGGTGCTGTGCCGTCGGCAACATAGACCTGGAACTGTTGGGGTGTTAGGACCTAGTTTAACAATTATGCATCCATCCGTGAGTAACTCTGGTCTGTAATCACTCATTCACTCAGGACTTATTTATTCATTCAGGTCTGTATATACATATTCATGTACAGTTGTTATATCATATCACATGCAATATTGTAAGGAATTCTTACGTAGTCATTCACTCAGGAATGCATATTAGTATCCTGTCAGTTGCATCTTTATTTGTGCAATACGTGTATTTATCTGTAATTAAACCCTGCACTAATTTAATTTTAAGGGAATTACTATTATTACCCCAAATGATATCATACACACATTTAGCTATTAAAGTATCTCTTCTGTCATTTACCTGTACAGTTAATGTAACCACGCTCATGAAATTCCCCCCCCGGGGGATCAATAAAGTACCTATCTATCTATCTATCTATCTATCTATCTATCTATCTATCTAATATTCACTTAACTGTAAATTTAACTGTATATTTACCTGTACAGTTAATTTAACCATGCTAATATTCACTTACCTGTAAATGTATCTATCCACTGTATGGTATTCTATACTATCCTGCTGACTGTTAAACAGACATTATGGGCTGCTGCCTATAGACATAGATTAGAAATCACTGGCCACTTTAATAATGTTTCTGTACATATTGCATCACCCATCTCATATGTACAGTCATGTGATAAAGTAAGTAAACCCCCTGGATATTACTGCACTGTCGGAGATAGAAGCACAAGCGTTTCGCTAAACCCGCAATAACATCTACTAAACACGTGTATGTGACCAATCAAATTTGATTTGATTTGATATCATGCTCAAAGAAAGCATCTCCAGGATAACAAGGACAGTGAATAGAGGGTGTTGTGTTGTTCCTTTTCCACACAGTAACTAGAGGGGGTTGTGTTGTCCCTTTTCCACACAGTATAGAGGGTGTTGTGTTGTTCCTTTTCCACACAGTAACTAGAGGGGGTTGTGTTGTTCCTTTTCCACACAGTATAGAGGGGGTTGTGTTGTTCCTTTTCCACACAGTAACTAGAGGGGGTTGTGTTGTTCCTTTTCCACACAGTAACTAGAGGGTGTTGTGTTGTTCCTTTTCCACACAGTAACTAGAGGGGGTTGTGTTGTTCCTTTTCCACACAGTATAGAGGGTGTTGTGTTGTTCCTTTTCCACACAGTAACTAGAGGGGGTTGTGTTGTTCCTTTTCCACACAGTATAGAGGGGGTTGTGTTGTTCCTTTTCCACACAGTAACTAGAGGGGGTTGTGTTGTTCCTTTTCCACACAGTAACTAGAGGGGGTTGTGTTGTTCCTTTTCCACACAGTAACTAGAGGGGGTTGTGTTGTTCCTTTTCCACACAGTATAGAGGGGGTTGTGTTGTTCCTTTTCCACACAGTAACTAGAGGGGGTTGTGTTGTTCCTTTTCCACACAGTAACTAGAGGGGGTTGTGTTGTTCCTTTTCCACACAGTATAGAGGGGGTTGTGTTGTCCCTTTTCCACACAGTATAGAGGGGGTTGTGTTGTTCCTTTTCCACACAGTATAGAGGGGGTTGTGTTGTTCCTTTTCCACACAGTAACTAGAGGGGGTTGTGTTGTTCCTTTTCCACACAGTAACTAGAGGGGGTTGTGTTGTTCCTTTTCCACACAGTAACTAGAGGGGGTTGTGTTGTTCCTTTTCCACACAGTATAGAGGGGGTTGTGTTGTTCCTTTTACACACAGTAACTAGAGGGGGTTGTGTTGTTCCTTTTCCACACAGTATAGAGGGGGTTGTGTTGTTCCTTTTCCACACAGTAACTAGAGGGGGTTGTGTTGTTCCTTTTCCACACAGAATAGAGGGGGTTGTGTTGTTCATTTTCCACACAGTAACTAGAGGGGGTTGTGTTGTTCCTTTTCCACACAGTATAGAGGGGGTTGTGTTGTTCCTTTTCCACACAGTATAGAGGGGGTTGTGTTGTTCCTTTTCCACACAGTATAGAGGGGGTTGTGTTGTTCCTTTTCCACACAGTATAGAGGGGGTTGTGTTGTTCCTTTTCCACACAGTAACTAGAGGGGGTTGTGTTGTTCCTTTTCCACACAGTAACTAGAGGGGGTTGTGTTGTTCCTTTTCCACACAGTAACTAGAGGGGGTTGTGTTGTTCCTTTTCCACACAGTATAGAGGGGGTTGTGTTGTTCCTTTTCCACACAGTAACTAGAGGGGGTTGTGTTGTTCCTTTTCCACACAGTATAGAGGGGGTTGTGTTGTTCCTTTTCCACACAGTAACTAGAGGGGGTTGTGTTGTTCCTTTTCCACACAGTAACTAGAGGGGGTTGTGTTGTTCCTTTTCCACACAGTATAGAGGGGGTTGTGTTGTTCCTTTTCCACACAGTAACTAGAGGGGGTTGTGTTGTTCCTTTTCCACACAGTATAGAGGGGGTTGTGTTGTTCCTTTTCCACACAGTAACTAGAGGGGGTTGTGTTGTTCCTTTTCCACACAGTAACTAGAGGGGGTTGTGTTGTTCCTTTTCCACACAGTAACTAGAGGGGGTTGTGTTGTTCCTTTTCCACACAGTAACTAGAGGGGGTTGTGTTGTTCCTTTTCCACACAGTATAGAGGGGGTTGTGTTGTTCCTTTTCCACACAGTAACTAGAGGGGGTTGTGTTGTCCCTTTTCCACACAGTAACTAGAGGGGGTTGTGTTGTTCCTTTTCCACACAGTAACTAGAGGGGGTTGTGTTGTTCCTTTTCCACACAGTATAGAGGGTGTTGTGTTGTTCCTTTTCCACACAGTAAATTCGGTCAATCGGCCGTCTCTGTTAGAGCTACAATATACTGGAACGCAATGCCTATGGACTTGAGAAGCTGAACTGATTATTGTACTTTTAAATGTAAAATGTAAAACATGGCTCAAATCTATACACATGGGTTATCTGTGGTTCCTCACATGTTGTTATAATATAGGACCAGGGACTATGGACTAAGACCTGGACTGTGTTTTTAGCGGGATTAGAACCCCAGTCTCCTAGACACAGAGCTGGTGTTATGATATAGGACCAGGGACTATGGACTAAAACCTGGAATGTGTTTTTAGCGGGATTAGAACCCCGGTCTCCTAGAGCTAACTCACGGTTGAGGATGTTGAGACCCAAGTGCAGAGGAGTACAGTCTGACCCCAACCAAGCTATGTCTACTAACAACTAGCTCATGTAGAGATACACAGTCTGACCCCAACCATGCTATGTCTACTAACAACTAGCTCATGTAGAGATACACAGTCTGACCCCAACCATGCTATGTCTACTAACAACTAGCTCATGTTGAGATACACAGTCTGACCCCAACCATGCTATGTCTACTAACTACTAGCTCATGTTGAGATACACAGTCTGACCCCAACCATGCTATGTCTACTAACTACTTGCTCATGTTGAGATACACAGTCTGACCCCAACCATGCTATTTCTATACAATACCATCTTGCCTAAAATAATCAAAAATCCTTTATTTCTGTCTATTCTGTTTGGTTCAGGTTAATTACCTACTTGATGTAAAGACATGAATCAGTGTTTAGAAGTGGTGATATTGGGTCTCTTTGATGTAATTATATCAGGGATCCTACCTTGTGTCTGCACTTCAGGACCACTCCATAGGCACCTGGTGGAGAGAGGAGTACTTTAAGATATCATCAATCAATCCTGGCTATCTTATTACATTACACTTACAGACTTACATCCCTAACACTGTACACCTACTAACACCTGACCTAAAGCTTCCCTGTGTTGTTAAGAACATAACATTGATTTACGAAGACATGGAGTCACCTGCAGCAGCTAGACAGAAAAACAGAGAGCATCAACCAACAGCCTGGACAAATGAAATAATGACAGGATGAATGAAGAACATGAGGTCAAACTGCTGCCTGTATCGGTTCATAGGTTCTGTTCAATGCTAGTTTAAATGTAGTGTGTAGTGTGTAGTGGTAATGTTCTGTAGTTTAAATGTAGTGTGTAATGGTAATGTTCCATAGTTTAAATGTAGTGTGTAGTGTAGTGGTAATGTTCCATAGTTTAAATGTAGTGTGTAGTGGTAATGTTCCATAGTTTAAATGTAGTGTGTAGTGTGTAGTGGTAATGTTCCATAGTTTAAATGTAGTGTGTAGTGTGTAGTGGTAATGTTCCATAGTTTAAATGTAGTGTGTAGTGGTAATGTTCCATAGTTTAAATGTAGTGTGTAGTGTGTAGTGGTAATGTTCCATAGTTTAAATGTAGTGTGTAGTGGTAATGTTCCATAGTTTAAATGTAGTGTGTAGTGTAGTGGTAATGTTCCATAGTTTAAATGTAGTGTGTAGTGTAGTGGTAATGTTCCATAGTTTAAATGTAGTGTGTAGTGGTAATGTTCCATAGTTTAAATGTAGTGTGTAGTGTAGTGGTAATGTTCCATAGTTTAAATGTAGTGTGTAGTGTAGTGGTAATGTTCCATAGTTTAAATGTAGTGTGTAGTGTGTAGTGGTAATGTTCTGTAGTTTAAATGTAGTGTGTAGTGGTAATGTTCCATAGTTTAAATGTAGTGTGTAGTGTAGTGGTAATGTTCCATAGTTTAAATGTAGTGTGTAGTGTAGTGGTAATGTTCTGTAGTTTAAATGTAGTGTGTAGTGGTAATGTTCCATAGTTTAAATGTAGTGTGTAGTGGTAATGTTCCATAGTTTAAATGTAGTGTGTAGTGGTAATGTTCCATAGTTTAAATGTAGTGTGTAGTGTAGTGGTAATGTTCCATAGTTTAAATGTAGTGTGTAGTGTGTAGTGGTAATGTTCTGTAGTTTAAATGTAGTGTGTAGTGTGTAGTGGTAATGTTCCATAGTTTAAATGTAGTGTGTAGTGGTAATGTTCCATAGTTTAAATGTAGTGTGTAGTGGTAATGTTCCATAGTTTAAATGTAGTGTGTAGTGTAGTGGTAATGTTCCATAGTTTAAATGTAGTGTGTAGTGGTAATGTTCCATAGTTTAAATGTAGTGTGTAGTGTAGTGGTAATGTTCCATAGTTTAAATGTAGTGTGTAGTGGTAATGTTCCATAGTTTAAATGTAGTGTGTAGTGTAGTGGTAATGTTCCATAGTTTAAATGTAGTGTGTAGTGTAGTGGTAATGTTCCATAGTTTAAATGTAGTGTGTAGTGTAGTGGTAATGTTCCATAGTTTAAATGTAGTTTGTAGTGGTAATGTTCCATAGTTTAAATGTAGTGTGTAGTGGTAATGTTCCATAGTTTAAATGTAGTGTGTAGTGGTAATGTTCCATAGTTTAAATGTAGTGTGTAGTGGTAATGTTCCATAGTTTAAATGTAGTGTGTAGTGGTAATGTTCCATAGTTTAAATGTAGTGTGTAGTGGTAATGTTCCATAGTTTAAATGTAGTGTGTAGTGTAGTGGTAATGTTCCATAGTTTAAATGTAGTGTGTAGTGGTAATGTTCCATAGTTTAAATGTAGTGTGTAGTGTGTAGTGGTAATGTTCCATAGTTTAAATGTAGTGTGTAGTGGTAATGTTCCATAGTTTAAATGTAGTGTGTAGTGTGTAGTGGTAATGTTCCATAGTTTAAATGTAGTGTGTAGTGTGTAGTGGTAATGTTCCATAGTTTAAATGTAGTGTGTAGTGTAGTGGTAATGTTCCATAGTTTAAATGTAGTGTGTAATGGTAATGTTCCATAGTTTAAATGTAGTGTGTAGTGGTAATGTTCCATAGTTTAAATGTAGTGTGTAGTGGTAATGTTCCATAGTTTAAATGTAGTGTGTAGTGGTAATGTTCCATAGTTTAAATGTAGTGTGTAGTGTAGTGGTAATGTTCCATAGTTTAAATGTAGTGTGTAGTGTGTAGTGGTAATGTTCCATAGTTTAAATGTAGTGTGTAGTGTAGTGGTAATGTTCCATAGTTTAAATGTAGTGTGTAATGGTAATGTTCCATAGTTTAAATGTAGTGTGTAGTGGTAATGTTCCATAGTTTAAATGTAGTGTGTAGTGGTAATGTTCCATAGTTTAAATGTAGTGTGTAGTGTGTAGTGGTAATGTTCCATAGTTTAAATGTAGTGTGTAGTGTGTAGTGGTAATGTTCCATAGTTTAAATGTAGTGTGTAGTGGTAATGTTCCATAGTTTAAATGTAGTGTGTAGTGTGTAGTGGTAATGTTCCATAGTTTAAATGTAGTGTGTAGTGGTAATGTTCCATAGTTTAAATGTAGTGTGTAGTGGTAATGTTCCATAGTTTAAATGTAGTGTGTAGTGTAGTGGTAATGTTCCATAGTTTAAATGTAGTGTGTAGTGTAGTGGTAATGTTCCATAGTTTAAATGTAGTGTGTAGTGGTAATGTTCCATAGTTTAAATGTAGTGTGTAGTGTAGTGGTAATGTTCCATAGTTTAAATGTAGTGTGTAGTGTAGTGGTAATGTTCCATAGTTTAAATGTAGTGTGTAGTGGTAATGTTCCATAGTTTAAATGTAGTGTGTAGTGTAGTGGTAATGTTCCATAGTTTAAATGTAGTGTGTAGTGGTAATGTTCCATAGTTTAAATGTAGTGTGTAGTGTGTAGTGGTAATGTTCCATAGTTTAAATGTAGTGTGTAGTGTAATGGTAATGTTCCATAGTTTAAATGTAGTGTGTAGTGTGTAGTGGTAATGTTCCATAGTTTAAATGTAGTGTGTAGTGTAATGGTAATGTTCCATAGTTTAAATGTAGTGTGTAGTGGTAATGTTCCATAGTTTAAATGTAGTGTGTAGTGGTAATGTTCCATAGTTTAAATGTAGTGTGTAGTGTAGTGGTAATGTTCCATAGTTTAAATGTAGTGTGTAGTGGTAATGTTCCATAGTTTAAATGTAGTGTGTAGTGGTAATGTTCCATAGTTTAAATGTAGTGTGTAGTGTAGTGGTAATGTTCCATAGTTTAAATGTAGTGTGTAGTGGTAATGTTCCATAGTTTAAATGTAGTGTGTAGTGTAGTGGTAATGTTCCATAGTTTAAATGTAGTGTGTAGTGGTAATGTTCCATAGTTTAAATGTAGTGTGTAGTGTAGTGGTAATGTTCCATAGTTTAAATGTAGTGTGTAGTGTAGTGGTAATGTTCCATAGTTTAAATGTAGTGTGTAGTGTAGTGGTAATGTTCCATAGTTTAAATGTAGTGTGTAGTGTGTAGTGGTAATGTTCCATAGTTTAAATGTAGTGTGTAATGGTAATGTTCCACAGTTTAAATGTAGTGTGTAGTGGTAATGTTCCATAGTTTAAATGTAGTGTGTAGTGTAGTGGTAATGTTCCATAGTTTAAATGTAGTGTGTAGTGTAGTGGTAATGTTCCATAGTTTAAATGTAGTGTGTAGTGGTAATGTTCCATAGTTTAAATGTAGTGTGTAGTGTAGTGGTAATGTTCCATAGTTTAAATGTAGTGTGTAGTGGTAATGTTCCATAGTTTAAATGTAGTGTGTAATGGTAATGTTCCATAGTTTAAATGTAGTGTGTAGTGGTAATGTTCCATAGTTTAAATGTAGTGTGTAGTGTAGTGGTAATGTTCCATAGTTTAAATGTAGTGTGTAGTGGTAATGTTCCATAGTTTAAATGTAGTGTGTAGTGTAGTGGTAATGTTCCATAGTTTAAATGTAGTGTGTAGTGTAGTGGTAATGTTCCATAGTTTAAATGTATTGTGTAGTGGTAATGTTCCATAGTTTAAATGTAGTGTGTAGTGGTAATGTTCCATAGTTTAAATGTAGTGTGTAGTGTAGTGGTAATGTTCCATAGTTTAAATGTAGTGTGTAGTGTAGTGGTAATGTTCCATAGTTTAAATGTAGTGTGTAGTGTGTAGTGGTAATGTTCCATAGTTTAAATGTAGTGTGTAGTGGTAATGTTCCATAGTTTAAATGTAGTGTGTAATGGTAATGTTCCATAGTTTAAATGTAGTGTGTAGTGTAGTGGTAATGTTCTGTAGTGTAAATGTAGTGTGTAGTGTAGTGGTAATGTTCCATAGTTTAAATGTAGTGTGTAGTGTAGTGGTAATATTCCATAGTTTAAATGTAGTGTGTAGTGTAGTGGTAATGTTCCATAGTTTAAATGTAGTGTGTAGTGGTAATGTTCCATAGTTTAAATGTAGTGTGTAGTGTAGTGGTAATGTTCCATAGTTTAAATGTAGTGTGTAGTGTGTAGTGGTAATGTTCCATAGTTTAAATGTAGTGTGTAGTGGTAATGTTCCATAGTTTAAATGTAGTGTGTAGTGTAGTGGTAATGTTCCATAGTTTAAATGTAGTGTGTAGTGTAGTGGTAATGTTCCATAGTTTAAATGTAGTGTGTAGTGGTAATGTTCCATAGTTTAAATGTAGTGTGTAGTGTAGTGGTAATGTTCCATAGTTTAAATGTAGTGTGTAGTGGTAATGTTCCATAGTTTAAATGTAGTGTGTAGTGGTAATGTTCCATAGTTTAAATGTAGTGTGTAGTGTGTAGTGGTAATGTTCCATAGTTTAAATGTAGTGTGTAGTGGTAATGTTCCATAGTTTAAATGTAGTGTTAGTGTGTAGTGGTAATGTTCCATAGTTTAAATGTAGTGTGTAGTGGTAATGTTCCATAGTTTAAATGTAGTGTGTAGTGTAGTGGTAATGTTCCATAGTTTAAATGTAGTGTGTAGTGTGTAGTGGTAATGTTCCATAGTTTAAATGTAGTGTGTAGTGGTAATGTTCTGTAGTTTAAATGTAGTGTGTAGTGGTAATGTTCCATAGTTTAAATGTAGTGTGTAGTGTAGTGGTAATGTTCCATAGTTTAAATGTAGTGTGTAGTGGTAATGTTCCATAGTTTAAATGTAGTGTGTAGTGTAGTGGTAATGTTCTGTAGTTTAAATGTAGTGTGTAGTGTAGTGGTAATGTTCCATAGTTTAAATGTAGTGTGTAGTGGTAATGTTCCATAGTTTAAATGTAGTGTGTAGTGTGTAGTGGTAATGTTCCATAGTTTAAATGTAGTGTGTAGTGGTAATGTTCCATAGTTTAAATGTAGTGTGTAGTGGTAATGTTCCATAGTTTAAATGTAGTGTGTAGTGTAGTGGTAATGTTCCATAGTTTAAATGTAGTGTGTAGTGTAGTGGTAATGTTCCATAGTTTAAATGTAGTGTGTAGTGGTAATGTTCCATAGTTTAAATGTAGTGTGTAGTGTGTAGTGGTAATGTTCCATAGTTTAAATGTAGTGTGTAGTGGTAATGTTCCATAGTTTAAATGTAGTGTGTAGTGTAGTGGTAATGTTCCATAGTTTAAATGTAGTGTGTAGTGTAGTGGTAATGTTCCATAGTTTAAATGTAGTGTGTAGTGGTAATGTTCCATAGTTTAAATGTAGTGTGTAGTGTAGTGGTAATGTTCCATAGTTTAAATGTAGTGTGTAGTGGTAATGTTCCATAGTTTAAATGTAGTGTGTAGTGGTAATGTTCCATAGTTTAAATGTAGTGTGTAGTGTGTAGTGGTAATGTTCCATAGTTTAAATGTAGTGTGTAGTGGTAATGTTCCATAGTTTAAATGTAGTGTGTAGTGTGTAGTGGTAATGTTCCATAGTTTAAATGTAGTGTGTAGTGGTAATGTTCCATAGTTTAAATGTAGTGTGTAGTGTAGTGGTAATGTTCCATAGTTTAAATGTAGTGTGTAGTGTGTAGTGGTAATGTTCCATAGTTTAAATGTAGTGTGTAGTGGTAATGTTCCATAGTTTAAATGTAGTGTGTAGTGGTAATGTTCCATAGTTTAAATGTAGTGTGTAGTGTAGTGGTAATGTTCCATAGTTTAAATGTAGTGTGTAGTGGTAATGTTCCATAGTTTAAATGTAGTGTGTAGTGTAGTGGTAATGTTCCATAGTTTAAATGTAGTGTGTAGTGTAGTGGTAATGTTCCATAGTTTAAATGTAGTGTGTAGTGGTAATGTTCCATAGTTTAAATGTAGTGTGTAGTTGTAGTGGTAATGTTCCATAGTTTAAATGTAGTGTGTAGTGGTAATGTTCCATAGTTTAAATGTAGTGTGTAGTGGTAATGTTCCATAGTTTAAATGTAGTGTGTAGTGTAGTGGTAATGTTCCATAGTTTAAATGTAGTGTGTAGTGTAGTGGTAATGTTCTGTAGTTTAAATGTAGTGTGTAGTGGTAATGTTCCATAGTTTAAATGTAGTGTGTAGTGTAGTGGTAATGTTCCATAGTTTAAATGTAGTGTGTAGTGTAGTGGTAATGTTCTGTAGTTTAAATGTAGTGTGTAGTGTGTAGTGGTAATGTTCCATAGTTTAAATGTAGTGTGTAGTGTAGTGGTAATGTTCCATAGTTTAAATGTAGTGTGTAGTGTAGTGGTAATGTTCCATAGTTTAAATGTAGTGTGTAGTGTGTAGTGGTAATGTTCCATAGTTTAAATGTAGTGTGTAGTGGTAATGTTCCATAGTTTAAATGTAGTGTGTAGTGGTAATGTTCCATAGTTTAAATGTAGTGTGTAGTGTAGTGGTAATGTTCCATAGTTTAAATGTAGTGTGTAGTGTAGTGGTAATGTTCCATAGTTTAAATGTAGTGTGTAGTGGTAATGTTCCATAGTTTAAATGTAGTGTGTAGTGTGTAGTGGTAATGTTCCATAGTTTAAATGTAGTGTGTAGTGGTAATGTTCCATAGTTTAAATGTAGTGTGTAGTGTAGTGGTAATGTTCCATAGTTTAAATGTAGTGTGTAGTGGTAATGTTCCGTAGTTTAAATGTAGTGTGTAGTGGTAATGTTCCATAGTTTAAATGTAGTGTGTAGTGGTAATGTTCAGTAGTTTAAATGTAGTGTGTAGTGTAGTGGTAATGTTCCATAGTTTAAATGTAGTGTGTAGTGGTAATGTTCCATAGTTTAAATGTAGTGTGTAGTGGTAATGTTCCATAGTTTAAATGTAGTGTGTAGTGGTAATGTTCCAGTAGTTTAAATGTAGTGTGTAGTGTAGTGGTAATGTTCCATAGTTTAAATGTAGTGTGTAGTGGTAATGTTCCATAGTTTAAATGTAGTGTGTAGTGGTAATGTTCCATAGTTTAAATGTAGTGTGTAGTGTAGTGGTAATGTTCCATAGTTTAAATGTAGTGTGTAGTGGTAATGTTCCATAGTTTAAATGTAGTGTGTAGTGTAGTGGTAATGTTCCATAGTTTAAATGTAGTGTGTAGTGGTAATGTTCCATAGTTTAAATGTAGTGTGTAGTGTGTAGTGGTAATGTTCCATAGTTTAAATGTAGTGTGTAGTGGTAATGTTCCATAGTTTAAATGTAGTGTGTAGTGTAGTGGTAATGTTCCATAGTTTAAATGTAGTGTGTAGTGGTAATGTTCCATAGTTTAAATGTAGTGTGTAGTGGTAATGTTCAGTAGTTTAAATGTAGTGTGTAGTGGTAATGTTCAGTAGTTTAAATGTAGTGTGTAGTGTAGTGGTAATGTTCCATAGTTTAAATGTAGTGTGTAGTGTAGTGGTAATGTTCCATAGTTTAAATGTAGTGTGTAGTGTAGTGGTAATGTTCCATAGTTTAAATGTAGTGTGTAGTGGTAATGTTCCATAGTTTAAATGTAGTGTGTAGTGTAGTGGTAATGTTCCATAGTTTAAATGTAGTGTGTAGTGTAGTGGTAATGTTCCATAGTTTAAATGTAGTGTGTAGTGTAGTGGTAATGTTCCATAGTTTAAATGTAGTGTGTAGTGTAGTGGTAATGTTCCATAGTTTAAATGTAGTGTGTAGTGGTAATGTTCCATAGTTTAAATGTAGTGTGTAGTGTAGTGGTAATGTTCCATAGTTTAAATGTAGTGTGTAGTGGTAATGTTCCATAGTTTAAATGTAGTGTGTAGTGTAGTGGTAATGTTCCATAGTTTAAATGTAGTGTGTAGTGTAGTGGTAATGTTCCATAGTTTAAATGTAGTGTGTAGTGTAGTGGTAATGTTCCATAGTTTAAATGTAGTGTGTAGTGTAGTGGTAATGTTCCATAGTTTAAATGTAGTGTGTAGTGGTAATGTTCCATAGTTTAAATGTAGTGTGTAGTGTAGTGGTAATGTTCCATAGTTTAAATGTAGTGTGTAGTGGTAATGTTCCATAGTTTAAATGTAGTGTGTAGTGTAGTGGTAATGTTCCATAGTTTAAATGTAGTGTGTAGTGGTAATGTTCCATAGTTTAAATGTAGTGTGTAGTGTGTAGTGGTAATGTTCCATAGTTTAAATGTAGTGTGTAGTGTAGTGGTAATGTTCCATAGTTTAAATGTAGTGTGTAGTGGTAATGTTCCATAGTTTAAATGTAGTGTGTAGTGGTAATGTTCCATAGTTTAAATGTAGTGTGTAGTGTAGTGGTAATGTTCCATAGTTTAAATGTAGTGTGTAGTGGTAATGTTCCATAGTTTAAATGTAGTGTGTAGTGGTAATGTTCCATAGTTTAAATGTAGTGTGTAGTGTAGTGGTAATGTTCCATAGTTTAAATGTAGTGTGTAGTGGTAATGTTCCATAGTTTAAATGTAGTGTGTAGTGTAGTGGTAATGTTCCATAGTTTAAATGTAGTGTGTAGTGTAGTGGTAATGTTCCATAGTTTAAATGTAGTGTGTAGTGGTAATGTTCCATAGTTTAAATGTAGTGTGTAGTGTAGTGGTAATGTTCCATAGTTTAAATGTAGTGTGTAGTGGTAATGTTCCATAGTTTAAATGTAGTGTGTAGTGTAGTGGTAATGTTCCATAGTTTAAATGTAGTGTGTAGTGGTAATGTTCCATAGTTTAAATGTAGTGTGTAGTGGTAATGTTCCATAGTTTAAATGTAGTGTGTAGTGGTAATGTTCCATAGTTTAAATGTAGTGTGTAGTGTAGTGGTAATGTTCCATAGTTTAAATGTAGTGTGTAGTGGTAATGTTCCATAGTTTAAATGTAGTGTGTAGTGGTAATGTTCCATAGTTTAAATGTAGTGTGTAGTGGTAATGTTCCATAGTTTAAATGTAGTGTGTAGTGGTAATGTTCCATAGTTTAAATGTAGTGTGTAGTGGTAATGTTCCATAGTTTAAATGTAGTGTGTAGTGGTAATGTTCCATAGTTTAAATGTAGTGTGTAGTGGTAATGTTCCATAGTTTAAATGTAGTGTGTAGTGGTAATGTTCCATAGTTTAAATGTAGTGTGTAGTGTAGTGGTAATGTTCCATAGTTTAAATGTAGTGTGTAGTGGTAATGTTCCATAGTTTAAATGTAGTGTGTAGTGTAGTGGTAATGTTCCATAGTTTAAATGTAGTGTGTAGTGGTAATGTTCCATAGTTTAAATGTAGTGTGTAGTGTAGTGGTAATGTTCCATAGTTTAAATGTAGTGTGTAGTGGTAATGTTCCATAGTTTAAATGTAGTGTGTAGTGGTAATGTTCCATAGTTTAAATGTAGTGTGTAGTGGTAATGTTCCATAGTTTAAATGTAGTGTGTAGTGTAGTGGTAATGTTCCATAGTTTAAATGTAGTGTGTAGTGTAGTGGTAATGTTCCATAGTTTAAATGTAGTGTGTAGTGGTAATGTTCCATAGTTTAAATGTAGTGTGTAGTGGTAATGTTCCATAGTTTAAATGTAGTGTGTAGTGTGTAGTGGTAATGTTCCATAGTTTAAATGTAGTGTGTAGTGGTAATGTTCCATAGTTTAAATGTAGTGTGTAGTGGTAATGTTCCATAGTTTAAATGTAGTGTGTAGTGGTAATGTTCCATAGTTTAAATGTAGTGTGTAGTGGTAATGTTCCATAGTTTAAATGTAGTGTGTAGTGGTAATGTTCTGTAGTTTAAATGTAGTGTGTAGTGGTAATGTTCCATAGTTTAAATGTAGTGTGTAGTGTAGTGGTAATGTTCCATAGTTTAAATGTAGTGTGTAGTGGTAATGTTCTGTAGTTTAAATGTAGTGTGTAGTGGTAATGTTCCATAGTTTAAATGTAGTGTGTAGTGGTAATGTTCCGTAGTTTAAATGTAGTGTGTAGTGTAGTGGTAATGTTCCATAGTTTAAATGTAGTGTGTAGTGGTAATGTTCCATAGTTTAAATGTAGTGTGTAGTGTAGTGGTAATGTTCCATAGTTTAAATGTAGTGTGTAGTGGTAATGTTCTGTAGTTTAAATGTAGTGTGTAGTGGTAATGTTCCATAGTTTAAATGTAGTGTGTAGTGGTAATGTTCCATAGTTTAAATGTAGTGTGTAGTGGTAATGTTCCATAGTTTAAATGTAGTGTGTAGTGTGTAGTGGTAATGTTCCATAGTTTAAATGTAGTGTGTAGTGGTAATGTTCTGTAGTTTAAATGTAGTGTGTAGTGGTAATGTTCCATAGTTTAAATGTAGTGTGTAGTGTAGTGGTAATGTTCCATAGTTTAAATGTAGTGTGTAGTGTAATGGTAATGTTCAATGCTTTAAATGTAGTGTGTAGTGGTAATGTTCCATAGTTTAAATGTAGTGTGTAGTGTGTAGTGGTAATGTTCCATAGTTTAAATGTAGTGTGTAGTGTAGTGGTAATGTTCCATAGTTTAAATGTAGTGTGTAGTGGTAATGTTCCATAGTTTAAATGTAGTGTGTAGTGGTAATGTTCCATAGTTTAAATGTAGTGTGTAGTGGTAATGTTCCATAGTTTAAATGTAGTGTGTAGTGGTAATGTTCTGTAGTTTAAATGTAGTGTGTAGTGGTAATGTTCCATAGTTTAAATGTAGTGTGTAGTGTAGTGGTAATGTTCCATAGTTTAAATGTAGTGTGTAGTGGTAATGTTCTGTAGTTTAAATGTAGTGTGTAGTGTAGTGGTAATGTTCCATAGTTTAAATGTAGTGTGTAGTGGTAATGTTCCATAGTTTAAATGTAGTGTGTAGTGGTAATGTTCTGTAGTTTAAATGTAGTGTGTAGTGGTAATGTTCCATAGTTTAAATGTAGTGTGTAGTGGTAATGTTCCATAGTTTAAATGTAGTGTGTAGTGGTAATGTTCCATAGTTTAAATGTAGTGTGTAGTGTGTAGTGGTAATGTTCCATAGTTTAAATGTAGTGTGTAGTGGTAATGTTCTGTAGTTTAAATGTAGTGTGTAGTGGTAATGTTCCATAGTTTAAATGTAGTGTGTAGTGTAGTGGTAATGTTCCATAGTTTAAATGTAGTGTGTAGTGTAATGGTAATGTTCAATGCTTTAAATGTAGTGTGTAGTGGTAATGTTCCATAGTTTAAATGTAGTGTGTAGTGTGTAGTGGTAATGTTCCATAGTTTAAATGTAGTGTGTAGTGTAGTGGTAATGTTCCATAGTTTAAATGTAGTGTGTAGTGGTAATGTTCCATAGTTTAAATGTAGTGTGTAGTGGTAATGTTCCATAGTTTAAATGTAGTGTGTAGTGGTAATGTTCCATAGTTTAAATGTAGTGTGTAGTGGTAATGTTCTGTAGTTTAAATGTAGTGTGTAGTGGTAATGTTCCATAGTTTAAATGTAGTGTGTAGTGTAGTGGTAATGTTCCATAGTTTAAATGTAGTGTGTAGTGGTAATGTTCTGTAGTTTAAATGTAGTGTGTAGTGTAGTGGTAATGTTCCATAGTTTAAATGTAGTGTGTAGTGGTAATGTTCCATAGTTTAAATGTAGTGTGTAGTGGTAATGTTCTGTAGTTTAAATGTAGTGTGTAGTGGTAATGTTCCATAGTTTAAATGTAGTGTGTAGTGTAGTGGTAATGTTCCATAGTTTAAATGTAGTGTGTAGTGGTAATGTTCCATAGTTTAAATGTAGTGTGTAGTGTGTAGTGGTAATGTTCCATAGTTTAAATGTAGTGTGTAGTGTAGTGGTAATGTTCCATAGTTTAAATGTAGTGTGTAGTGGTAATGTTCCATAGTTTAAATGTAGTGTGTAGTGTAGTGGTAATGTTCCATAGTTTAAATGTAGTGTGTAGTGGTAATGTTCCATAGTTTAAATGTAGTGTGTAGTGTGTAGTGGTAATGTTCCATAGTTTAAATGTAGTGTGTAGTGTAGTGGTAATGTTCCATAGTTTAAATGTAGTGTGTAGTGGTAATGTTCCATAGTTTAAATGTAGTGTGTAGTGGTAATGTTCCATAGTTTAAATGTAGTGTGTAGTGTGTAGTGGTAATGTTCCATAGTTTAAATGTAGTGTGTAGTGGTAATGTTCCATAGTTTAAATGTAGTGTGTAGTGTAGTGGTAATGTTCCATAGTTTAAATGTAGTGTGTAGTGGTAATGTTCCATAGTTTAAATGTAGTGTGTAGTGGTAATGTTCCATAGTTTAAATGTAGTGTGTAGTGTGTAGTGGTAATGTTCCATAGTTTAAATGTAGTGTGTAGTGGTAATGTTCCATAGTTTAAATGTAGTGTGTAGTGGTAATGTTCCATAGTTTAAATGTAGTGTGTAGTGTAGTGGTAATGTTCCATAGTTTAAATGTAGTGTGTAGTGTAGTGGTAATGTTCCATAGTTTAAATGTAGTGTGTAGTGGTAATGTTCCATAGTTTAAATGTAGTGTGTAGTGTGTAGTGGTAATGTTCCATAGTTTAAATGTAGTGTGTAGTGTAGTGGTAATGTTCCATAGTTTAAATGTAGTGTGTAGTGTAGTGGTAATGTTCCATAGTTTAAATGTAGTGTGTAGTGGTAATGTTCCATAGTTTAAATGTAGTGTGTAGTGGTAATGTTCCATAGTTTAAATGTAGTGTGTAGTGTAGTGGTAATGTTCCATAGTTTAAATGTAGTGTGTAGTGTAGTGGTAATGTTCCATAGTTTAAATGTAGTGTGTAGTGGTAATGTTCCATAGTTTAAATGTAGTGTGTAGTGGTAATGTTCCATAGTTTAAATGTAGTGTGTAGTGTAGTGGTAATGTTCCATAGTTTAAATGTAGTGTGTAGTGTAGTGGTAATGTTCCATAGTTTAAATGTAGTGTGTAGTGTAGTGGTAATGTTCCATAGTTTAAATGTAGTGTGTAGTGTAGTGGTAATGTTCCATAGTTTAAATGTAGTGTGTAGTGTAGTGGTAATGTTCCATAGTTTAAATGTAGTGTGTAGTGGTAATGTTCCATAGTTTAAATGTAGTGTGTAGTGGTAATGTTCCATAGTTTAAATGTAGTGTGTAGTGTAGTGGTAATGTTCCATAGTTTAAATGTAGTGTGTAGTGTAGTGGTAATGTTCCATAGTTTAAATGTAGTGTGTAGTGGTAATGTTCCATAGTTTAAATGTAGTGTGTAGTGTAGTGGTAATGTTCCATAGTTTAAATGTAGTGTGTAGTGTAGTGGTAATGTTCCATAGTTTAAATGTAGTGTGTAGTGTGTAGTGGTAATGTTCCATAGTTTAAATGTAGTGTGTAGTGTAGTGGTAATGTTCCATAGTTTAAATGTAGTGTGTAGTGTAGTGGTAATGTTCCATAGTTTAAATGTAGTGTGTAGTGTAGT
Organism: Thymallus thymallus; assembly: GCA_023634145.1. NCBI lineage: Eukaryota > Metazoa > Chordata > Actinopteri > Salmoniformes > Salmonidae > Thymallus > Thymallus thymallus. Next base: position 255,999 of record CM042414.1, read on the forward strand.
GGTAATGTTCCATAGTTTAAATGTAGTGTGTAGTGGTAATGTTCCATAGTTTAAATGTAGTGTGTAGTGTAGTGGTAATGTTCCATAGTTTAAATGTAGTGTGTAGTGTAGTGGTAATGTTCCATAGTTTAAATGTAGTGTGTAGTGTGTAGTGGTAATGTTCCATAGTTTAAATGTAGTGTGTAGTGTAGTGGTAATGTTCCATAGTTTAAATGTAGTGTGTAGTGGTAATGTTCCATAGTTTAAATGTAGTGTGTAGTGTAGTGGTAATGTTCCATAGTTTAAATGTAGTGTGTAGTGTAGTGGTAATGTTCCATAGTTTAAATGTAGTGTGTAGTGGTAATGTTCCATAGTTTAAATGTAGTGTGTAGTGTAGTGGTAATGTTCCATAGTTTAAATGTAGTGTGTAGTGTAGTGGTAATGTTCCATAGTTTAAATGTAGTGTGTAGTGGTAATGTTCCATAGTTTAAATGTAGTGTGTAGTGGTAATGTTCCATAGTTTAAATGTAGTGTGTAGTGTGTAGTGGTAATGTTCCATAGTTTAAATGTAGTGTGTAGTGTAGTGGTAATGTTCCATAGTTTAAATGTAGTGTGTAGTGTAGTGGTAATGTTCCATAGTTTAAATGTAGTGTGTAGTGGTAATGTTCCATAGTTTAAATGTAGTGTGTAGTGGTAATGTTCCATAGTTTAAATGTAGTGTGTAGTGGTAATGTTCCATAGTTTAAATGTAGTGTGTAGTGGTAATGTTCCATAGTTTAAATGTAGTGTGTAGTGTGTAGTGGTAATGTTCCATAGTTTAAATGTAGTGTGTAGTGGTAATGTTCCATAGTTTAAATGTAGTGTGTAGTGTGTAGTGGTAATGTTCCATAGTTTAAATGTAGTGTGTAGTGTGTAGTGGTAATGTTCCATAGTTTAAATGTAGTGTGTAGTGGTAATGTTCCATAGTTTAAATGTAGTGTGTAGTGGTAATGTTCCATAGTTTAAATGTAGTGTGTAGTGTAGTGGTAATGTTCCATAGTTTAAATGTAGTGTGTAGTGGTAATGTTCCATAGTTTAAATGTAGTGTGTAGTGGTAATGTTCCATAGTTTAAATGTAGTGTGTAGTGTAGTGGTAATGTTCCATAGTTTAAATGTAGTGTGTAGTGGTAATGTTCCATAGTTTAAATGTAGTGTGTAGTGTAGTGGTAATGTTCCATAGTTTAAATGTAGTGTGTAGTGTGTAGTGGTAATGTTCCATAGTTTAAATGTAGTGTGTAGTGGTAATGTTCCATAGTTTAAATGTAGTGTGTAGTGTAATGGTAATGTTCCATAGTTTAAATGTAGTGTGTAGTGGTAATGTTCCATAGTTTAAATGTAGTGTGTAGTGGTAATGTTCCATAGTTTAAATGTAGTGTGTAGTGTGTAGTGGTAATGTTCCATAGTTTAAATGTAGTGTGTAGTGGTAATGTTCCATAGTTTAAATGTAGTGTGTAGTGTAGTGGTAATGTTCCATAGTTTAAATGTAGTGTGTAGTGTAGTGGGAATGTTCTGTAGTTTAAATGTAGTGTGTAGTGGTAATGTTCCATAGTTTAAATGTAGTGTGTAGTGGTAATGTTCCATAGTTTAAATGTAGTGTGTAGTGTGTAGTGGTAATGTTCCATAGTTTAAATGTAGTGTGTAGTGGTAATGTTCCATAGTTTAAATGTAGTGTGTAGTGTAGTGGTAATGTTCTGTAGTTTAAATGTAGTGTGTAGTGGTAATGTTCCATAGTTTAAATGTAGTGTGTAGTGTAGTGGTAATGTTCCATAGTTTAAATGTAGTGTGTAGTGTAGTGGTAATGTTCCATAGTTTAAATGTAGTGTGTAGTGGTAATGTTCCATAGTTTAAATGTAGTGTGTAGTGTAGTGGTAATGCTCCATAGTTTAAATGTAGTGTGTAGTGTAGTGGTAATGTTCCATAGTTTAAATGTAGTGTGTAGTGTGTAGTGGTAATGTTCCATAGTTTAAATGTAGTGTGTAGTGGTAATGTTCCATAGTTTAAATGTAGTGTGTAGTGGTAATGTTCCATAGTTTAAATGTAGTGTGTAGTGTAGTGGTAATGTTCCATAGTTTAAATGTAGTGTGTAGTGTAGTGGTAATGTTCTGTAGTTTAAATGTAGTGTGTAGTGGTAATGTTCCATAGTTTAAATGTAGTGTGTAGTGTGTAGTGGTAATGTTCCATAGTTTAAATGTAGTGTGTAGTGGTAATGTTCCATAGTTTAAATGTAGTGTGTAGTGTAGTGGTAATGTTCCAAAGTTTAAATGTAGTGTGTAGTGTAGTGGTAATGTTCCATAGTTTAAATGTAGTGTGTAGTGGTAATGTTCCATAGTTTAAATGTAGTGTGTAGTGTAGTGGTAATGTTCCATAGTTTAAATGTAGTGTGTAGTGGTAATGTTCCATAGTTTAAATGTAGTGTGTAGTGGTAATGTTCCATAGTTTAAATGTAGTGTGTAGTGTGTAGTGGTAATGTTCCATAGTTTAAATGTAGTGTGTAGTGGTAATGTTCCATAGTTTAAATGTAGTGTGTAGTGTGTAGTGGTAATGTTCCATAGTTTAAATGTAGTGTGTAGTGGTAATGTTCCATAGTTTAAATGTAGTGTGTAGTGTAGTGGTAATGTTCCATAGTTTAAATGTAGTGTGTAGTGTGTAGTGGTAATGTTCCATAGTTTAAATGTAGTGTGTAGTGGTAATGTTCTGTAGTTTAAATGTAGTGTGTAGTGGTAATGTTCCATAGTTTAAATGTAGTGTGTAGTGTAGTGGTAATGTTCCATAGTTTAAATGTAGTGTGTAGTGTAGTGGTAATGTTCCATAGTTTAAATGTAGTGTGTAGTGGTAATGTTCCATAGTTTAAATGTAGTGTGTAGTGTAGTGGTAATGTTCCATAGTTTAAATGTAGTGTGTAGTGTAGTGGTAATGTTCCATAGTTTAAATGTAGTGTGTAGTGGTAATGTTCCATAGTTTAAATGTAGTGTGTAGTGTAGTGGTAATGCTCCATAGTTTAAATGTAGTGTGTAGTGTAGTGGTAATGTTCCATAGTTTAAATGTAGTGTGTAGTGGTAATGGGTAGAGGGGATGGGTAGAGGGGATGGGGCAGGGCAGAAGAGATGGGGCTTGCTGGCTGGCTGGCTGGCTGGTTGACTGACTGACTTGCTGGCTGACTGGCTGACTGGCTGACTGGCTGACTTGCTGGCTGGAACAATATCTAGTTCCACTATAATGTAGCCTAGTCCCAACTTCTTCTGATTTCTATAGTGCTTCATGATCCTTTACCCAGGACACCTATAGTGATCCATTACCTCCTATACACCTAACCCTAACCCTATAACAACAGGACACCTATAGTGATCCATTACCTCCTATACACCTAACCCTAAAACAACAGGACACCTATAGTGATCCATTACCTCCTATACACCTAACCCTAACCCTATAACAACAGGACACCTATAGTGATCCATTACCTCCTATACACCTAACCCTATAACAACAGGACACCTATAGTGATCCATTACCTCCTATACACCTAACCCTATAACAACAGGACACCTATAGTGATCCATTACCTCCTATACACCTAACCCTAACCCTATAACAACAGGACACCTATAGTGATCCATTACCTCCTATACACCTAACCCTATAACAACAGGACACCTATAGTGATCCATTACCTCCTATACACCTAACCCTAACCCTATAACAACAGGACACCTATAGTGATCCATTACCTCCTATACACCTAACCCTATAACAACAGGACACCTATAGTGATCCATTACCTCCTATACACCTAACCCTAACCCTATAACAACAGGACACCTATAGTGATCCATTACCTCCTATACACCTAACCCTATAACAACAGGACACCTATAGTGATCCATTACCTCCTATACACCTAACCCTAACCCTATAACAACAGGACACCTATAGTGATCCATTACCTCCTATACACCTAACCCTATAACAACAGGACACCTATAGTGATCCATTACCTCCTATACACCTAACCCTAACCCTATAACAACAGGACACCTATAGTGATCCATTACCTCCTATACACCTAACCCTATAACAACAGGACACCTATAGTGATCCATTACCTCCTATACACCTAACCCTAACCCTATAACAACAGGACACCTATAGTGATCCATTACCTCCTATACACCTAACCCTAACCCTATAACAACAGGACACCTATAGTGATCCATTACCTCCTATACACCTAACCCTAACCCTATAACAACAGGACACCTATAGTGATCCATTACCTCCTATACACCTAACCCTAACCCTATAACAACAGGACACCTATAGTGATCCATTACCTCCTATACACCTAACCCTAACCCTATAACAACAGGACACCTATAGTGATCCATTACCTCCTATACACCTAACCCTAACCCTATAACAACAGGACACCTATAGTGATCCATTACCTCCTATACACCTAACCCTATAACAACAGGACACCTATAGTGATCCATTACCTCCTATACACCTAACCCTATAACAACAGGACACCTATAGTGATCCATTACCTCCTATACACCTAACCCTATAACAACAGGACACCTATAGTGATCCATTACCTCCTATACACCTAACCCTATAACAACAGGACACCTATAGTGATCCATTACCTCCTATACACCTAACCCTAACCCTATAACAACAGGACACCTATAGTGATCCATTACCTCCTATACACCTAACCCTATAACAACAGGACACCTATAGTGATCCATTACCTCCTATACACCTAACCCTATAACAACAGGACACCTATAGTGATCCATTACCTCCTATACACCTAACCCTAACCCTATAACAACAGGACACCTATAGTGATCCATTACCTCCTATACACCTAACCCTATAACAACAGGACACCTATAGTAATCCATTACCTCCTATACACCTAACCCTATAACAACAGGACACCTATAGTGATCCATTACCTCCTATACACCTAACCCTAACCCTATAACAACAGGACACCTATAGTGATCCATTACCTCCTATACACCTAACCCTATAACAACAGGACACCTATAGTGATCCATTACCTCCTATACACCTAACCCTAACCCTATAACAACAGGACACCTATAGTGATCCATTACCTCCTATACACCTAACCCTATAACAACAGGACACCTATAGTGATCCATTACCTCCTATACACCTAACCCTAACCCTATAACAACAGGACACCTATATTGATCCATTACCTCCTATACACCTAACCCTATAACAACAGGACACCTATAGTGATACATTACCTCCTATACACCTAACCCTAACCCCATAACAACAGGACACCTATAGTGATCCATTACCTCCTATACACCTAACCCTATAACAACAGGACACCTATAGTGATCCATTACCTCCTATACACCTAACCCTAACCCTATAACAACAGGACACCTATAGTGATCCATTACCTCCTTACACCTAACCCTAACCCTATAACAACAGGACACCTATAGTGATCCATTACCTCCTATACACCTAACCCTAACCCTATAACAACAGGACACCTATAGTGATCCATTACCTCCTATACACCTAACCCTAACCCTATAACAACAGGACACCTATAGTGATCCATTACCTCCTATACACCTAACCCTAACCCTATAACAACAGGACACCTATAGTGATCCATTACCTCCTATACACCTAACCCTATAACAACAGGACACCTATAGTGATCCATTACCTCCTATACACCTAACCCTATAACAACAGGACACCTATAGTGATCCATTACCTCCTATACACCTAACCCTAACCCTATAACAACAGGACACCTATAGTGATCCATTACCTCCTATACACCTAACCCTAACCCTATAACAACAGGACACCTATAGTGATCCATTACCTCCTTACACCTAACCCTATAACAACAGGACACCTATAGTGATCCATTACCTCCTATACACCTAACCCTATAACAACAGGACACCTATAGTGATACATTACCTCCTATACACCTAACCCTATAACAACAGGACACCTATAGTGATCCATTACCTCCTATACACCTAACCCTAACCCTATAACAACAGGACACCTATAGTGATCCATTACCTCCTATACACCTAACCCTATAACAACAGGACACCTATAGTGATCCATTACCTCCTATACACCTAACCCTAACCCTATAACAACAGGACACCTATAGTGATACATTACCTCCTATACACCTAACCCTATAACAACAGGACACCTATAGTGATACATTACCTCCTATACACCTAACCCTATAACACCCCCCCCACACACACACACCATCTTTAGAAAGCCTCTGTAACAGTAGTGACGAAGCTAGTGATCTTACCTTCACCTACGATCCCAAGGACTTCAAATTTATTCATCACATCACCAACGCCAGGGTTCTTCATGAAGTTAAAAGGCAGCTGGGGTGAGGTCAGAGGTCAAAGGTGGGGTCAGAGAGGTGTCCCAGCTAGAGGAGGGGGGTCTGGGGTGGTCTCCTGGCTCCTGGGAGTGGTTAACTACCGTTGGCCACATTCTCCTTTCAATGGTTCCCTCTCACCGGATCACCCTCACCTAGACAGAGGAAGTCACAACAATCAACAGAGGAATCCAACATAAAATACTTACTTTTTAGGTCTGAAAACATCTGGCCAACTTTTATTTGAGTGAGCTATCCCTTTAAGTGCTGACTTTCCCTGAACACCTCCTCTCCTCATCTCCCACATAGAAGTGGGTTCAGTATGCAAACCCCTGATCTAAAATAAACCAGGCAGACAGCATCCTAGTACAGTCAACATGGCTTTGTCTCTCTGCTAACTGACAGAGATCATTACGAACAGAGGCTCAGGTCAGAAGGGTTAGGGTTAGGGTTATTATACGAGGTAGCTGTTCTCCTGAACAAACAGCTGATCCTTCATCTTTTGTTTCAGTAGCAGAGGATCATGCTTTCATTTAGTTTCCAACAACAGGATGAATCATGCGTGGTAATGGACAGTCAGTGGAATTCAACACCTTCAAATCAGCTGGCAGATGATCCTCACCAGCACAGTGTTACTGAACATAGACAACGAGAGACGAACAATTATGCTCCTGAAAATAAACATCTGGATTATGTAAGACCATCTGGGAACACTGCCAATGACAACAAGAAGATACGGTTGAGGTCGGAGTTTACATACACCTTAGCAAAATGCATTTAAACTCAGTTTACATACACCTTAGCAAAATGCATTTAAACTCAGTTTACATACACCTTAGCAAAATGCATTTAAACTCAGTTTACATACACCTTAGCAAAATGCATTTAAACTCAGTTTACATACACCTTAGCAAAATGCATTTAAACTCAGTTTACATACACCTTAGCAAAATGCATTTAAACTCAGTTTACATACACCTTAGCAAAATGCATTTAAACTCAGTTTACATACACCTTAGCAAAATGCATTTAAACTCAGTTTACATACACCTTAGCAAAATGCATTTAAACTCAGTTTACATACACCTTAGCAAAATGCATTTAAACTCAGTTTACATACACCTTAGCAAAATGCATTTAAACTCAGTTTACATACACCTTAGCCAAATACATTTAAACTTTTTCACAATTCCTGACATTTAATCCTAGTAAAAATTCCCTGTCTTAGGTCAGTTAGGATCACCACATTATTTTAAGAATGTGAAATGTCAGAATAATAGTAGAGAGAATTATTTACTTCAGCTTTTATTTCTTTCATCACATTCCCAGTGGGTCAGAAGTTTATATACACTCAATTAGTATTTGGTAGCATTGCCTTTAAATTGTTTAACTTGGGTCAAACGTTTCAGGTAGCCTTCCACAAGCTTCCCACAATAGGTTGAGTGAATTTTGGCCCATTCCTCCTGACAGAACTGGTGTAACAGTCAGATTTGTAGGCCTCCTTTCTCGCACACACTTTTTCAGTTCTGCCCACACATTCTCTATAGGATTGAGGTCAGGGCTTTGTGATGGTCACTCCAATACCTTGACTTTGTTGTCCTTAAGCCATTTTGCCACAACTTTGGAGGTATGCTTGGGGTCATTGTCCATTTGGAAGACCCATTTGCGACCAAGCTTTAACTTCCTGACTGATGTCTTGAGATGTTGCTTCAATATATCCACATAATGTTCCTCCCTCATGATGCCATCTATTTTGTGAAGTGCACCAGTCCCTCCTGCAGCAAAGCACCCCCACAACAAAATGATGTCAATTAGCCTATCAGAAGCTTCTAAAGCCATGACTTCATTTTCTGGAATTTTCCAAGCTGTTTAAAGGCACAGTCAACTTAGTGCATGTAAACTTCTGACGCACTGGAATTGTGATATAGTGAATTATAAGTGAAATAATCTGTCTGTAAACAATTGTTGGAAGAATTACTTGTGTCATGCACAAAGTAGATGTCCTAACCGACTTCCCAAAACTATAGTTTGTTAACATGAAATCTGTGGAGTGGTTTAAAAATGAGTTTTAATGACTTCAACCTAAGTGTATGTAAACTTCTGACTTCAACTGTATATTATAATGTGCGCTATGTAATTAAATCCAGTGACCTTGCTGGTTGTGACGTCTGGTTTTATTTTGCCTGCAGCTAATTAAACCTGGAAACCCTACAGTGGCCTACTCCTATACAGTAGAGGACTAGTAGTAATAACACCTGGAAACCCTACTCCTATACAGTACAGGACTAGTAGTAATAACACCTGGAAACCCTACTCCTATACAGTACAGGACTAGTAGTAATAACACCTGGAAACCCTACTCCTATACAGTAGAGGACTAGTAGTAATAACACCTGGAAACCCTACTCCTATACAGTACAGGACTAGTAGTAATAACACCTGGAAACCCTACTCCTATACAGTAGAGGACTAGTAGTAATAACACCTGGAAACCCTACTCCTATACAGTACAGGACTAGTAGTAATAACACCTGGAAACCCTACTCCTATACAGTACAGGGCTAGTAGTAATAACACCTGGAAACCCTACTCCTATACAGTACAGGACTAGTAGTAATAACACCTGGAAACCCTACTCCTATACAGTACAGGGCTAGTAGTAATAACACCTGGAAACCCTACTCCTATACAGTACAGGACTAGTAGTAATAACACCTGGAAACCCTACTCCTATACAGTACAGGACTAGTAGTAATAACACCTGGAAACCCTACTCCTATACAGTACAGGACTAGTAGTAATAACACCTGGAAACCCTACTCCTATACAGTACAGGACTAGTAGTAATAACACCTGGAAACCCTACTCCTATACAGTACAGGACTAGTAGTAATAACACCTGGAAACCCTACTCCTATACAGTAGAGGACTAGTAGTAATAACACCTGGAAACCCTACTCCTATACAGTACAGGACTAGTAGTAATAACACCTGGAAACCCTACTCCTATACAGTACAGGGCTAGTAGTAATAACACCTGGAAACCCTACTCCTATACAGTACAGGACTAGTAGTAATAACACCTGGAAACCCTACTCCTATACAGTACAGGACTAGTAGTAATAACACCTGGAAACCCTACTCCTATACAGTACAGGACTAGTAGTAATAACACCTGGAAACCCTACTCCTATACAGTACAGGACTAGTAGTAATAACACCTGGACACCCTACTCCTATACAGTACAGGACTAGTAGTAATAACACCTGGAAACCCTACTCCTATACAGTACAGGACTAGTAGTAATAACACCTGGAAACCCTACTCCTATACAGTACTAGTAGTAATAACACCTGGAAACCCTACTCCTATACAGTACAGGACTAGTAGTAATAACACCTGGAAACCCTACTCCTATACAGTACAGGACTAGTAGTAATAACACCTGGAAACCCTACTCCTATACAGTACAGGGCTAGTAGTAATAACACCTGGAAACCCTACTCCTATACAGTACAGGACTAGTAGTAATAACACCTGGAAACCCTACTCCTATACAGTACAGGACTAGTAGTAATAACACCTGGAAACCCTACTCCTATACAGTACAGGACTAGTAGTAATAACACCTGGAAACCCTACTCCTATACAGTACAGGACTAGTAGTAATAACACCTGGAAACCCTACTCCTATACAGTACAGGACTAGTAGTAATAACACCTGGAAACCCTACTCCTATACAGTACAGGACTAGTAGTAATAACACCTGGAAACCCTACTCCTATACAGTACAGGACTAGTAGTAATAACACCTGGAAACCCTACTCCTATACAGTACAGGACTAGTAGTAATAACACCTGGAAACCCTACTCCTATACAGTACAGGACTAGTAGTAATAACACCTGGAAACCCTACTCCTATACAGTACAGGACTAGTAGTAATAACACCTGGAAACCCTACTCCTATACAGTACAGGACTAGTAGTAATAACACCTGGACACCCTACTCCTATACAGTACAGGACTAGTAGTAATAACACCTGGAAACCCTACTCCTATACAGTACAGGACTAGTAGTAATAACACCTGGAAACCCTACTCCTATACAGTACAGGACTAGTAGTAATAACACCTGGAAACCCTACTCCTATACAGTACAGGACTAGTAGTAATAACACCTGGACACCCTACTCCTATACAGTACAGGACTAGTAGTAATAACACCTGGAAACCCTACTCCTATACAGTACAGGACTAGTAGTAATAACACCTGGAAACCCTACTCCTATACAGTACAGGAATATTAGTAATTGGATTACAAATATCTACAGTTATTTTGTTAAGACCTAGATAATATTTCCGCCATAAGTCAAATCAATGTCTTAAAAAGGGCCGTTCCAGCCTGTGTGTGTGTGTGTGTGTGTGTGGTGTGTGGTGTGTGTGTGGTGTGTGTGTGGTGTGTGGTGTGTGTGTGTGTGTGTGTGTGTGTGTGTGTGGTGTGTGTGTGTGGTGTGTGTGTGGTGTGGTGTGGTGTGGTGTGTGTGTGTGTGTGTGTGTGTGTGTGTGTGGTGTGTGTGTGTGTGTGTGTGTGTGTGTGTGTTGTGTGTGTGTGTGTGTGTGTGTGTGTGTGTGTGTGTGTGTGTGTGTGGTGTGTGTGTGTGGTGTGTGTGTGGTGTGGTGTGGTGTGGTGTGTGTGTGTGTGTGTGTGTGTGTGTGTGTGGTGTGTGTGGTGTGTGTGTGTGTGTGTGTGTGTGTTGTGTGTGTGTGTGTGTGTGTGTGGTGTGTGTGGTGTGTGTGTGTGTGTGTGTGTGTTGTGTGTGTGTGTGTGTGTGTGTGTGTGTGTGTGTGTGTGTGTTGTGTGTGTGTTGTGTGTGTGTGTGTGTGTGTGTGTGTGTGGTGTGTGTGTGGTGTGTGTGTGTGTGTGTGTGTGTGTGTGTGGTGTGTGTGTGGTGTGTGTGTGGTGTGTGTGTGTGTGTGTGTGTGTGTGTTGTGTGTGTGTAATGATGCTAGCAGGAGCATGTTTTTTAACCCACATACAGTATATTACTGTACTGGGTGTCAGGCAGCTAGAGAGCTATCTATCATATTAATACTAGAGCTGAAAACTGAAGAAACAAAGCAGAACATCTGCTCTTACACACAAGTGAAATGTTCAACGTCTACAGGCTTGACATTTTGCCCTTGATCTAACGTTAGCTCGCTAACCACAGATCCAGCATCGATGAACCAACTCCGTGCTCTACAGAGGACGACACTACGCACTAAATGGCTGAATAAAAACCAACTGTTTATACCTACCTACTCAAAGTATTTCTAATGGACGACAAACAACGCTACTCACTCAGTGTTAGTAAATGGATGAACTGGACCCATCCTCCACATCCAAGACAGGATCTTTAATTGCAGCAACAGTAAGCGGAGCCGCTGGTTATTAGTAATACGTAAGCAACAGTTTGAGTGACGTAACGGTATCCAGTCAAATAGATTAGGGTTCATTATAATGACGTCTTCCAGTGTGAAACCAATGAAGGGACTGGAAATGGGCGGGACATACTTCTGATAATGGAAGTTCACCAAAAAAGTCGACCAAATAGTTAATTTATATAGAATTAACAACATTTTGATTCACATCTAATGGTAATCTGCATTAATAATTTAATTGGATGTTTGTTGGTTTTACCATAAGAGATATCCTAATCGATGACATATATTTAGTTGATCAAAATCCTAAATACAGTTTTCTATGGTTCTTCATGAACACTGAATCAGACAATATAAACTTTTTCCTTTTTTCAATTAATTCATGCAGAGAATGTATTCCTAGTCGCCATCTGTAGGTTCCTCACATTCTTATTTCCCCACCTGGCCTAAAGTTGACATCACAGGCAGACAAGCCAGAGTGTTCAATAAGTTTTCCATCCTCTCTGGACAAGCTACTACCCTTAAAGAAATCACCATATTGTCTACAGTCAATATAAAAGGTTACCACTCATTTAGATGTGAAAAATGTAGTCATTGCAAACGATAAGTATTATTAGCAGTGGTGTAAAGTACTGATGTAAAACAATGTTGATCTAATTAGCATAATACAAAATGCCTTCCACATTTGTCAGACCATGAGGCATCCCAAAAATCATTGTCTTCTCACAAAAACGTCTGTATAGTCCGAACGGTTTGGCAAACTAATATGGCCACTCTATGGAAAGACGAGACTCATGATGCTTTGCTCGTTTTGCTCATTTTGTCCCCACAAGTTTGCGGATGCCAGAAGAACGCTACCTAACCCAATTCTTAGAGCCAACTTTAAAGTTTGGTGGAAGAGGAATAAGATAGATAGATAGATAGATAGGTACTTTATTGATCCCCCGGGGGGGAAATTTCATTATCAAGCAGCTACAACAAAAACACAGGGCAGGTGCAAAATGCCACAACGAAAGTACACAAAAGACAGATACACGGTACATGATACATACAGCGGGTGAAATAAGTATTGAACACGTCACCATTTTTCTCAGTAAATATATTTCCAAAGGTGCTATTGGCTTCACCAGATGTTGGTAACAACCCAAGTAATCCATACATACAAAGAAACCAAAACAAATACGTTTAGAAATTAAGTTATGTGTAATAATGTGAAATGACACAGGGAAAAAGTATTGAACACATGAAGAAAGATGTGGGGCTGTTTCATGGTCTGAGTTAGTGATGGGAAAACTTAAACGCTACAGCATACAATAACATACTAGACTATTCTGTGCTTCCAACTTTGTGGCAGTTTGAGGAAGGCCCTTTCCTGTTTCAGTATGACAATGCCCTGTGCACAAAGCGAGGTCCATACAGAAATGGTTTGTCAAGATCGGTGTGGAAGAACTTGACTGGCCTGCACAAAGCCAAGACCTCAACCCCATCACACACAATTTGGATGAATTGGAATGCAGACTGTGAGCCAGGCCTAATCGCCCAACATCAGTGCCCGACCTCACTAATGCCCGTGGCTGAATGGAAGCAAGTCCACACAGCAATGTTCCAACATCTAGTGGAAAGCCTTCCCAGAAGAGTGGAGGCTCTTGTAGCAGCAAAGGTGGGACCAACTCCATATTAATGTCCATGATTTTGGAATGAGATGTTCGACGAGCAGGTGTCCACATACTTTGTCATGTAATGTACAGCAATGGGGCGGCAGCAATGGGGCGGCAGGTAGCCCAGTGGTTAGAGTGTTGGGCCCATAACCGAAAGGTTGCTGGATCGAATCCCCGTGCTGACAAGGTAAAAATCTGTCGTTCTGCCCCTGAACAAGGCAGTTAACCCCCTGTTCCCCAGTAGGACGTCATTGTAAATAAGAATTTGTTCTTAACTGACTTGCCTAGTTAAATAAAGGTAAAAAAAAAAATAATAATAAAAATGAAAAAAAATAATAAAAAATAAATAAATAACGAGAGCAGGCACAGAGACATAGAAACTCTACAGCCAGCAGATGGAGACACAGAGACTCTACAGCCAGCAGATGGAGACACAGAGACTCTACAGCCAGCAGATGGAGACACAGAGACTCTACAGCCAGCAGATGGACACACAGAGACTCTACAGCCAGCAGATGGAGTCAGAGACATGGAGACTCTACAGCCAGCTGATGGAGAAACAGAGACTCTACAGCCAGCAGATGGAGACAGAGACATGGAGACTCTACAGCCAGCAGATCAATCAATCAATCAAATGTATTTATAAAGCCCTTTTTACATCAGCCGATGCCACAAAGTGCTATACAGAAACACCCTTAGTGGAAGCACCCTTAGTCTCCTGGGTCACGGACTACCTGACCGGTAGGCCACAATTTGTGCGACTACAGAGCTGTGTGTCAGAACGGGCAGTTAGCAACACAGGGGCCCCCCAGGGAACGGTCCTGTCCCCCTTCCTGTTCACCCTCTACACCTCAGACTTCAGATATAACTCTGAAACATGCCACCTACAGAAGTTCTCGGATGACTCTGCTATTGTAGGGTGCATCAGGGGTGGGCAGGAGGAGGAGTACAGGAGCACAATCAATGACTTTGTGTTGTGGTGTGAGTAGAACCACCTTCAGCTCAACATCAGCAAAACTAAGGAGATGGTGGTGGACTTCAGGAGAACCAAGGCACAACTGACTGCAGTCCCTATACAGGGGATGGATGTGGAAATGGTTGGGTCGTAGAAGTTCCTGGGAGTCCATATAGACAACAGGCTGGAATGGGCTGGTAACACCGGGGCCCTGTACAAAAAGGGCCAGAGCCGACTCTACTTTCTGAGGAGGCTCAGGTCCTTCAACGTGTGCAGTAAACTACTGCATACCTTCTACCAGTCTGTGGTGCCATCTTTTTGTGGCGCCAACATATGGCGGGTAATGCTTCTCGGGTAAATAAGCTGATCAGGAAGGCTAGCTCTGTTCTGGGGATTAGCCTTGACACTCTAGAGGAGGTGGCGGAGAGATGGATCCTGGCCAAACTGCTGGCCATCATGGACAACGTCACCCACCCTCTGCACGCTATGGTTATGAAGCAGAGGAGCACCTTCAGTCACAGACTGATCCCACCACGGTGTGCCAGAGAGCGCTACAGGAGGTCCTTCCTGCCGGCGGCTATTAGACTATATAATGTCTCACCGGGGTGCTGTGCCGTCGGCAACACAGACCTGGAACTGTTGGGGTGCTAGGACCTAGTTTAACAATTATGCATCCATCCGTGAGTAACTCTGGTCCATCATCACTCATTCACTCAGGACTTATTTATTCATTCAGGTCTGTATATACATATTCATGTACAGTTGTTATATCATATCACATGCAATATTGTAAGTAATTCTTGGACTTAACTTACGTAGTCATTCACTCAGGAATGCATATTAGTATCCTGTCAGTTGTATCTTTTTTCATTGCTTTTAGTATATCGAATGTGCAATACGTGCAGTTGTCTGTAATTAAACCCTGCGCACTAAGGACTGTATTTTAAGGGAATTACTATTATTACCCCAAATTATATCATACACACATTTAGCTATTAAAGTATCTCTTCCTGTCATTTACCTGTACAGTTTGTGTAAACATGCAAGTATTCACTTATCTGTAAATGTAACTGTATACCTAACTGTACAGCTAATTTAACCATGCAAAATATTCACTTACCTGTTCATTTGGCCAGTCTGTCTATTAAGTAAACTATTATTACCCTCGCTCATATCATATGCATTTTTAGCTACTGAAGTATTTCTCTGCCATCGACCTGTATAGTATAGTTAACCATCCAACATCCACCAATGTATAGTGTACATATTCAGCCAACCACTCATACTATGCAATGTCTTTTTATAGCTTTTTTTGCACTCCAGACTTCTTGTATTTCTATACTTTTTCATACTGCCGCTCTATGTATCATGTACCGTGTATCTGTCTTTTGTGTATTTTCGTTCTGGCATTTTGCACCTGCCCTGTGTTTTGTTGTAGCTGCTTGACAAAGAAATGTCCCCCTCGGGGATCAATAAAGTATCTATCTATCTATCTATCTATCTATCTATCTATCTATCTATCTATCTATCTATCTATCTATCTATCTATCTATCTATCTATCTACAGCCAGCAGATGGAGACACAGAGACTCTACAGCCAGCAGATGGAGACAGAGACATGGAGACTCTACAGCCAGCAGATCAATCAATCAATCAAATGTATTTATAAAGCCCTTTTTACATCAGCCGACGCCACAAAGTGCTATACAGAAACCCAGCCTAAAACCCCAAACAGCAAGCAATGCAGATGTAGAAGCACGGTAAAGGCAGGAACCTAGGAAGAAACCTAGAGAGGAACCAGGCTCTGAGGGGTGGCCATTCCTCTTCTGGCTGTGCCAGGTGGAGATTATAACAATTCATGGCCATTAAGACCAGATATTTCTCCAAGATGTTCAAACGTTCATAGATGACCAGCAGGGTCAAATAATAATCACAGTAGAGGATCCATGTCACAGTAGAGTCTGCAGATGGAGACGGAGACTCTATAGCCAGTAGATGGAGACAGAGAGACATGGAGAGACTATAGCCAGAGATATGGAGACAGACAGACAGACAGACAGACAGACAGACAGACAGACAGACAGACAGACAGACAGACAGACAGACAGACAGACAGACAGACAGACAGACAGACAGACAGACAGACAGACAGACAGACAGACAGACAGACAGACAGACAGACAGACAGACAGACAGACAGACAGACAGACAGACAGACAGACAGACAGACAGACAGACAGACAGACAGACAGACAGACAGACAGACAGACAGACAGACAGACAGACAGACAGACAGACAGACAGATAGATAGATAGATAGATAGATAGATAGATAGATAGATAGATAGATAGATAGATAGATAGATAGATAGATAGATAGATAGATAGATAGATAGGTACTTTATTGATCCCCCGGGGGGGAAATTTCATTATCAAGCAGCTACAACAAAAACACAGGGCAGGTGCAAAATGCCACAACGAAAGTACACAAAAGACAGATACACGGTACATGATACATAGAGCGGCAGTATGAAAAAGTATAGAAATACAGGATATCTGGAGTGCAAAAAAAAAGCTATAAAAGGACATTGCGTAGTATGAGTGGTTGGCTGAATATGTACACTATGCATTGGTGGATGTTGGATGGTTAACTATACTATACAGGTTGATGGCAGAGAAATACTTCAGTAGCTAAAAATGCGTATGATATGAGCGAGGGAATAATAGTTTACTTAATAGACAGAATGGGTAAATGAACAGGTAAGTGAAAAATTTTGCATGGTTAAATTAGCTGTACAGTTATATTTACAGATAAGTGAATACTTGCATGTTTACACAAACTGTACAGGTAAATGACAGGAAGAGATACTTTAATAGCTAAATGTGTGTATGATATCATTGGGGTAATAATAGTAATTCCCTTAAAATACAGTCCTTAGTGCGCAGGGTTTAATTACAGACAACTGCACTTATTGCACATTTGATATACTAAAAGCAATGAGAAAAGGTGCAACTGGCAGGATACTAATATGCATTCCTGAGTGAATGCCTACGTCCAATAATTACTTACAATATTGCATGTGATATAATATAACAACTGTACATGGGTATGTATATACATACCTGTATGAATAAGTAGGTCCTGAGTGGATGAGTGCTGACGGAACAGAGTTACTCACGGATGGATGCATAATTGTTAAACTAGGTCCTAGCACCCCAACAGTTCCAGATCTATGTTGCCGACGGCACGGCACACCGGTGAGGCATTATATAGTCTCATAGCCGCCGGCAGGAAGGACCTCCTGTGGCGCTCTCTGGCACACCGTGGTGGGATCAGTCTGTGACTGAAAGAGCTCCTCTGCGTCATAACCATGGCATGCAGAAGGGTGGGTGACGTTGTCCATGATGGCCAGCAGTTTGGCCAGGATCCGTCTCTCCGCCACCTCCTCTAGAGTGTCAAGGCTCATCCCCAGGACAGAGCTAGCCTTCCTGATCAGCTTATTTACCCGAGAAGCATCACCGGCTTTGATGTTTGCTCCCCAGCACACCACTGCAAAAAAGATGGCACTGGCCACCACAGACTGGTAGAAGGTATGCAGTAGTTTACTGCACACGTTGAAGGACCTGAGCCTCCTCAGAAAGTAGAGTCGGCTCTGGCCCTTTTTGTACAGGGCCCCGGTGTTACCAGCCCATTCCAGTCTGTTGTCCATATGGACCCCCAAGAACTTGTATGACTCAACCATTTCCACATCCATCCCCTTTATAGGGACTGCAGTCAGTTGTGCCTTGGTTCTCCTGAAGTCCACCACCATCTCCTTAGTTTTGCTGATGTTGAGCTGAAGGTGGTTCTGCTCACACCACAACACAAAGTCACTGATTGTGCTCCTGTACTCCTCCTCCTGCCCACCCCTGATGCACCCTACAATAGCAGAGTCATCCGAGAACGTCTGTAGGTGGCATGTTTCAGAGTTATATCTGAAGTCTGAGGTGTAGAGGGTGAACAGGAAGGGGGACAGGACCGTACCCTGGGGGGCCCCTGTGTTGCTAACTGCCCGTTCTGACACACAGCTCTGTAGTCGCACAAATTGTGGCCTACCGGTCAGGTAGTCCGTGACCCAGGAGACTAAGGGTGCTTCCACTTTCATCCTCCTCATCTTCTCACCCAGTAGCAGGGGCTGAATGGTATTGAAGGCACTGGAGAAGTCAAAAAACATGACCCTCACAGTGCAACCTGCGTTGTCCAGGTGAGAGTAGGCCCTCTGCAGAAGGTAGATGATTGCATCATCCACCCCGATGTTGCGCTGGTATGCAAACTGCAGGGGGTCCATTGATGAACACACCAGGGGTCTGAGGTGAGCGAGGACTAACCTTTCCAGGGTCTTCATGATGTGGGATGTTAGCGCTACAGGTCTGAAGTCATTCAGGACAGTGGGGTGTGCCTTCTTGGGCACTGGGACGAGGCAGGATGTTTTCCACAGCACAGGGACCCTTTCTAGGCTCAGGCTAAGGTTGAAAAGACGCTGGAGTATTCCACACAGTTGGTCAGCACAGACCCTCAGCACCCTTGGGCTGATGCCATCAGGGCCCGCCGCTTTCCACTGGTGTAGTCTCTCCAGCTCTCTCTTCACTTGGTTGGTGGTGAAAGCCAGCCCAGGTGGGGAGGTGGGGGGAAGGGGGGTGTTGAGGATCAGTCCAGGGGGGGCAGGGGCGGAGGTGGGGTCACTGATTGTCTCAGCAGAGGTGCTGTGAGCAAAGTGGGGGTGGGATAGCCGTGAGGGTGTGTGGTCTGGGGAGCTGGAGGGGAGGTGGACAGGGCCAGTATCGAACCTGTTAAAAAATTGGTTCAGCTCATTGGCTCTGTCCTGGGTCCCCTCCGTCTGCCCACTGTTTGACTTTTTGAAGCCAGTGATATTTCTCATACCCTTCCACACCTCTCTCACCTGGCTCTGCCTCAGCTTGTCCTCCATCTTCTCCTTATACACTCTCTTCCCCTCAGCAATCCGCAACTTCAGCTCCCTCTGGACGCATTTCAATTTGTCCTTGTCCTTCTCCTTGAAGGCCCTCTTCTTCTCATTCAGCAGGGCCTTCAGGTCGCTGGTGACCCAGGGTTTATTGTTTGGGAAACAGCGTACCTTCCTGGTGGGTACAGTGTTGTCTACACAAAAATTAATATAGTCCGTTATGCAGTCAGTAAGTCCATCGATGTCCTCCCCATGAGCCTCACAGAACACATCCCAGTCTGTTGTTTCAAAGCAGTCCTGTAGGGCCTCATTCGCCTCCGGGGACCATCTCCTAATAGTCCTGGTGGTTGCAGGCTGCTGTTGGACCATAGGCCTGTAGAGTGGGGTGAGGTGGACAAGGTTGTGATCCGATCTACCGAGGGGAGGGAGTGCAGTGGAGTTGTATGCATCCTTCACATTAGCATATAACAAGTCCAGAGTTTTATTATTCCTGGTTGGGCACTTCACAAACTGTTTGAACGTGGGCAGCGTGGAAGAGAGAGATGCATGGTTAAAATCCCCCGAAATTGCAAAGAAAGCACTGGGATGCGCTGTCTGTAACCTCGCGATAACAGAGTGGATGACGTCACACGCTGCGTTTGCGTCAGCAGAGGGCGGGATGTAAACAATAACAGCAATGGCCGCCGTGAATTCCCTCGGCAAATAGTAGGGTCTCAGGCTAACGGCTAACAGTTCAATGTCCGGGCTACAAAACTCTTCCTTAAGAGTAATATGGTTCGGATGACACCATCTGTTGTTAACTAATAAAGCCAGCCCACCACCCTTACTCTTACCGGAAGAGACGCGATCCCTGTCCGCTGTGATGGTCTGGAAACCGTTGATAGTGACGTTCTGTATGGGGATGTTATCGTTCAGCCAAGTCTCAGTAAAACACATTAGGCTCGTTTCCCGATAAATCCTTTGTCCACGAACAAGTCCCGCCAACTCATCCATCTTGTTATGTAGAGCCCTCACATTGCCCATAATAATAGACGGTATAACCGGCTTGTACTTGAACCTCCTACGCTTTGCCTTACATTTCAATCCCGCCCTGCGTCCACGGCGTCGTCTTTTCAATTCGTCCGGAATATCAAACTTTTCCCTGGGGAGCAGCAGCGCTGCGTGGGCTAAATCCAGGAGCAGGGCTCTGTTGTAAACAATAACAGTTGACGACTCCTGTCGACGTTCAGCTGCGATAAAATCCATAAAATCCATAATCCTGAACTGATATAGTTCGACTGTAGCAAAATAAAAAATAAAACTAAAGAAAATAGACGAAAGAAAACGAACTAAAACAACAATTAATGCACGAACAACGGGACAACGGGAGCTGCTTAAAAGGCGACCACTCAGGGCGGCGCCCTGAGACATGGAGAGACTATAGCCATAGACATGGAGACAGAGAGACATGGAGAGACTATAGCCAGAGACATGGAGACTCTACAGCCAGTAGATGGAGACAGAGAGACATGGAGAGACTATAGCCAGAGACATGGAGACAGAGAGACATGGAGAGACTATAGCCAGAGATATGGAGACAGAGAGACATGGAGAGACTATAGCCAGTAGATGGAGACAGAGAGACATGGAGACACTATAGCCAGAGACATGGAGACAGAGAGACATGGAGAGACTATAGCCAGAGACATGGAGACAGAGAGACATGGAGAGACTATAGCCAGAGACATGGAGACAGAGAGACATGGAGAGACTAAAGCCAGAGACATGGAGACAGAGAGACATGGAGAGACTATAGCCAGAGCCATGGAGACAAGAGAGACATGGAGACACTATAGCCAGAGACATGGAGACAGAGAGACATGGAGAGACTATAGCCAGAGATATGGAGACAGAGAGACATGGAGAGACTATAGCCAGAGACATGGAGACAGAGAGACATGGAGAGACTATAGCCAGAGACATGGAGACTCTACAGCCAGTAGATGGAGACAGAGAGACATGGAGAGACTATAGCCAGAGATATGGAGACAGAGAGACATGGAGAGACTATAGCCAGAGACATGGAGACAGAGAGACATGGAGAGACTATAGCCAGAGACATGGAGACAGAGAGACATGGAGAGACTATAGCCAGAGATATGGAGACAAGAGAGACATGGAGAGACTATAGCCAAAGATATGGAGACAGAGAGACATGGAGAGACTATAGCCAGAGACATGGAGACAGAGAGACATGGAGAGACTATAGCCAGAGACATGGAGACAGAAAGACATGGAGAGACTATAGCCAGAGACATGGAGACAGAGAGACATGGAGAGACTATAGCCAGAGACATGGAGACAGAGAGACATGGAGAGACTATAGCCAGAGACATGGAGACAGAGAGACATGGAGAGACTATAGCCAGAGACATGGAGACAGAGAGACATGGAGAGACTATAGCCAGAGACATGGAGACAGAGAGACATGGAGAGACTATAGCCAGAGACATGGAGACAGAGAGACATGGAGAGACTATAGCCAGAGACATGGAGACAGAGAGACATGGAGAGACTATAGCCAGAGACATGGAGACAGAGAGACATGGAGAGACTATAGCCAGAGACATGGAGACAGAGAGACATGGAGAGACTATAGCCAGAGACATGGAGACAGAGAGACATGGAGAGACTATAGCCAGAGACATGGAGACAGAGAGACATGGAGAGACTATAGCCAGAGACATGGAGACAGAGAGACATGGAGAGACTATAGCCAGAGACATGGAGACAGAGAGACATGGAGAGACTATAGCCAGAGACATGGAGACAGAGAGACATGGAGAGACTATAGCCAGAGACATGGAGACAGAGAGACATGGAGAGACTATAGCCAGAGACATGGAGACTCTACAGCCAGTAGATGGAGACAGAGAGACATGGAGAGACTATAGCCAGAGACATGGAGACAGAGAGACATGGAGAGACTATAGCCAGAGATATGGAGACAGAGAGACATGGAGAGACTATAGCCAGTAGATGGAGACAGAGAGACATGGAGACACTATAGCCAGAGACATGGAGACAGAGAGACATGGAGAGACTATAGCCAGAGACATGGAGACAGAGAGACATGGAGAGACTATAGCCAGAGACATGGAGACAGAGAGACATGGAGAGACTAAAGCCAGAGACATGGAGACAGAGAGACATGGAGAGACTATAGCCAGAGCCATGGAGACAAGAGAGACATGGAGACACTATAGCCAGAGACATGGAGACAGAGAGACATGGAGAGACTATAGCCAGAGATATGGAGACAGAGAGACATGGAGAGACTATAGCCAGAGACATGGAGACAGAGAGACATGGAGAGACTATAGCCAGAGACATGGAGACTCTACAGCCAGTAGATGGAGACAGAGAGACATGGAGAGACTATAGCCAGAGATATGGAGACAGAGAGACATGGAGAGACTATAGCCAGAGACATGGAGACAGAGAGACATGGAGAGACTATAGCCAGATATATGGAGACAAGAGAGACATGGAGAGACTATAGCCAAAGATATGGAGACAGAGAGACATGGAGAGACTATAGCCAGAGACATGGAGACAGAGAGACATGGAGAGACTATAGCCAGAGACATGGAGACTCTACAGCCAGTAGATGGAGACAGAGAGACATGGAGAGACTATAGCCAGAGACATGGAGACAGAGAGACATGGAGAGACTATAGCCAGAGATATGGAGACAGAGAGACATGGAGAGACTATAGCCAGTAGATGGAGACAGAGAGACATGGAGAGACTAAAGCCAGAGACATGGAGACAGAGAGACATGGAGAGACTATAGCCAGAGCCATGGAGACAAGAGAGACATGGAGACACTATAGCCAGAGACATGGAGACAGAGAGACATGGAGAGACTATAGCCAGAGATATGGAGACAGAGAGACATGGAGAGACTATAGCCAGAGACATGGAGACAGAGAGACATGGAGAGACTATAGCCAGAGACATGGAGACAGAGAGACATGGAGAGACTATAGCCAGAGACATGGAGACAGAGAGACATGGAGAGACTATAGCCAGAGACATGGAGACAGAGAGACATGGAGAGACTATAGCCAGAGACATGGAGACAGAGAGACATGGAGAGACTATAGCCAGAGACATGGAGACAGAGAGACATGGAGAGACTATAGCCAGAGACATGGAGACAGAGAGACATGGAGAGACTATAGCCAGAGACATGGAGACAGAGAGACATGGAGAGACTATAGCCAGAGACATGGAGACAGAGAGACATGGAGAGACTATAGCCAGAGACATGGAGACAGAGAGACATGGAGAGACTATAGCCAGAGACATGGAGACAGAGAGACATGGAGAGACTATAGCCAGAGACATGGAGACAGAGAGACATGGAGAGACTATAGCCAGAGACATGGAGACAGAGAGACATGGAGAGACTATAGCCAGAGACATGGAGACAGAGAGACATGGAGAGACTATAGCCAGAGACATGGAGACAGAGAGACATGGAGAGACTATAGCCAGAGACATGGAGACAGAGAGACATGGAGAGACTATAGCCAGAGACATGGAGACAGAGAGACATGGAGAGACTATAGCCAGAGACATGGAGACAGAGAGACATGGAGAGACTATAGCCAGAGACATGGAGACAGAGAGACATGGAGAGACTATAGCCAGAGACATGGAGACTCTACAGCCAGTAGATGGAGACAGAGAGACATGGAGAGACTATAGCCAGAGACATGGAGACAGAGAGACATGGAGAGACTATAGCCAGAGATATGGAGACAGAGAGACATGGAGAGACTATAGCCAGTAGATGGAGACAGAGAGACATGGAGACACTATAGCCAGAGACATGGAGACAGAGAGACATGGAGAGACTATAGCCAGAGACATGGAGACAGAGAGACATGGAGAGACTATAGCCAGAGACATGGAGACAGAGAGACATGGAGAGACTAAAGCCAGAGACATGGAGACAGAGAGACATGGAGAGACTATAGCCAGAGCCATGGAGACAAGAGAGACATGGAGACACTATAGCCAGAGACATGGAGACAGAGAGACATGGAGAGACTATAGCCAGAGATATGGAGACAGAGAGACATGGAGAGACTATAGCCAGAGACATGGAGACAGAGAGACATGGAGAGACTATAGCCAGAGACATGGAGACTCTACAGCCAGTAGATGGAGACAGAGAGACATGGAGAGACTATAGCCAGAGATATGGAGACAGAGAGACATGGAGAGACTATAGCCAGAGACATGGAGACAGAGAGACATGGAGAGACTATAGCCAGATATATGGAGACAAGAGAGACATGGAGAGACTATAGCCAAAGATATGGAGACAGAGAGACATGGAGAGACTATAGCCAGAGACATGGAGACAGAGAGACATGGAGAGACTATAGCCAGAGACATGGAGACTCTACAGCCAGTAGATGGAGACAGAGAGACATGGAGAGACTATAGCCAGAGACATGGAGACAGAGAGACATGGAGAGACTATAGCCAGAGATATGGAGACAGAGAGACATGGAGAGACTATAGCCAGTAGATGGAGACAGAGAGACATGGAGAGACTAAAGCCAGAGACATGGAGACAGAGAGACATGGAGAGACTATAGCCAGAGCCATGGAGACAAGAGAGACATGGAGACACTATAGCCAGAGACATGGAGACAGAGAGACATGGAGAGACTATAGCCAGAGATATGGAGACAGAGAGACATGGAGAGACTATAGCCAGAGACATGGAGACAGAGAGACATGGAGAGACTATAGCCAGAGACATGGAGACAGAGAGACATGGAGAGACTATAGCCAGAGACATGGAGACAGAGAGACATGGAGAGACTATAGCCAGAGATATGGAGACAAGAGAGACATGGAGAGACTATAGCCAAAGATATGGAGACAGAGAGACATGGAGAGACTATAGCCAGAGACATGGAGACAGAGAGACATGGAGAGACTATAGCCAGAGACATGGAGACAGAAAGACATGGAGAGACTATAGCCAGAGACATGGAGACAGAGAGACATGGAGAGACTATAGCCAGAGACATGGAGACAGAGAGACATGGAGAGACTATAGCCAGAGACATGGAGACAGAGAGACATGGAGAGACTATAGCCAGAGACATGGAGACAGAGAGACATGGAGAGACTATAGCCAGAGACATGGAGACAGAGAGACATGGAGAGACTATAGCCAGAGACATGGAGACAGAGAGACATGGAGAGACTATAGCCAGAGACATGGAGACAGAGAGACATGGAGAGACTATAGCCAGAGACATGGAGACAGAGAGACATGGAGAGACTATAGCCAGAGACATGGAGACAGAGAGACATGGAGAGACTATAGCCAGAGACATGGAGACAGAGAGACATGGAGAGACTATAGCCAGAGACATGGAGACAGAGAGACATGGAGAGACTATAGCCAGAGACATGGAGACAGAGAGACATGGAGAGACTATAGCCAGAGACATGGAGACAGAGAGACATGGAGAGACTATAGCCAGAGACATGGAGACAGAGAGACATGGAGAGACTATAGCCAGAGACATGGAGACAGAGAGACATGGAGAGACTATAGCCAGAGACATGGAGACAGAGAGACATGGAGAGACTATAGCCAGAGACATGGAGACAGAGAGACATGGAGAGACTATAGCCAGAGACATGGAGACAGAGAGACATGGAGAGACTATAGCCAGAGACATGGAGACAGAGAGACATGGAGAGACTATAGCCAGAGACATGGAGACAGAGAGACATGGAGAGACTATAGCCAGTAGATGGAGACAGAGAGACATGGAGAGACTATAGCCAGAGACATGGAGACAGAGAGACATGGAGAGACTATAGCCAGAGACATGGAGACAGAGAGACATGGAGAGACTATAGCCAGAGACATGGAGACAGAGAGACATGGAGAGACTATAGCCATAGACATGGAGACAGAGAGACATGGAGAGACTATAGCCAGAGACATGGAGACTCTACAGCCAGTAGATGGAGACAGAGAGACATGGAGAGACTATAGCCAGAGACATGGAGACAGAGAGACATGGAGAGACTATAGCCAGAGATATGGAGACAGAGAGACATGGAGAGACTATAGCCAGTAGATGGAGACAGAGAGACATGGAGACACTATAGCCAGAGACATGGAGACAGAGAGACATGGAGAGACTATAGCCAGAGACATGGAGACAGAGAGACATGGAGAGACTATAGCCAGAGACATGGAGACAGAGAGACATGGAGAGACTAAAGCCAGAGACATGGAGACAGAGAGACATGGAGAGACTATAGCCAGAGCCATGGAGACAAGAGAGACATGGAGACACTATAGCCAGAGACATGGAGACAGAGAGACATGGAGAGACTATAGCCAGAGATATGGAGACAGAGAGACATGGAGAGACTATAGCCAGAGACATGGAGACAGAGAGACATGGAGAGACTATAGCCAGAGACATGGAGACTCTACAGCCAGTAGATGGAGACAGAGAGACATGGAGAGACTATAGCCAGAGATATGGAGACAGAGAGACATGGAGAGACTATAGCCAGAGACATGGAGACAGAGAGACATGGAGAGACTATAGCCAGAGATATGGAGACAAGAGAGACATGGAGAGACTATAGCCAAAGATATGGAGACAGAGAGACATGGAGAGACTATAGCCAGAGACATGGAGACAGAGAGACATGGAGAGACTATAGCCAGAGACATGGAGACTCTACAGCCAGTAGATGGAGACAGAGAGACATGGAGAGACTATAGCCAGAGACATGGAGACAGAGAGACATGGAGAGACTATAGCCAGAGATATGGAGACAGAGAGACATGGAGAGACTATAGCCAGTAGATGGAGACAGAGAGACATGGAGAGACTAAAGCCAGAGACATGGAGACAGAGAGACATGGAGAGACTATAGCCAGAGCCATGGAGACAAGAGAGACATGGAGACACTATAGCCAGAGACATGGAGACAGAGAGACATGGAGAGACTATAGCCAGAGATATGGAGACAGAGAGACATGGAGAGACTATAGCCAGAGACATGGAGACAGAGAGACATGGAGAGACTATAGCCAGAGACATGGAGACTCTACAGCCAGTAGATGGAGACAGAGAGACATGGAGAGACTATAGCCAGAGATATGGAGACAGAGAGACATGGAGAGACTATAGCCAGAGACATGGAGACAGAGAGACATGGAGAGACTATAGCCAGAGACATGGAGACAGAGAGACATGGAGAGACTATAGCCAGAGACATGGAGACAGAGAGACATGGAGAGACTATAGCCAGAGACATGGAGACTCTACAGCCAGTAGATGGAGACAGAGAGACATGGAGATACTATAGCCAGAGATATGGAGACAGAGAGACATGGAGAGACTATAGCCAGAGACATGGAGACAGAGAGACATGGAGAGACTATAGCCAGAGACATGGAGACAGAGAGACATGGAGAGACTATAGCCAGAGATATGGAGACAAGAGAGACATGGAGAGACTATAGCCAAAGATATGGAGACAGAGAGACATGGAGAGACTATAGCCAGAGACATGGAGACAGAGAGACATGGAGAGACTATAGCCAGAGACATGGAGACAGAAAGACATGGAGAGACTATAGCCAGAGACATGGAGACAGAGAGACATGGAGAGACTATAGCCAGAGACATGGAGACAGAGAGACATGGAGAGACTATAGCCAGAGACATGGAGACAGAGAGACATGGAGAGACTATAGCCAGAGACATGGAGACAGAGAGACATGGAGAGACTATAGCCAGAGACATGGAGACAGAGAGACATGGAGAGACTATAGCCAGAGACATGGAGACAGAGAGACATGGAGAGACTATAGCCAGAGACATGGAGACAGAGAGACATGGAGAGACTATAGCCAGAGACATGGAGACAGAGAGACATGGAGAGACTATAGCCAGAGACATGGAGACAGAGAGACATGGAGAGACTATAGCCAGAGACATGGAGACAGAGAGACATGGAGAGACTATAGCCAGAGACATGGAGACAGAGAGACATGGAGAGACTATAGCCAGAGACATGGAGACAGAGAGACATGGAGAGACTATAGCCAGAGACATGGAGACAGAGAGACATGGAGAGACTATAGCCAGAGACATGGAGACAGAGAGACATGGAGAGACTATAGCCAGTAGATGGAGACAGAGAGACATGGAGAGACTATAGCCAGAGACATGGAGACAGAGAGACATGGAGAGACTATAGCCAGAGACATGGAGACAGAGAGACATGGAGAGACTATAGCCAGAGACATGGAGACAGAGAGACATGGAGAGACTATAGCCAGAGACATGGAGACAGAGAGACATGGAGAGACTATAGCCAGAGACATGGAGACAGAGAGACATGGAGAGACTATAGCCAGTAGATGGAGACAGAGAGACATGGAGAGACTATAGCCAGAGACATGGAGACAGAGAGACATGGAGAGACTATAGCCAGAGACATGGAGACAGAGAGACATGGAGAGACTATAGCCAGAGACATGGAGACAGAGAGACATGGAGAGACTATAGCCAGAGACATGGAGACAGAGAGACATGGAGAGACTATAGCCAGAGACATGGAGACAGAGAGACATGGAGAGACTATAGCCAGAGACATGGAGACAGAGAGACATGGAGAGACTATAGCCAGAGACATGGAGACAGAGAGACATGGAGAGACTATAGCCAGAGACATGGAGACAGAGAGACATGGAGAGACTATAGCCAGAGACATGGAGACAGAGAGACATGGAGAGACTATAGCCAGAGACATGGAGACAGAGAGACATGGAGAGACTATAGCCAGAGACATGGAGACAGAGAGACATGGAGAGACTATAGCCAGAGACATGGAGACAGAGAGACATGGAGAGACTATAGCCAGAGACATGGAGACAGAGAGACATGGAGAGACTATAGCCAGAGACATGGAGACAGAGAGACATGGAGAGACTATAGCCAGAGACATGGAGACAGAGAGACATGGAGAGACTATAGCCAGAGACATGGAGACAGAGAGACATGGAGAGACTATAGCCAGAGACATGGAAACAGAGAGACATGGAGAGACTATAGCCAGTAGATGGAGACAGAGAGACATGGAGAGACTATAGCCAGAGACATGGAGACAGAGAGACATGGAGAGACTATAGCCAGAGACATGGAGACAGAGAGACATGGAGAGACTATAGCCAGAGACATGGAGACAGAGAGACATGGAGAGACTATAGCCAGAGACATGGAGACAGAGAGACATGGAGAGACTATAGCCAGAGACATGGAGACAGAGAGACATGGAGAGACTATAGCCAGAGACATGGAGACAGAGAGACATGGAGAGACTATAGCCAGAGACATGGAGACAGAGAGACATGGAGAGACTATAGCCAGAGACATGGAGACAGAGAGACATGGAGAGACTATAGCCAGAGACATGGAGACAGAGAGACATGGAGAGACTATAGCCAGAGACATGGAGACAGAGAGACATGGAGAGACTATAGCCAGAGACATGGAGACAGAGAGACATGGAGAGACTATAGCCAGAGACATGGAGACAGAGAGACATGGAGAGACTATAGCCAGAGACATGGAGACAGAGAGACATGGAGAGACTATAGCCAGAGACATGGAGACAGAGAGACATGGAGAGACTATAGCCAGAGACATGGAGACAGAGAGACATGGAGAGACTATAGCCAGAGACATGGAGACAGAGAGACATGGAGAGACTATAGCCAGAGACATGGAGACAGAGAGACATGGAGAGACTATAGCCAGAGACATGGAGACAGAGAGACATGGAGAGACTATAGCCAGAGACATGGAGACAAGAGAGACATGGAGAGACTATAGCCAAAGATATGGAGACAGAGAGACATGGAGAGACTATAGCCAGAGACATGGAGACAGAGAGACATGGAGAGACTATAGCCAGAGACATGGAGACTCTACAGCCAGTAGATGGAGACAGAGAGACATGGAGAGACTATAGCCAGAGACATGGAGACAGAGAGACATGGAGAGACTATAGCCAGAGATATGGAGACAGAGAGACATGGAGAGACTATAGCCAGAGACATGGAGACAGAGAGACATGGAGAGACTATAGCCAGAGATATGGAGACAGAGAGACATGGAGAGACTATAGCCAGTAGATGGAGACAGAGAGACATGGAGAGACTAAAGCCAGAGACATGGAGACAGAGAGACATGGAGAGACTATAGCCAGAGCCATGGAGACAAGAGAGACATGGAGACACTATAGCCAGAGACATGGAGACAGAGAGACATGGAGAGACTATAGCCAGAGATATGGAGACAGAGAGACATGGAGAGACTATAGCCAGAGACATGGAGACAGAGAGACATGGAGAGACTATAGCCAGAGACATGGAGACTCTACAGCCAGTAGATGGAGACAGAGAGACATGGAGAGACTATAGCCAGAGATATGGAGACAGAGAGACATGGAGAGACTATAGCCAGAGACATGGAGACAGAGAGACATGGAGAGACTATAGCCAGAGACATGGAGACAGAGAGACATGGAGAGACTATAGCCAGAGATATGGAGACAAGAGAGACATGGAGAGACTATAGCCAAAGATATGGAGACAGAGAGACATGGAGAGACTATAGCCAGAGACATGGAGACAGAGAGACATGGAGAGACTATAGCCAGAGACATGGAGACAGAAAGACATGGAGAGACTATAGCCAGAGACATGGAGACAGAGAGACATGGAGAGACTATAGCCAGAGACATGGAGACAGAGAGACATGGAGAGACTATAGCCAGAGACATGGAGACAGAAAGACATGGAGAGACTATAGCCAGAGACATGGAGACAGAGAGACATGGAGAGACTATAGCCAGAGACATGGAGACAGAGAGACATGGAGAGACTATAGCCAGAGACATGGAGACAGAGAGACATGGAGAGACTATAGCCAGAGACATGGAGACAGAGAGACATGGAGAGACTATAGCCAGAGACATGGAGACAGAGAGACATGGAGAGACTATAGCCAGAGACATGGAGACAGAGAGACATGGAGAGACTATAGCCAGAGACATGGAGACAGAGAGACATGGAGAGACTATAGCCAGAGACATGGAGACAGAGAGACATGGAGAGACTATAGCCAGAGACATGGAGACAGAGAGACATGGAGAGACTATAGCCAGAGACATGGAGACAGAGAGACATGGAGAGACTATAGCCAGAGACATGGAGACAGAGAGACATGGAGAGACTATAGCCAGAGACATGGAGACAGAGAGACATGGAGAGACTATAGCCAGAGACATGGAGACAGAGAGACATGGAGAGACTATAGCCAGAGACATGGAGACAGAGAGACATGGAGAGACTATAGCCAGAGATATGGAGACAAGAGAGACATGGAGAGACTATAGCCAAAGATATGGAGACAGAGAGACATGGAGAGACTATAGCCAGAGACATGGAGACAGAGAGACATGGAGAGACTATAGCCAGAGACATGGAGACAGAAAGACATGGAGAGACTATAGCCAGAGACATGGAGACAGAGAGACATGGAGAGACTATAGCCAGAGACATGGAGACAGAGAAACATGGAGAGACTATAGCCAGAGACATGGAGACAGAGAGACATGGAGAGACTATAGCCAGAGACATGGAGACAGAGAGACATGGAGAGACTATAGCCAGAGACATGGAGACAGAGAGACATGGAGAGACTATAGCCAGAGACATGGAGACAGAGAGACATGGAGAGACTATAGCCAGAGACATGGAGACAGAGAGACATGGAGAGACTATAGCCAGAGACATGGAGACAGAGAGACATGGAGAGACTATAGCCAGAGACATGGAGACAGAGAGACATGGAGAGACTATAGCCAGAGACATGGAGACAGAGAGACATGGAGAGACTATAGCCAGAGACATGGAGACAGAGAGACATGGAGAGACTATAGCCAGAGACATGGAGACAGAGAGACATGGAGAGACTATAGCCAGAGACATGGAGACAGAGAGACATGGAGAGACTATAGCCAGAGACATGGAGACAGAGAGACATGGAGAGACTATAGCCAGAGACATGGAGACAGAGAGACATGGAGAGACTATAGCCAGAGACATGGAGACAGAGAGACATGGAGAGACTATAGCCAGAGACATGGAGACAGAGAGACATGGAGAGACTATAGCCAGAGACATGGAGACAGAGAGACATGGAGAGACTATAGCCAGAGACATGGAGACAGAGAGACATGGAGAGACTATAGCCAGAGACATGGAGACAGAGAGACATGGAGAGACTATAGCCAGTAGATGGAGACAGAGAGACATGGAGAGACTATAGCCAGAGACATGGAGACAGAGAGACATGGAGAGACTATAGCCAGAGACATGGAGACAGAGAGACATGGAGAGACTATAGCCAGAGACATGGAGACAGAGAGACATGGAGAGACTATAGCCATAGACATGGAGACAGAGAGACATGGAGAGACTATAGCCAGAGACATGGAGACTCTACAGCCAGTAGATGGAGACAGAGAGACATGGAGAGACTATAGCCAGAGACATGGAGACAGAGAGACATGGAGAGACTATAGCCAGAGATATGGAGACAGAGAGACATGGAGAGACTATAGCCAGTAGATGGAGACAGAGAGACATGGAGACACTATAGCCAGAGACATGGAGACAGAGAGACATGGAGAGACTATAGCCAGAGACATGGAGACAGAGAGACATGGAGAGACTATAGCCAGAGACATGGAGACAGAGAGACATGGAGAGACTAAAGCCAGAGACATGGAGACAGAGAGACATGGAGAGACTATAGCCAGAGCCATGGAGACAAGAGAGACATGGAGACACTATAGCCAGAGACATGGAGACAGAGAGACATGGAGAGACTATAGCCAGAGATATGGAGACAGAGAGACATGGAGAGACTATAGCCAGAGACATGGAGACAGAGAGACATGGAGAGACTATAGCCAGAGACATGGAGACTCTACAGCCAGTAGATGGAGACAGAGAGACATGGAGAGACTATAGCCAGAGATATGGAGACAGAGAGACATGGAGAGACTATAGCCAGAGACATGGAGACAGAGAGACATGGAGAGACTATAGCCAGAGATATGGAGACAAGAGAGACATGGAGAGACTATAGCCAAAGATATGGAGACAGAGAGACATGGAGAGACTATAGCCAGAGACATGGAGACAGAGAGACATGGAGAGACTATAGCCAGAGACATGGAGACTCTACAGCCAGTAGATGGAGACAGAGAGACATGGAGAGACTATAGCCAGAGACATGGAGACAGAGAGACATGGAGAGACTATAGCCAGAGATATGGAGACAGAGAGACATGGAGAGACTATAGCCAGAGATGGAGACAGAGAGACATGGAGAGACTAAAGCCAGAGACATGGAGACAGAGAGACATGGAGAGACTATAGCCAGAGCATGGAGACAAGAGAGACATGGAGACACTATAGCCAGAGACATGGAGACAGAGAGACATGGAGAGACTATAGCCAGAGATATGGAGACAGAGAGACATGGAGAGACTATAGCCAGAGACATGGAGACAGAGAGACATGGAGAGACTATAGCCAGAGACATGGAGACTCTACAGCCAGTAGATGGAGACAGAGAGACATGGAGAGACTATAGCCAGAGATATGGAGACAGAGAGACATGGAGAGACTATAGCCAGAGACATGGAGACAGAGAGACATGGAGAGACTATAGCCAGAGACATGGAGACAGAGAGACATGGAGAGACTATAGCCAGAGACATGGAGACAGAGAGACATGGAGAGACTATAGCCAGAGACATGGAGACTCTACAGCCAGTAGATGGAGACAGAGAGACATGGAGATACTATAGCCAGAGATATGGAGACAGAGAGACATGGAGAGACTATAGCCAGAGACATGGAGACAGAGAGACATGGAGAGACTATAGCCAGAGACATGGAGACAGAGAGACATGGAGAGACTATAGCCAGAGATATGGAGACAAGAGAGACATGGAGAGACTATAGCCAAAGATATGGAGACAGAGAGACATGGAGAGACTATAGCCAGAGACATGGAGACAGAGAGACATGGAGAGACTATAGCCAGAGACATGGAGACAGAAAGACATGGAGAGACTATAGCCAGAGACATGGAGACAGAGAGACATGGAGAGACTATAGCCAGAGACATGGAGACAGAGAGACATGGAGAGACTATAGCCAGAGACATGGAGACAGAGAGACATGGAGAGACTATAGCCAGAGACATGGAGACAGAGAGACATGGAGAGACTATAGCCAGAGACATGGAGACAGAGAGACATGGAGAGACTATAGCCAGAGACATGGAGACAGAGAGACATGGAGAGACTATAGCCAGAGACATGGAGACAGAGAGACATGGAGAGACTATAGCCAGAGACATGGAGACAGAGAGACATGGAGAGACTATAGCCAGAGACATGGAGACAGAGAGACATGGAGAGACTATAGCCAGAGACATGGAGACAGAGAGACATGGAGAGACTATAGCCAGAGACATGGAGACAGAGAGACATGGAGAGACTATAGCCAGAGACATGGAGACAGAGAGACATGGAGAGACTATAGCCAGAGACATGGAGACAGAGAGACATGGAGAGACTATAGCCAGAGACATGGAGACAGAGAGACATGGAGAGACTATAGCCAGTAGATGGAGACAGAGAGACATGGAGAGACTATAGCCAGAGACATGGAGACAGAGAGACATGGAGAGACTATAGCCAGAGACATGGAGACAGAGAGACATGGAGAGACTATAGCCAGAGACATGGAGACAGAGAGACATGGAGAGACTATAGCCAGAGACATGGAGACAGAGAGACATGGAGAGACTATAGCCAGAGACATGGAGACAGAGAGACATGGAGAGACTATAGCCAGAGAATGGAGACAGAGAGACATGGAGAGACTATAGCCAGAGACATGGAGACAGAGAGACATGGAGAGACTATAGCCAGAGACATGGAGACAGAGAGACATGGAGAGACTATAGCCAGAGACATGGAGACAGAGAGACATGGAGAGACTATAGCCAGAGACATGGAGACAGAGAGACATGGAGAGACTATAGCCAGAGACATGGAGACAGAGAGACATGGAGAGACTATAGCCAGAGACATGGAGACAGAGAGACATGGAGAGACTATAGCCAGAGACATGGAGACAGAGAGACATGGAGAGACTATAGCCAGAGACATGGAGACAGAGAGACATGGAGAGACTATAGCCAGAGACATGGAGACAGAGAGACATGGAGAGACTATAGCCAGAGACATGGAGACAGAGAGACATGGAGAGACTATAGCCAGAGACATGGAGACAGAGAGACATGGAGAGACTATAGCCAGAGACATGGAGACAGAGAGACATGGAGAGACTATAGCCAGAGACATGGAGACAGAGAGACATGGAGAGACTATAGCCAGAGACATGGAGACAGAGAGACATGGAGAGACTATAGCCAGAGACATGGAGACAGAGAGACATGGAGAGACTATAGCCAGAGACATGGAGACAGAGAGACATGAGAGACTATAGCCAGAGACATGGAAACAGAGAGACATGGAGAGACTATAGCCAGTAGATGGAGACAGAGAGACATGGAGAGACTATAGCCAGAGACATGGAGACAGAGAGACATGGAGAGACTATAGCCAGAGACATGGAGACAGAGAGACATGGAGAGACTATAGCCAGAGACATGGAGACAGAGAGACATGGAGAGACTATAGCCAGAGACATGGAGACAGAGAGACATGGAGAGACTATAGCCAGAGACATGGAGACAGAGAGACATGGAGAGACTATAGCCAGAGACATGGAGACAGAGAGACATGGAGAGACTATAGCCAGAGACATGGAGACAGAGAGACATGGAGAGACTATAGCCAGAGACATGGAGACAGAGAGACATGGAGAGACTATAGCCAGAGACATGGAGACAGAGAGACATGGAGAGACTATAGCCAGAGACATGGAGACAGAGAGACATGGAGAGACTATAGCCAGAGACATGGAGACAGAGAGACATGGAGAGACTATAGCCAGAGACATGGAGACAGAGAGACATGGAGAGACTATAGCCAGAGACATGGAGACAGAGAGACATGGAGAGACTATAGCCAGAGACATGGAGACAGAGAGACATGGAGAGACTATAGCCAGAGACATGGAGACAGAGAGACATGGAGAGACTATAGCCAGAGACATGGAGACAGAGAGACATGGAGAGACTATAGCCAGAGACATGGAGACAGAGAGACATGGAGAGACTATAGCCAGAGACATGGAGACAAGAGAGACATGGAGAGACTATAGCCAAAGATATGGAGACAGAGAGACATGGAGAGACTATAGCCAGAGACATGGAGACAGAGAGACATGGAGAGACTATAGCCAGAGACATGGAGACTCTACAGCCAGTAGATGGAGACAGAGAGACATGGAGAGACTATAGCCAGAGACATGGAGACAGAGAGACATGGAGAGACTATAGCCAGAGATATGGAGACAGAGAGACATGGAGAGACTATAGCCAGAGACATGGAGACAGAGAGACATGGAGAGACTATAGCCAGAGATATGGAGACAGAGAGACATGGAGAGACTATAGCCAGTAGATGGAGACAGAGAGACATGGAGAGACTAAAGCCAGAGACATGGAGACAGAGAGACATGGAGAGACTATAGCCAGAGCCATGGAGACAAGAGAGACATGGAGAGACTATAGCCAGAGACATGGAGACAGAGAGACATGGAGAGACTATAGCCAGAGATATGGAGACAGAGAGACATGGAGAGACTATAGCCAGAGACATGGAGACAGAGAGACATGGAGAGACTATAGCCAGAGACATGGAGACTCTACAGCCAGTAGATGGAGACAGAGAGACATGGAGAGACTATAGCCAGAGATATGGAGACAGAGAGACATGGAGAGACTATAGCCAGAGACATGGAGACAGAGAGACATGGAGAGACTATAGCCAGAGACATGGAGACAGAGAGACATGGAGAGACTATAGCCAGAGATATGGAGACAAGAGAGACATGGAGAGACTATAGCCAGAGATATGGAGACAGAGAGACATGGAGAGACTATAGCCAGAGACATGGAGACAGAGAGACATGGAGAGACTATAGCCAGAGACATGGAGACAGAGAGACATGGAGAGACTATAGCCAGAGACATGGAGACAGAGAGACATGGAGAGACTATAGCCAGAGACATGGAGACAGAGAGACATGGAGAGACTATAGCCAGAGACATGGAGACAGAGAGACATGGAGAGACTATAGCCAGAGACATGGAGACAGAGAGACATGGAGAGACTATAGCCAGAGACATGGAGACAGAGAGACATGGAGAGACTATAGCCAGAGCATGGAGACAGAGAGACATGGAGAGACTATAGCCAGAGACATGGAGACAGAGAGACATGGAGAGACTATAGCCAGAGATATGGAGACAGAGAGACATGGAGAGACTATAGCCAGAGACATGGAGACAGAGAGACATGGAGAGACTATAGCCAGAGACATGGAGACTCTACAGCCAGTAGATGGAGACAGAGAGACATGGAGAGACTATAGCCAGAGACATGGAGACAGAGAGACATGGAGAGACTATAGCCAGAGACATGGAGACAGAGAGACATGGAGAGACTATAGCCAGAGATATGGAGACAGAGAGACATGGAGAGACTATAGCCAAAGATATGGAGACAGAGAGACATGGAGAGACTATAGCCAGAGACATGGAGACAGAGAGACATGGAGAGACTATAGCCAGAGACATGGAGACTCTACAGCCAGTAGATGGAGACAGAGAGACATGGAGAGACTATAGCCAGAGACATGGAGACAGAGAGACATGGAGAGACTATAGCCAGAGATATGGAGACAGAGAGACATGGAGAGACTATAGCCAGTAGATGGAGACAGAGAGACATGGAGAGACTATAGCCAGAGACATGGAGACAGAGAGACATGGAGAGACTATAGCCAGAGACATGGAGACAGAGAGACATGGAGAGACTATAGCCAGAGACATGGAGACAGAGAGACATGGAGAGACTATAGCCAGAGACATGGAGACAGAGAGACATGGAGAGACTATAGCCAGAGACATGGAGACAGAGAGACATGGAGAGACTATAGCCAGAGACATGGAGACTCTACAGCCAGTAGATGGAGACAGAGAGACATGGAGAGACTATAGCCAGAGACATGGAGACAGAGAGACATGGAGAGACTATAGCCAGAGACATGGAGACAGAGAGACATGGAGAGACTATAGCCAGAGACATGGAGACAGAGAGACATGGAGAGACTATAGCCAGAGACATGGAGACAGAGAGACATGGAGAGGACTATAGCCAGAGACATGGAGACTAAGCCAGTAGATGGAGACAGAGAGACATGGAGAGACTATAGCCAGAGACTATGGAGACAGAGAGACATGGAGAGACTATAGCCAGAGACATGGAGACAGAGAGACATGGAGAGACTATAGCCAGAGACATGGAGACAGAGAGACATGGAGAGACTATAGCCAGAGACATGGAGACAGAGAGACATGGAGAGACTATAGCCAGAGACATGGAGACAGAGAGACATGGAGAGACTATAGCCAGAGACATGGAGACAGAGAGACATGGAGAGACTATAGCCAGAGACATGGAGACAGAGAGACATGGAGAGACTATAGCCAGAGACATGGAGACAGAGAGACATGGAGAGACTATAGCCAGAGACATGGAGACAGAGAGACATGGAGAGACTATAGCCAGAGACATGGAGACAGAGAGACATGGAGAGACTATAGCCAGAGACATGGAGACAGAGAGACATGGAGAGACTATAGCCAGAGACATGGAGACAGAGAGACATGGAGAGACTATAGCCAGAGACATGGAGACAGAGAGACATGGAGAGACTATAGCCAGAGACATGGAGACAGAGAGACATGGAGAGACTATAGCCAGAGACATGGAGACAGAGAGACATGGAGAGACTATAGCCAGAGACATGGAGACAGAGAGACATGGAGAGACTATAGCCAGAGACATGGAGACAGAGAGACATGGAGAGACTATAGCCAGAGACATGGAGACAGAGAGACATGGAGAGACTATAGCCAGAGACATGGAGACAGAGAGACATGGAGAGACTATAGCCAGAGACATGGAGACAGAGAGACATGGAGAGACTATAGCCAGAGACATGGAGACAGAGAGACATGGAGAGACTATAGCCAGAGACATGGAGACAGAGAGACATGGAGAGACTATAGCCAGAGACATGGAGACAGAGAGACATGGAGAGACTATAGCCAGAGACATGGAGACAGAGAGACATGGAGAGACTATAGCCAGAGACATGGAGACAGAGAGACATGGAGAGACTATAGCCAGAGACATGGAGACAGAGAGACATGGAGAGACTATAGCCAGAGACATGGAGACAGAGAGACATGGAGAGACTATAGCCAGAGACATGGAGACAGAGAGACATGGAGAGACTATAGCCAGAGACATGGAGACAGAGAGACATGGAGAGACTATAGCCAGAGACATGGAGACAGAGAGACATGGAGAGACTATAGCCAGAGACATGGAGACAGAGAGACATGGAGAGACTATAGCCAGAGACATGGAGACAGAGAGACATGGAGAGACTATAGCCAGAGACATGGAGACAGAGAGACATGGAGAGACTATAGCCAGAGACATGGAGACAGAGAGACATGGAGAGACTATAGCCAGAGACATGGAGACAGAGAGACATGGAGAGACTATAGCCAGAGACATGGAGACAGAGAGACATGGAGAGACTATAGCCAGAGACATGGAGACAGAGAGACATGGAGAGACTATAGCCAGAGACATGGAGACAGAGAGACATGGAGAGACTATAGCCAGAGACATGGAGACAGAGAGACATGGAGAGACTATAGCCAGAGACATGGAGACAGAGAGACATGGAGAGACTATAGCCAGAGACATGGAGACAGAGAGACATGGAGAGACTATAGCCAGAGACATGGAGACAGAGAGACATGGAGAGACTATAGCCAGAGACATGGAGACAGAGAGACATGGAGAGACTATAGCCAGAGACATGGAGACAGAGAGACATGGAGAGACTATAGCCAAGAGACATGGAGACAGAGAGACATGGAGAGACTATAGCCAGAGACTATGGAGACAGAGAG
>CM042414.1:309592-334592 GCA_023634145.1 Thymallus thymallus
ATAAACTCACACACACCACCATAACTACAGTTGAAACAATGCTGAACACCTCTCTAGAAACTCACCACAGACAACCCCTTAGGGCAACCCTCTCTGGCCACACAACAGAGCCCCTCTTCCCCTCATTAGCAGCCTCCTCTCCGCAGCCAATAACTACACTGACTCCTGGTCGACTGGCCCCACGACAGAACCCCTGGCATATAGCCCCGGCTAAAGCCCAGGTCCCACCACAGTTGACTTCCTTGCCAACCACCTCAGCGCCAACTCCCTTTTCGTCCTCAGTGGAGGAGTTCCCTCCTTTACCCAAACTCCCTCTTCTAGCCAAGCCCCAGGCCCAATACAAACGACCAGTCTCATTGGGGCCACGCCCGACCCTATCTCAGTATTCTTCCACCGAGAAGTCTACCAATAAGCATCCTCCTACTCAGGGACAATTTTCCGCTGAGAATGGGGTCCGTACCTCAACCCCCTCGTCCCCCATTTCTCTTTCCCAGACACAGATAGATGTTAGCAACATTGCTACAACCAACTCTCCGCCCCACTCTAAGAACAACACGGTACCCATTCCCCCTTCCTCTCCCAAGTCAAAAGGAGAGGACATCATGAGGACCTCTACCTCCACTTCTCCTCACGGCCCACAGAGATCAAATAACCCATTGACCACTCAGGAGTACAGTATTCCTAGCATTATTGGTCCCCCATCACCCACCATGGACTCCAACCCCGAACTCCCAATCATGAACTCCTTTAATTCAATTCAGACCCCAGTTGAGTTTCACCATAGGGCCTGCAGCCAGCCAGAAACCCTTGGTGTTACAGCAATACTCCC
The DNA here is from genome assembly GCA_023634145.1 of Thymallus thymallus. NCBI lineage: Eukaryota > Metazoa > Chordata > Actinopteri > Salmoniformes > Salmonidae > Thymallus > Thymallus thymallus. The sequence continues at coordinate 310,422 of CM042414.1, forward strand.
CAGCCCTCTGGTTAGCACTCCGACTACCATGATAAATAAATATAGTAATGTGGCAGTGAAAAACTTGGAAAGGATTTCACCTCTATCTCTCTCACCAACAGGAGGCGCCAGCTCAGGGGGTCACACTATGAATGGGCAGCTCCAGGGGCAAATGACGATTGATGGGCCAAACAATGGGCAACACCCCAAAAACACCCAATCTGAGCCCTCCCAAAAAGACACCAAGTCACTGCCAGTCATAGACCCCTATAGAACTGACGCCTCAACACAGCCACCCCAGCCCAAACCCCAGCCCGAGACCCAGCAACAATCACAGCACCAACCCCCACCCTTAGTAACCCTACAGAAACCGTCTTATCATAAAGCTAGACCCAAAAGCAAGGTGGCGGACTGGAATTTTAAAGCAAACAAACCAATACTGGTGTTGGGAGACTCTAATGTGAACAGAATTCCTCCATTTCACAACCCAAACATACAAATTGACAGCTACCCAGGGGCAACTTTCTACCATTTTATAAAGGTCCTGGAGAAAACAGCGGTCCAGGTAGACCCCAGCATAGTGGTTCTCTCGGTGGGCATAAACAACATGGATAATGACCCATACAAAACCTCAACCAAACAGATTGCATCAATGCTTAGGGAAGCCAGAGTCACTTTCCCTAACGCAATGATCTACATCCCCATCATCAACCACTCACAACTCCTTTCACCAGACCAGAAACGGAACCTAAAAGTCATTAACGGTTACATCACCACACATAGCCCATTTCTCTTTGAGATACCACACGACACATTCCACACAACAACAGACCTGATACACTGGACAACAACCACAGCAGACATCATTTTTAAGAATTGGTGTGATCAACTAAATTTACAATAGTTTCTAGCCACATCTTGGACCAACCTAGCAACACCGCTTTGACCTCTCCCCAACCCTCTCCCCTCTCCCTCTCCCTTCCTGTCCCAGCTCCTTCCTTAGATCCTCCAGCAGAAGATACAGTTCGCCCCTCGATATCAAACATTATGAATTTGTCCAAATCTTTTCAACTTACAGCAGCACAGGCCAAACTCCTGGAGAGAGGGTTGTCCTTCATCCCCCGTCCCGTCAAATTTGACTGGGAGGAACTTCATAGGGACACCTACAAATACCATAGACGACTTAAACTTCTGGACTATTTTGACTATCAGTCAAATGACAACTACTCACCATTCACCCTCCCTTCTACCTGGGAACCTAAGTTGTCCCAGGTAGACAGGAGGGTACGGACCCTAATCAGCACGGACCAAGACACCCTTCATAACTACCATAGTCAGGCAGATAGACAGGACAACCTCACTGGCACAGAAAGACAAGCAATAACAGAACTCATAAAGAACCCTAACATAATACTGAAACCAGCAGATAAGGGATCAAAGACAGTGATCCTAGACAAACATCAATACATATACGAGGCAAACAGACAGTTATCCAACACCAAGTACTATATACCCATAGAAAACAGCCTACAACCACAGACTCAGACTAAACTACGTAGAATAGTACAAACACTTCATGAAAAACGATACATCACTAAAAAACAACGAGACTTTTTATTTGGACCAGACACCCCACGACCCAGACTGTTTTACCTACTGTGTAAAATTCACAAAGAACCAGACACCTGGACAATTCCCCATGAAGTTCCTCCTGGCAGGCCCATCGTATCAGACTGCAATAGTGAATCGTACAACATAGCTCAATACATTGACCATCATATCAACCCTCTCTCCACTAGACACCCTAGTTATCTCAGAGACACATACCACTTTCTGGAGAAGATTAAACCCATCGTTGTTCCCTCCAAAACATACATATTCACAATAGATATTGATAGCTTATACACTAACATAAACACAGCAACAGGAATACAGACGGTTAGAAATCTTTTCAATGCACACCCAGATAAGGATAGACCGGATAATGAGTTACTACAATTATTAGAAATTAGTCTTACACACAACGATTTTATATTTAATGATAGGCACTACTTACAGGTGGAGGGAACAGCGATGGGGAAGAAATTTGCCCCTGCATATGCAAACATCTACATGGCTGAATGGGAGAGAGAGGCGTTGGCAAAGTGCCCACATCAACCAACATTTTATTACAGATTTTTAGATGACATAATAGGAGCCTGGCCCCATGACATCCAACTATTCACAGAATTCATCAGCATCCTCAACAGTCACCACCCGTCCATTAAGGTTAAATACACAATAGATCCATGTGAAATACACTTTTTAGATACTACAGTTTTCTTTAATCAGATAAACCAGGATCAAAAAACATTACTCACTAAAGTTTATTTCAAACCAACAGACACACATGCTCTACTCCATAAACACAGCTATCATCCCAAACATACATTTAAAGGTATCATCAAATCACAAATTATACGGTTTCACAGGATATCCTCCTGCCAACACGATCTGGAAAAATCAATTCAAACACTATTCCATGCACTTAGAGAGAGAGGATACTCCAAACGATATTTAAGAACAATAAAGACCAGCACTTTGGCTGCCCTCTCTCCCATTCAGCGGACACTTTCCAAAAACACAGGTTTGTCAATCACTCTTTCTGACTCCGACTTTCATCACAGAACATCTGGAGGCACTGCTAAATTCCCCCATTCTCCCGACCTTAACCCTGATCCTAACCCCAACCATAACCCTTACCCTAACCCGGGTTCGTATCCTGTTCCCACTCCCACCCCTAACCCTAACCCTAACCCTAACCCTGACCCTAACCCTAACCTTAACCCTAACCTCTCCCCCATCCCTAACCCTAACCTTAACCCTAACCCTAACCCCAACCTCTCCCCCATCCCTGACCCTAACCCCAACCCTAACCCTAACCCCACCCCTAACCCTAACCCTAACCTTAACCCCAACCTCTCCCCCATCCCTAACCCTAAACCTAACCTTAACCCTAACCCTAACCCCAACCTCTCCCCCATCCCTGACCCTAACCCCAACCCCAACCCCAACCCTAACCCTAACCCTAACCCCACCCCTAACTCTAACCTTAACCCTAACCCTAACCTTAACCCTAACCCTAACCCCAACCTCTCCCCCATCCCTGACCCTAACCCTAACCCTAACCCCACCCCTAACCCCACCCCTAACCCTAACCTTAACCCCAACCTCTCCCCCATCCCTAACCCTAACTCCCTCCCTAATCCTACACAGATAACCCTCATCCCTTTAGTCACTACATTCTCCCATAGGATTAGACCGTTACATCAGGCATTTAAACACAATTTGTCCATTACCCAACAGGCATACACACCCCTTCAGCCATTTAGAATCATCTCAGCATTTAGAAGGAACAAGAGTCTTAAAGACATCCTCATCAGAGCAAAATACAGCAATAAGCCCCAACAACCACCCAAACCCCACACGGCCCACTTTAAACAAAGAAAATTCATTTCCAACCCACATAGCAAGACCTCCACTCCGGTTTTAGACTCTATCTCACTCAACACTCCAAATGTCATTTATATAATTACTTGCACATTATGTAAAAAACACTACATCGGAGAAACACAGTACACAATAGAAACCAGACTCAAACAACACCTATACAATATAAAACGGGCCCATCTACACACAGAACTAGTCACTCATTTCCAGGATCACCCCATCACTTACCTCACCATATCAGGTTTACAGTCATGCTCTGGATGGACCAGTGGGCGGCGAAAAGCAGCGGAGGGGAGGTGGATAAGAGACCTACAGACAATTACACCCACCGGTCTGAATGAACGTTTTTAACCAGTTAGATAGGACACAGTGAAAGGGATAGCACTTAGTTACAGGGATCACAAGGAGGTGGAAGAAGGATGCACCATAAAACAAAAAACTAAATAAATACATTTTCTTTGGTCTAATATTTTAATATATGCATGGCTTGATTTTTTTTCTCTCTCTCTCTCTTTTTTATGGATTTGAATTTGTTTTAACAGTATAGCACTTAATCTGTAGCACAATTTTTATATATATATATATATATATATATATATATATGTTTAATTGTGTGTGTGTGTGTGTGTGTGTGTATATATAATATTAATAAAGCATCTATCCCTGGATCCCTTGTATATTTTAACATCTCAGTCCTTTCATGGTCCTAGATAACCACCAACAATGAGAACCTACTTCATTTTTTAGGCTCTTAGGAGATAGCATAGGGAATTTTAACAAGGAAGTTTTTTTAAAGGATTATATTGGAGGGACATACAGCAATAGGCCAGAGCACAAAAAGATAACCCAGTCTCTTTTTAATCCCACCCTAATTTAAAACCTAACCCTAGCCCGTGCCATTGTTGTGGAACCCCTCCAAACCGTAATGAATGGTTTTCTTATTGGATTTTCGCTGCCCACTGGGGACCTATGTTTATGCCCACCGAGAGAAGAATAACACTTCCATTGTGATTAACAACTCTTCCCACAACAGAATCACACCAAAGGAGTCCTACACCACAACAATACAGAACCCAAATGTCCTTTTCCTTTGGATTTGATTTTGATTTATTTCTTTGATTTTGTCTCATTATGCCACAGGGAACCTCACAGATGCCAAACAGCTAAGCAAATGAAATAGACCAAGGGACGGAAACATCGAGTGAAAGAAATAGGAGAAAGCATGGAGGATAGGGCCAGAATAAGGTCATAATAGGGAAAGATAGGAACGGAAGGATTGAGAATAACAAAAATAGGGAAATACAGGATATATCTTTAGGACTAACAATTAGCATTAGTCAATGATAGACTGGCAATTTCATGTTAGCACCCAGCAGGGGTTGAACCAACAACCTCAGGGTTGAAGGAGCTGTGCTCTGACAACTGAGCCACAAAGGACCCTAGGGGTCAACAGAGAAAGATATATATATATATATATATATATATGTGGGTAGGGAAATATATAGGTATGTGTGGGCGCGGGTGTATGGCTGGGTGTATGTGTGTGGGTGTGTGTGTGTGTGTGTGTGTGTGGGGGTGTATATATTTCTATATAAATCAACTTAGACAGTCTTACACATTCCCCATCCCCTCTTTCCCTCTCTTTCTTTTAAACCCCCCCCCCCCCCCCCCTACTCTCTTTTCACCAATCAGTAGTCTTACAGACTTAGATTGAAATTCAAAAGGGGCCAATAGAACATACACAGTAATGAACCAGCCAATAGGAAGGACAGTTAGAACATAGTAGAGGGAGTGACAGCAGATTCAACAAATGAAAATCAAGACATAGACATTTGGGCCCTTGGAGCAGTGGGAAGGTCTTCCCCTCTCCAACTGGCCCTTTATAAGCACTGGGGTTTTTCTCACTGGAAAAAAGATTCCCTCTGAAGAAGCAGAAAGACTGCGAAACGTCAGGGATTTTTTAACGGGACAACACAGTGGGCATCATATTGGATAAAGGGTTTTTGATACTATTGTTTGATTTGTTTTTAACTATACAATAATAAAAGTTAAGTTTTAATTGAAGATGTGGAGGGTTTTAGAATAAACTGGGTGAGAAAAACACTCCAACGGGAGAAGCGGACATCCAACTGCAACCCAGAGCTTTTTAATCTGTGCCTCTGAGCCAACAGAATTGGACAATATTCACCCCTGGAGCTACAACAAGAAGTCCAGAAACGGGCTACAACACCTACAGCCTCAACCTCCATCTTCAAACCCCAGACTCAACCTTCATCTTCAACCCCAACCTCAACAACAAGGCGGTGAGAACCCACACTGAGCAGTACATCGTCTCGTACTGCTCAGAAAATCTTGCAATTAAAACATACACCCACCCGGTTGGTGAACGCTGTTCTGTCCCTACCAGTGAGAGATACCCACCCCAACAGTTATAGGTAGCCATGCAGTCCCTTATGAGTATAGTAACGCAGCAACATAGCAATAGAGCCAGACAACCCCTCATTAACGTAGCCTTACACCCCCCTACTAATAGAGTCCCAAACCCCCCTCCTAGCAGACAGCCACGCCTAAACCAACCCCCTGATGAAGCTACAAGGCAAACGTCAAAGCTGTATTTCAAGTTGATACAGGCAATTCACCACAAAGAAATTATTGATAAAGCCATCTCATGCCAAAGGTTCCCTAGTGGTATGATGAGACAGGTGAACAGACTCACCAATTTTATCAAGCCATCTTCACCAACAGACCACACTGCAGCCCAAGTATTAGCCAACACACAGCAATGGATGACCAATAACATGAACATACTACAGACACACTACCAGACAATTATCCAATCACTCACGCAACAATCCAACACATTCAACGCTCTTGCACTATACATAGCTATGGGCTGGGCCCAGAAGAGATACACACATAAACTCACACACACCACCATAACTACAGTTGAAACAATGCTGAACACCTCTCTAGAAACTCACCACAGACAACCCCTTAGGGCAACCCTCTCTGGCCACACAACAGAGCCCCTCTTCCCCTCATTAGCAGCCTCCTCTCCGCAGCCAATAACTACACTGACTCCTGGTCGACTGGCCCCACGACAGAACCCCTGGCATATAGCCCCGGCTAAAGCCCAGGTCCCACCACAGTTGACTTCCTTGCCAACCACCTCAGCGCCAACTCCCTTTTCGTCCTCAGTGGAGGAGTTCCCTCCTTTACCCAAACTCCCTCTTCTAGCCAAGCCCCAGGCCCAATACAAACGACCAGTCTCATTGGGGCCACGCCCGACCCTATCTCAGTATTCTTCCACCGAGAAGTCTACCAATAAGCATCCTCCTACTCAGGGACAATTTTCCGCTGAGAATGGGGTCCGTACCTCAACCCCCTCGTCCCCCATTTCTCTTTCCCAGACACAGATAGATGTTAGCAACATTGCTACAACCAACTCTCCGCCCCACTCTAAGAACAACACGGTACCCATTCCCCCTTCCTCTCCCAAGTCAAAAGGAGAGGACATCATGAGGACCTCTACCTCCACTTCTCCTCACGGCCCACAGAGATCAAATAACCCATTGACCACTCAGGAGTACAGTATTCCTAGCATTATTGGTCCCCCATCACCCACCATGGACTCCAACCCCGAACTCCCAATCATGAACTCCTTTAATTCAATTCAGACCCCAGTTGAGTTTCACCATAGGGCCTGCAGCCAGCCAGAAACCCTTGGTGTTACAGCAATACTCCCCAGCCCTCTGGTTAGCACTCCGACTACCATGATAAATAAATATAGTAATGTGGCAGTGAAAAACTTGGAAAGGATTTCACCTCTATCTCTCTCACCAACAGGAGGCGCCAGCTCAGGGGGTCACACTATGAATGGGCAGCTCCAGGGGCAAATGACGATTGATGGGCCAAACAATGGGCAACACCCCAAAAACACCCAATCTGAGCCCTCCCAAAAAGACACCAAGTCACTGCCAGTCATAGACCCCTATAGAACTGACGCCTCAACACAGCCACCCCAGCCCAAACCCCAGCCCGAGACCCAGCAACAATCACAGCACCAACCCCCACCCTTAGTAACCCTACAGAAACCGTCTTATCATAAAGCTAGACCCAAAAGCAAGGTGGCGGACTGGAATTTTAAAGCAAACAAACCAATACTGGTGTTGGGAGACTCTAATGTGAACAGAATTCCTCCATTTCACAACCCAAACATACAAATTGACAGCTACCCAGGGGCAACTTTCTACCATTTTATAAAGGTCCTGGAGAAAACAGCGGTCCAGGTAGACCCCAGCATAGTGGTTCTCTCGGTGGGCATAAACAACATGGATAATGACCCATACAAAACCTCAACCAAACAGATTGCATCAATGCTTAGGGAAGCCAGAGTCACTTTCCCTAACGCAATGATCTACATCCCCATCATCAACCACTCACAACTCCTTTCACCAGACCAGAAACGGAACCTAAAAGTCATTAACGGTTACATCACCACACATAGCCCATTTCTCTTTGAGATACCACACGACACATTCCACACAACAACAGACCTGATACACTGGACAACAACCACAGCAGACATCATTTTTAAGAATTGGTGTGATCAACTAAATTTACAATAGTTTCTAGCCACATCTTGGACCAACCTAGCAACACCGCTTTGACCTCTCCCCAACCCTCTCCCCTCTCCCTCTCCCTTCCTGTCCCAGCTCCTTCCTTAGATCCTCCAGCAGAAGATACAGTTCGCCCCTCGATATCAAACATTATGAATTTGTCCAAATCTTTTCAACTTACAGCAGCACAGGCCAAACTCCTGGAGAGAGGGTTGTCCTTCATCCCCCGTCCCGTCAAATTTGACTGGGAGGAACTTCATAGGGACACCTACAAATACCATAGACGACTTAAACTTCTGGACTATTTTGACTATCAGTCAAATGACAACTACTCACCATTCACCCTCCCTTCTACCTGGGAACCTAAGTTGTCCCAGGTAGACAGGAGGGTACGGACCCTAATCAGCACGGACCAAGACACCCTTCATAACTACCATAGTCAGGCAGATAGACAGGACAACCTCACTGGCACAGAAAGACAAGCAATAACAGAACTCATAAAGAACCCTAACATAATACTGAAACCAGCAGATAAGGGATCAAAGACAGTGATCCTAGACAAACATCAATACATATACGAGGCAAACAGACAGTTATCCAACACCAAGTACTATATACCCATAGAAAACAGCCTACAACCACAGACTCAGACTAAACTACGTAGAATAGTACAAACACTTCATGAAAAACGATACATCACTAAAAAACAACGAGACTTTTTATTTGGACCAGACACCCCACGACCCAGACTGTTTTACCTACTGTGTAAAATTCACAAAGAACCAGACACCTGGACAATTCCCCATGAAGTTCCTCCTGGCAGGCCCATCGTATCAGACTGCAATAGTGAATCGTACAACATAGCTCAATACATTGACCATCATATCAACCCTCTCTCCACTAGACACCCTAGTTATCTCAGAGACACATACCACTTTCTGGAGAAGATTAAACCCATCGTTGTTCCCTCCAAAACATACATATTCACAATAGATATTGATAGCTTATACACTAACATAAACACAGCAACAGGAATACAGACGGTTAGAAATCTTTTCAATGCACACCCAGATAAGGATAGACCGGATAATGAGTTACTACAATTATTAGAAATTAGTCTTACACACAACGATTTTATATTTAATGATAGGCACTACTTACAGGTGGAGGGAACAGCGATGGGGAAGAAATTTGCCCCTGCATATGCAAACATCTACATGGCTGAATGGGAGAGAGAGGCGTTGGCAAAGTGCCCACATCAACCAACATTTTATTACAGATTTTTAGATGACATAATAGGAGCCTGGCCCCATGACATCCAACTATTCACAGAATTCATCAGCATCCTCAACAGTCACCACCCGTCCATTAAGGTTAAATACACAATAGATCCATGTGAAATACACTTTTTAGATACTACAGTTTTCTTTAATCAGATAAACCAGGATCAAAAAACATTACTCACTAAAGTTTATTTCAAACCAACAGACACACATGCTCTACTCCATAAACACAGCTATCATCCCAAACATACATTTAAAGGTATCATCAAATCACAAATTATACGGTTTCACAGGATATCCTCCTGCCAACACGATCTGGAAAAATCAATTCAAACACTATTCCATGCACTTAGAGAGAGAGGATACTCCAAACGATATTTAAGAACAATAAAGACCAGCACTTTGGCTGCCCTCTCTCCCATTCAGCGGACACTTTCCAAAAACACAGGTTTGTCAATCACTCTTTCTGACTCCGACTTTCATCACAGAACATCTGGAGGCACTGCTAAATTCCCCCATTCTCCCGACCTTAACCCTGATCCTAACCCCAACCATAACCCTTACCCTAACCCGGGTTCGTATCCTGTTCCCACTCCCACCCCTAACCCTAACCCTAACCCTAACCCTGACCCTAACCCTAACCTTAACCCTAACCTCTCCCCCATCCCTAACCCTAACCTTAACCCTAACCCTAACCCCAACCTCTCCCCCATCCCTGACCCTAACCCCAACCCTAACCCTAACCCCACCCCTAACCCTAACCCTAACCTTAACCCCAACCTCTCCCCCATCCCTAACCCTAAACCTAACCTTAACCCTAACCCTAACCCCAACCTCTCCCCCATCCCTGACCCTAACCCCAACCCCAACCCCAACCCTAACCCTAACCCTAACCCCACCCCTAACTCTAACCTTAACCCTAACCCTAACCTTAACCCTAACCCTAACCCCAACCTCTCCCCCATCCCTGACCCTAACCCTAACCCTAACCCCACCCCTAACCCCACCCCTAACCCTAACCTTAACCCCAACCTCTCCCCCATCCCTAACCCTAACTCCCTCCCTAATCCTACACAGATAACCCTCATCCCTTTAGTCACTACATTCTCCCATAGGATTAGACCGTTACATCAGGCATTTAAACACAATTTGTCCATTACCCAACAGGCATACACACCCCTTCAGCCATTTAGAATCATCTCAGCATTTAGAAGGAACAAGAGTCTTAAAGACATCCTCATCAGAGCAAAATACAGCAATAAGCCCCAACAACCACCCAAACCCCACACGGCCCACTTTAAACAAAGAAAATTCATTTCCAACCCACATAGCAAGACCTCCACTCCGGTTTTAGACTCTATCTCACTCAACACTCCAAATGTCATTTATATAATTACTTGCACATTATGTAAAAAACACTACATCGGAGAAACACAGTACACAATAGAAACCAGACTCAAACAACACCTATACAATATAAAACGGGCCCATCTACACACAGAACTAGTCACTCATTTCCAGGATCACCCCATCACTTACCTCACCATATCAGGTTTACAGTCATGCTCTGGATGGACCAGTGGGCGGCGAAAAGCAGCGGAGGGGAGGTGGATAAGAGACCTACAGACAATTACACCCACCGGTCTGAATGAACGTTTTTAACCAGTTAGATAGGACACAGTGAAAGGGATAGCACTTAGTTACAGGGATCACAAGGAGGTGGAAGAAGGATGCACCATAAAACAAAAAACTAAATAAATACATTTTCTTTGGTCTAATATTTTAATATATGCATGGCTTGATTTTTTTTCTCTCTCTCTCTCTTTTTTATGGATTTGAATTTGTTTTAACAGTATAGCACTTAATCTGTAGCACAATTTTTATATATATATATATATATATATATATATATATGTTTAATTGTGTGTGTGTGTGTGTGTGTGTGTATATATAATATTAATAAAGCATCTATCCCTGGATCCCTTGTATATTTTAACATCTCAGTCCTTTCATGGTCCTAGATAACCACCAACAATGAGAACCTACTTCATTTTTTAGGCTCTTAGGAGATAGCATAGGGAATTTTAACAAGGAAGTTTTTTTAAAGGATTATATTGGAGGGACATACAGCAATAGGCCAGAGCACAAAAAGATAACCCAGTCTCTTTTTAATCCCACCCTAATTTAAAACCTAACCCTAGCCCGTGCCATTGTTGTGGAACCCCTCCAAACCGTAATGAATGGTTTTCTTATTGGATTTTCGCTGCCCACTGGGGACCTATGTTTATGCCCACCGAGAGAAGAATAACACTTCCATTGTGATTAACAACTCTTCCCACAACAGAATCACACCAAAGGAGTCCTACACCACAACAATACAGAACCCAAATGTCCTTTTCCTTTGGATTTGATTTTGATTTATTTCTTTGATTTTGTCTCATTATGCCACAGGGAACCTCACAGATGCCAAACAGCTAAGCAAATGAAATAGACCAAGGGACGGAAACATCGAGTGAAAGAAATAGGAGAAAGCATGGAGGATAGGGCCAGAATAAGGTCATAATAGGGAAAGATAGGAACGGAAGGATTGAGAATAACAAAAATAGGGAAATACAGGATATATCTTTAGGACTAACAATTAGCATTAGTCAATGATAGACTGGCAATTTCATGTTAGCACCCAGCAGGGGTTGAACCAACAACCTCAGGGTTGAAGGAGCTGTGCTCTGACAACTGAGCCACAAAGGACCCTAGGGGTCAACAGAGAAAGATATATATATATATATATATATATATGTGGGTAGGGAAATATATAGGTATGTGTGGGCGCGGGTGTATGGCTGGGTGTATGTGTGTGGGTGTGTGTGTGTGTGTGTGTGTGTGGGGGTGTATATATTTCTATATAAATCAACTTAGACAGTCTTACACATTCCCCATCCCCTCTTTCCCTCTCTTTCTTTTAAACCCCCCCCCCCCCCCCCCTACTCTCTTTTCACCAATCAGTAGTCTTACAGACTTAGATTGAAATTCAAAAGGGGCCAATAGAACATACACAGTAATGAACCAGCCAATAGGAAGGACAGTTAGAACATAGTAGAGGGAGTGACAGCAGATTCAACAAATGAAAATCAAGACATAGACATTTGGGCCCTTGGAGCAGTGGGAAGGTCTTCCCCTCTCCAACTGGCCCTTTATAAGCACTGGGGTTTTTCTCACTGGAAAAAAGATTCCCTCTGAAGAAGCAGAAAGACTGCGAAACGTCAGGGATTTTTTAACGGGACAACACAGTGGGCATCATATTGGATAAAGGGTTTTTGATACTATTGTTTGATTTGTTTTTAACTATACAATAATAAAAGTTAAGTTTTAATTGAAGATGTGGAGGGTTTTAGAATAAACTGGGTGAGAAAAACACTCCAACGGGAGAAGCGGACATCCAACTGCAACCCAGAGCTTTTTAATCTGTGCCTCTGAGCCAACAGAATTGGACAATATTCACCCCTGGAGCTACAACAAGAAGTCCAGAAACGGGCTACAACACCTACAGCCTCAACCTCCATCTTCAAACCCCAGACTCAACCTTCATCTTCAACCCCAACCTCAACAACAAGGCGGTGAGAACCCACACTGAGCAGTACATCGTCTCGTACTGCTCAGAAAATCTTGCAATTAAAACATACACCCACCCGGTTGGTGAACGCTGTTCTGTCCCTACCAGTGAGAGATACCCACCCCAACAGTTATAGGTAGCCATGCAGTCCCTTATGAGTATAGTAACGCAGCAACATAGCAATAGAGCCAGACAACCCCTCATTAACGTAGCCTTACACCCCCCTACTAATAGAGTCCCAAACCCCCCTCCTAGCAGACAGCCACGCCTAAACCAACCCCCTGATGAAGCTACAAGGCAAACGTCAAAGCTGTATTTCAAGTTGATACAGGCAATTCACCACAAAGAAATTATTGATAAAGCCATCTCATGCCAAAGGTTCCCTAGTGGTATGATGAGACAGGTGAACAGACTCACCAATTTTATCAAGCCATCTTCACCAACAGACCACACTGCAGCCCAAGTATTAGCCAACACACAGCAATGGATGACCAATAACATGAACATACTACAGACACACTACCAGACAATTATCCAATCACTCACGCAACAATCCAACACATTCAACGCTCTTGCACTATACATAGCTATGGGCTGGGCCCAGAAGAGATACACACATAAACTCACACACACCACCATAACTACAGTTGAAACAATGCTGAACACCTCTCTAGAAACTCACCACAGACAACCCCTTAGGGCAACCCTCTCTGGCCACACAACAGAGCCCCTCTTCCCCTCATTAGCAGCCTCCTCTCCGCAGCCAATAACTACACTGACTCCTGGTCGACTGGCCCCACGACAGAACCCCTGGCATATAGCCCCGGCTAAAGCCCAGGTCCCACCACAGTTGACTTCCTTGCCAACCACCTCAGCGCCAACTCCCTTTTCGTCCTCAGTGGAGGAGTTCCCTCCTTTACCCAAACTCCCTCTTCTAGCCAAGCCCCAGGCCCAATACAAACGACCAGTCTCATTGGGGCCACGCCCGACCCTATCTCAGTATTCTTCCACCGAGAAGTCTACCAATAAGCATCCTCCTACTCAGGGACAATTTTCCGCTGAGAATGGGGTCCGTACCTCAACCCCCTCGTCCCCCATTTCTCTTTCCCAGACACAGATAGATGTTAGCAACATTGCTACAACCAACTCTCCGCCCCACTCTAAGAACAACACGGTACCCATTCCCCCTTCCTCTCCCAAGTCAAAAGGAGAGGACATCATGAGGACCTCTACCTCCACTTCTCCTCACGGCCCACAGAGATCAAATAACCCATTGACCACTCAGGAGTACAGTATTCCTAGCATTATTGGTCCCCCATCACCCACCATGGACTCCAACCCCGAACTCCCAATCATGAACTCCTTTAATTCAATTCAGACCCCAGTTGAGTTTCACCATAGGGCCTGCAGCCAGCCAGAAACCCTTGGTGTTACAGCAATACTCCCCAGCCCTCTGGTTAGCACTCCGACTACCATGATAAATAAATATAGTAATGTGGCAGTGAAAAACTTGGAAAGGATTTCACCTCTATCTCTCTCACCAACAGGAGGCGCCAGCTCAGGGGGTCACACTATGAATGGGCAGCTCCAGGGGCAAATGACGATTGATGGGCCAAACAATGGGCAACACCCCAAAAACACCCAATCTGAGCCCTCCCAAAAAGACACCAAGTCACTGCCAGTCATAGACCCCTATAGAACTGACGCCTCAACACAGCCACCCCAGCCCAAACCCCAGCCCGAGACCCAGCAACAATCACAGCACCAACCCCCACCCTTAGTAACCCTACAGAAACCGTCTTATCATAAAGCTAGACCCAAAAGCAAGGTGGCGGACTGGAATTTTAAAGCAAACAAACCAATACTGGTGTTGGGAGACTCTAATGTGAACAGAATTCCTCCATTTCACAACCCAAACATACAAATTGACAGCTACCCAGGGGCAACTTTCTACCATTTTATAAAGGTCCTGGAGAAAACAGCGGTCCAGGTAGACCCCAGCATAGTGGTTCTCTCGGTGGGCATAAACAACATGGATAATGACCCATACAAAACCTCAACCAAACAGATTGCATCAATGCTTAGGGAAGCCAGAGTCACTTTCCCTAACGCAATGATCTACATCCCCATCATCAACCACTCACAACTCCTTTCACCAGACCAGAAACGGAACCTAAAAGTCATTAACGGTTACATCACCACACATAGCCCATTTCTCTTTGAGATACCACACGACACATTCCACACAACAACAGACCTGATACACTGGACAACAACCACAGCAGACATCATTTTTAAGAATTGGTGTGATCAACTAAATTTACAATAGTTTCTAGCCACATCTTGGACCAACCTAGCAACACCGCTTTGACCTCTCCCCAACCCTCTCCCCTCTCCCTCTCCCTTCCTGTCCCAGCTCCTTCCTTAGATCCTCCAGCAGAAGATACAGTTCGCCCCTCGATATCAAACATTATGAATTTGTCCAAATCTTTTCAACTTACAGCAGCACAGGCCAAACTCCTGGAGAGAGGGTTGTCCT
Source organism: Thymallus thymallus (assembly GCA_023634145.1). Taxonomy (NCBI): domain Eukaryota; kingdom Metazoa; phylum Chordata; class Actinopteri; order Salmoniformes; family Salmonidae; genus Thymallus; species Thymallus thymallus. Next base: position 325,941 of record CM042414.1, read on the forward strand.
TCATCCCCCGTCCCGTCAAATTTGACTGGGAGGAACTTCATAGGGACACCTACAAATACCATAGACGACTTAAACTTCTGGACTATTTTGACTATCAGTCAAATGACAACTACTCACCATTCACCCTCCCTTCTACCTGGGAACCTAAGTTGTCCCAGGTAGACAGGAGGGTACGGACCCTAATCAGCACGGACCAAGACACCCTTCATAACTACCATAGTCAGGCAGATAGACAGGACAACCTCACTGGCACAGAAAGACAAGCAATAACAGAACTCATAAAGAACCCTAACATAATACTGAAACCAGCAGATAAGGGATCAAAGACAGTGATCCTAGACAAACATCAATACATATACGAGGCAAACAGACAGTTATCCAACACCAAGTACTATATACCCATAGAAAACAGCCTACAACCACAGACTCAGACTAAACTACGTAGAATAGTACAAACACTTCATGAAAAACGATACATCACTAAAAAACAACGAGACTTTTTATTTGGACCAGACACCCCACGACCCAGACTGTTTTACCTACTGTGTAAAATTCACAAAGAACCAGACACCTGGACAATTCCCCATGAAGTTCCTCCTGGCAGGCCCATCGTATCAGACTGCAATAGTGAATCGTACAACATAGCTCAATACATTGACCATCATATCAACCCTCTCTCCACTAGACACCCTAGTTATCTCAGAGACACATACCACTTTCTGGAGAAGATTAAACCCATCGTTGTTCCCTCCAAAACATACATATTCACAATAGATATTGATAGCTTATACACTAACATAAACACAGCAACAGGAATACAGACGGTTAGAAATCTTTTCAATGCACACCCAGATAAGGATAGACCGGATAATGAGTTACTACAATTATTAGAAATTAGTCTTACACACAACGATTTTATATTTAATGATAGGCACTACTTACAGGTGGAGGGAACAGCGATGGGGAAGAAATTTGCCCCTGCATATGCAAACATCTACATGGCTGAATGGGAGAGAGAGGCGTTGGCAAAGTGCCCACATCAACCAACATTTTATTACAGATTTTTAGATGACATAATAGGAGCCTGGCCCCATGACATCCAACTATTCACAGAATTCATCAGCATCCTCAACAGTCACCACCCGTCCATTAAGGTTAAATACACAATAGATCCATGTGAAATACACTTTTTAGATACTACAGTTTTCTTTAATCAGATAAACCAGGATCAAAAAACATTACTCACTAAAGTTTATTTCAAACCAACAGACACACATGCTCTACTCCATAAACACAGCTATCATCCCAAACATACATTTAAAGGTATCATCAAATCACAAATTATACGGTTTCACAGGATATCCTCCTGCCAACACGATCTGGAAAAATCAATTCAAACACTATTCCATGCACTTAGAGAGAGAGGATACTCCAAACGATATTTAAGAACAATAAAGACCAGCACTTTGGCTGCCCTCTCTCCCATTCAGCGGACACTTTCCAAAAACACAGGTTTGTCAATCACTCTTTCTGACTCCGACTTTCATCACAGAACATCTGGAGGCACTGCTAAATTCCCCCATTCTCCCGACCTTAACCCTGATCCTAACCCCAACCATAACCCTTACCCTAACCCGGGTTCGTATCCTGTTCCCACTCCCACCCCTAACCCTAACCCTAACCCTAACCCTGACCCTAACCCTAACCTTAACCCTAACCTCTCCCCCATCCCTAACCCTAACCTTAACCCTAACCCTAACCCCAACCTCTCCCCCATCCCTGACCCTAACCCCAACCCTAACCCTAACCCCACCCCTAACCCTAACCCTAACCTTAACCCCAACCTCTCCCCCATCCCTAACCCTAAACCTAACCTTAACCCTAACCCTAACCCCAACCTCTCCCCCATCCCTGACCCTAACCCCAACCCCAACCCCAACCCTAACCCTAACCCTAACCCCACCCCTAACTCTAACCTTAACCCTAACCCTAACCTTAACCCTAACCCTAACCCCAACCTCTCCCCCATCCCTGACCCTAACCCTAACCCTAACCCCACCCCTAACCCCACCCCTAACCCTAACCTTAACCCCAACCTCTCCCCCATCCCTAACCCTAACTCCCTCCCTAATCCTACACAGATAACCCTCATCCCTTTAGTCACTACATTCTCCCATAGGATTAGACCGTTACATCAGGCATTTAAACACAATTTGTCCATTACCCAACAGGCATACACACCCCTTCAGCCATTTAGAATCATCTCAGCATTTAGAAGGAACAAGAGTCTTAAAGACATCCTCATCAGAGCAAAATACAGCAATAAGCCCCAACAACCACCCAAACCCCACACGGCCCACTTTAAACAAAGAAAATTCATTTCCAACCCACATAGCAAGACCTCCACTCCGGTTTTAGACTCTATCTCACTCAACACTCCAAATGTCATTTATATAATTACTTGCACATTATGTAAAAAACACTACATCGGAGAAACACAGTACACAATAGAAACCAGACTCAAACAACACCTATACAATATAAAACGGGCCCATCTACACACAGAACTAGTCACTCATTTCCAGGATCACCCCATCACTTACCTCACCATATCAGGTTTACAGTCATGCTCTGGATGGACCAGTGGGCGGCGAAAAGCAGCGGAGGGGAGGTGGATAAGAGACCTACAGACAATTACACCCACCGGTCTGAATGAACGTTTTTAACCAGTTAGATAGGACACAGTGAAAGGGATAGCACTTAGTTACAGGGATCACAAGGAGGTGGAAGAAGGATGCACCATAAAACAAAAAACTAAATAAATACATTTTCTTTGGTCTAATATTTTAATATATGCATGGCTTGATTTTTTTTCTCTCTCTCTCTCTTTTTTATGGATTTGAATTTGTTTTAACAGTATAGCACTTAATCTGTAGCACAATTTTTATATATATATATATATATATATATATATATATGTTTAATTGTGTGTGTGTGTGTGTGTGTGTGTATATATAATATTAATAAAGCATCTATCCCTGGATCCCTTGTATATTTTAACATCTCAGTCCTTTCATGGTCCTAGATAACCACCAACAATGAGAACCTACTTCATTTTTTAGGCTCTTAGGAGATAGCATAGGGAATTTTAACAAGGAAGTTTTTTTAAAGGATTATATTGGAGGGACATACAGCAATAGGCCAGAGCACAAAAAGATAACCCAGTCTCTTTTTAATCCCACCCTAATTTAAAACCTAACCCTAACCCTAACCCTAACCCTAACCCTAACCCTAACCCTAACCCTAACCCTAACCCTAACCCTAACCCTAACCCTAACCCTAACCCTAACCCTAACCCTAACCCTAACCCTAACCCTAACCCTAACCCTAACCCTAACCCTAACCCTAACCCTAACCCTAACCCTAACCCTAACCCTAACCCTAACCCTAACCCTAACCCTAACCCTAACCCTAACCCTAACCCTAACCCTAACCCTAACCCTAACCCTAACCCTAACCCTAACCCTAACCCTAACCCTAACCCTAACCCTAACCCTAACCCTAACCCTAACCCTAACCCTAACCCTAACCCTAACCCTAACCCTAACCCTAACCCTAACCCTAACCCTAACCCTAACCCTAACCCTAACCCTAACCCTAACCCTAACCCTAACCCTAACCCTAACCCTAACCCTAACCCTAACCCTAACCCTAACCCTAACCCTAACCCTAACCCTAACCCTAACCCTAACCCTAACCCTAACCCTAACCCTAACCCTAACCCTAACCCTAACCCTAACCCTAACCCTAACCCTAACCCTAACCCTAACCCTAACCCTAACCCTAACCCTAACCCTAACCCTAACCCTAACCCTAACCCTAACCCTAACCCTAACCCTAACCCTAACCCTAACCCTAACCCTAACCCTAACCCTAACCCTAACCCTAACCCTAACCCTAACCCTAACCCTAACCCTAACCCTAACCCTAACCCTAACCCTAACCCTAACCCTAACCCTAACCCTAACCCTAACCCTAACCCTAACCCTAACCCTAACCCTAACCCTAACCCTAACCCTAACCCTAACCCTAACCCTAACCCTAACCCTAACCCTAACCCTAACCCTAACCCTAACCCTAACCCTAACCCTAACCCTAACCCTAACCCTAACCCTAACCCTAACCCTAACCCTAACCCTAACCCTAACCCTAACCCTAACCCTAACCCTAACCCTAACCCTAACCCTAACCCTAACCCTAACCCTAACCCTAACCCTAACCCTAACCCTAACCCTAACCCTAACCCTAACCCTAACCCTAACCCTAACCCTAACCCTAACCCTAACCCTAACCCTAACCCTAACCCTAACCCTAACCCTAACCCTAACCCTAACCCTAACCCTAACCCTAACCCTAACCCTAACCCTAACCCTAACCCTAACCCTAACCCTAACCCTAACCCTAACCCTAACCCTAACCCTAACCCTAACCCTAACCCTAACCCTAACCCTAACCCTAACCCTAACCCTAACCCTAACCCTAACCCTAACCCTAACCCTAACCCTAACCCTAACCCTAACCCTAACCCTAACCCTAACCCTAACCCTAACCCTAACCCTAACCCTAACCCTAACCCTAACCCTAACCCTAACCCTAACCCTAACCCTAACCCTAACCCTAACCCTAACCCTAACCCTAACCCTAACCCTAACCCTAACCCTAACCCTAACCCTAACCCTAACCCTAACCCTAACCCTAACCCTAACCCTAACCCTAACCCTAACCCTAACCCTAACCCTAACCCTAACCCTAACCCTAACCCTAACCCTAACCCTAACCCTAACCCTAACCCTAACCCTAACCCTAACCCTAACCCTAACCCTAACCCTAACCCTAACCCTAACCCTAACCCTAACCCTAACCCTAACCCTAACCCTAACCCTAACCCTAACCCTAACCCTAACCCTAACCCTAACCCTAACCCTAACCCTAACCCTAACCCTAACCCTAACCCTAACCCTAACCCTAACCCTAACCCTAACCCTAACCCTAACCCTAACCCTAACCCTAACCCTAACCCTAACCCTAACCCTAACCCTAACCCTAACCCTAACCCTAACCCTAACCCTAACCCTAACCCTAACCCTAACCCTAACCCTAACCCTAACCCTAACCCTAACCCTAACCCTAACCCTAACCCTAACCCTAACCCTAACCCTAACCCTAACCCTAACCCTAACCCTAACCCTAACCCTAACCCTAACCCTAACCCTAACCCTAACCCTAACCCTAACCCTAACCCTAACCCTAACCCTAACCCTAACCCTAACCCTAACCCTAACCCTAACCCTAACCCTAACCCTAACCCTAACCCTAACCCTAACCCTAACCCTAACCCTAACCCTAACCCTAACCCTAACCCTAACCCTAACCCTAACCCTAACCCTAACCCTAACCCTAACCCTAACCCTAACCCTAACCCTAACCCTAACCCTAACCCTAACCCTAACCCTAACCCTAACCCTAACCCTAACCCTAACCCTAACCCTAACCCTAACCCTAACCCTAACCCTAACCCTAACCCTAACCCTAACCCTAACCCTAACCCTAACCCTAACCCTAACCCTAACCCTAACCCTAACCCTAACCCTAACCCTAACCCTAACCCTAACCCTAACCCTAACCCTAACCCTAACCCTAACCCTAACCCTAACCCTAACCCTAACCCTAACCCTAACCCTAACCCTAACCCTAACCCTAACCCTAACCCTAACCCTAACCCTAACCCTAACCCTAACCCTAACCCTAACCCTAACCCTAACCCTAACCCTAACCCTAACCCTAACCCTAACCCTAACCCTAACCCTAACCCTAACCCTAACCCTAACCCTAACCCTAACCCTAACCCTAACCCTAACCCTAACCCTAACCCTAACCCTAACCCTAACCCTAACCCTAACCCTAACCCTAACCCTAACCCTAACCCTAACCCTAACCCTAACCCTAACCCTAACCCTAACCCTAACCCTAACCCTAACCCTAACCCTAACCCTAACCCTAACCCTAACCCTAACCCTAACCCTAACCCTAACCCTAACCCTAACCCTAACCCTAACCCTAACCCTAACCCTAACCCTAACCCTAACCCTAACCCTAACCCTAACCCTAACCCTAACCCTAACCCTAACCCTAACCCTAACCCTAACCCTAACCCTAACCCTAACCCTAACCCTAACCCTAACCCTAACCCTAACCCTAACCCTAACCCTAACCCTAACCCTAACCCTAACCCTAACCCTAACCCTAACCCTAACCCTAACCCTAACCCTAACCCTAACCCTAACCCTAACCCTAACCCTAACCCTAACCCTAACCCTAACCCTAACCCTAACCCTAACCCTAACCCTAACCCTAACCCTAACCCTAACCCTAACCCTAACCCTAACCCTAACCCTAACCCTAACCCTAACCCTAACCCTAACCCTAACCCTAACCCTAACCCTAACCCTAACCCTAACCCTAACCCTAACCCTAACCCTAACCCTAACCCTAACCCTAACCCTAACCCTAACCCTAACCCTAACCCTAACCCTAACCCTAACCCTAACCCTAACCCTAACCCTAACCCTAACCCTAACCCTAACCCTAACCCTAACCCTAACCCTAACCCTAACCCTAACCCTAACCCTAACCCTAACCCTAACCCTAACCCTAACCCTAACCCTAACCCTAACCCTAACCCTAACCCTAACCCTAACCCTAACCCTAACCCTAACCCTAACCCTAACCCTAACCCTAACCCTAACCCTAACCCTAACCCTAACCCTAACCCTAACCCTAACCCTAACCCTAACCCTAACCCTAACCCTAACCCTAACCCTAACCCTAACCCTAACCCTAACCCTAACCCTAACCCTAACCCTAACCCTAACCCTAACCCTAACCCTAACCCTAACCCTAACCCTAACCCTAACCCTAACCCTAACCCTAACCCTAACCCTAACCCTAACCCTAACCCTAACCCTAACCCTAACCCTAACCCTAACCCTAACCCTAACCCTAACCCTAACCCTAACCCTAACCCTAACCCTAACCCTAACCCTAACCCTAACCCTAACCCTAACCCTAACCCTAACCCTAACCCTAACCCTAACCCTAACCCTAACCCTAACCCTAACCCTAACCCTAACCCTAACCCTAACCCTAACCCTAACCCTAACCCTAACCCTAACCCTAACCCTAACCCTAACCCTAACCCTAACCCTAACCCTAACCCTAACCCTAACCCTAACCCTAACCCTAACCCTAACCCTAACCCTAACCCTAACCCTAACCCTAACCCTAACCCTAACCCTAACCCTAACCCTAACCCTAACCCTAACCCTAACCCTAACCCTAACCCTAACCCTAACCCTAACCCTAACCCTAACCCTAACCCTAACCCTAACCCTAACCCTAACCCTAACCCTAACCCTAACCCTAACCCTAACCCTAACCCTAACCCTAACCCTAACCCTAACCCTAACCCTAACCCTAACCCTAACCCTAACCCTAACCCTAACCCTAACCCTAACCCTAACCCTAACCCTAACCCTAACCCTAACCCTAACCCTAACCCTAACCCTAACCCTAACCCTAACCCTAACCCTAACCCTAACCCTAACCCTAACCCTAACCCTAACCCTAACCCTAACCCTAACCCTAACCCTAACCCTAACCCTAACCCTAACCCTAACCCTAACCCTAACCCTAACCCTAACCCTAACCCTAACCCTAACCCTAACCCTAACCCTAACCCTAACCCTAACCCTAACCCTAACCCTAACCCTAACCCTAACCCTAACCCTAACCCTAACCCTAACCCTAACCCTAACCCTAACCCTAACCCTAACCCTAACCCTAACCCTAACCCTAACCCTAACCCTAACCCTAACCCTAACCCTAACCCTAACCCTAACCCTAACCCTAACCCTAACCCTAACCCTAACCCTAACCCTAACCCTAACCCTAACCCTAACCCTAACCCTAACCCTAACCCTAACCCTAACCCTAACCCTAACCCTAACCCTAACCCTAACCCTAACCCTAACCCTAACCCTAACCCTAACCCTAACCCTAACCCTAACCCTAACCCTAACCCTAACCCTAACCCTAACCCTAACCCTAACCCTAACCCTAACCCTAACCCTAACCCTAACCCTAACCCTAACCCTAACCCTAACCCTAACCCTAACCCTAACCCTAACCCTAACCCTAACCCTAACCCTAACCCTAACCCTAACCCTAACCCTAACCCTAACCCTAACCCTAACCCTAACCCTAACCCTAACCCTAACCCTAACCCTAACCCTAACCCTAACCCTAACCCTAACCCTAACCCTAACCCTAACCCTAACCCTAACCCTAACCCTAACCCTAACCCTAACCCTAACCCTAACCCTAACCCTAACCCTAACCCTAACCCTAACCCTAACCCTAACCCTAACCCTAACCCTAACCCTAACCCTAACCCTAACCCTAACCCTAACCCTAACCCTAACCCTAACCCTAACCCTAACCCTAACCCTAACCCTAACCCTAACCCTAACCCTAACCCTAACCCTAACCCTAACCCTAACCCTAACCCTAACCCTAACCCTAACCCTAACCCTA
>CM042414.1:337092-639592 GCA_023634145.1 Thymallus thymallus
GGCCGGCAACCAGGCCTCATCGCCGGAACGTCGCATCTTCGACGAAAACTACCTCAACCAGACCCAGCACAAGGAATACACCAACGATCCAGCCACATCAACAGGCTCGGACCACGAGACATGGGGCTGCCGTGACCACGGGCCCTACTTAGTCTCCGACGGGGGTCGAAGGAACAGGGTTGCCGCTACCACGGGCCCTCCCAAATCTGTTTTAGACCCTCCGCCCTCGTCGGACACTGAGGGTTGCCATGACTTTGGGCCCTCTACAACTCCTGGTCCGAACCACCGCCTCACCACTACCAACAAGGGCCACAACTACAACGGTCTCTACCACGTCACTGGCTCGGTCGGAGACTTAGGAGGTTGCCGCTACCGCGGACCTTCTTACATCTCCGACGTGTGTGGATCGCGGAGGGCTGCCTCAGACCAAGGACCCTCCCACTTTACAGCTATCCACACACGTCGGACATTCAAGGGTTGCCATGACCTTGGGCCCTGCACCGACTTCGGCCCGAGCCTTTGACAGACACACAGGACCACCAACATCATGTGTCTTAAGACACCACCTAGGCATCTACAAACACCCATCCACCAACCCACCCACCCACCTACCTACCTACCCATCAGCACTCTTAGGGGCCCCACCACGTGGGCACCCCCTACACCTTCAACAACTACAACCCACCAACAACCCTCATCTTTATGACTGAGAGGACCAAAATTCCTCCAACCTTCGGTCCACTCGGCCCCTGCTGCCGTGCCGTCCGTGCGCTGAGCCTTACCTAGCAAACTAGGCCTGTCCAGATCCTAACAAAAGGGCGCAAACTACGGTATTCAAAGGTAATCATCCAGTAGCCCGTGGGACTGGACGGATGGTCTCCCCCTTCCCTCCCTACTCTTTCCCCATCTTTAAGACCTCGACGCAAACCCTGCCCCCGCTGCTCCTAGGGGCTCAGAGAAGAGTGCACTTCGGATCTTCGCACGGGATAAGGCGCCCTAAAAAAGCGATGCTGCCCTACGCAATCCGAGTACCAGATATCTTAAAAAAAATGCCATAATCTCTCACCGAAGAGTATGCGGGGTTGGCAAGCGGCCAACGATACGCCTTCACTCCCGGCGAGCCCTTCTGTAAACCGTCGGCTTGCAGTCCTTGGGATTTGCGGAAGATTGGCCTGGCGGAGCAGGGGGTGCTACAATGGAGTGTTGGTGAAATGGGCTTGGAATCGCTCGGCGTGCCGGCACGCAGTTTGGGGCCATGGGACCTTGAGGGGAACCAGGTGCAGCTTGACGGGGAGGCGGATTCGACACGGTGATTTGACCAACTGGCGGACCCCCAGCCCCGTCGGGCCCACGCTGGGATGACCATGGATGATCTACTGACATAGCGACAGATATCTCACTGGCTAAGCATGACACCCTATAGAGGTGCCACTATCCTGGATAGGAGGCGCCCTATCGGTTCTCGCCATCTGAACCACTGAGGACTAAGGACGGAGCACGGGGTGTGGATGCTTGACAACCGTAGAGGAGGTCTCACTTCCTGGGTTTTTGTCTGCTCAAACACCCTAGACTCACTGACCGTACAGCCTGGCATGGACACATGGCAACCGACTGAGATGCCAGGATCCTGGAAGGGAATGGCCCTCTATGGTTTTTGCCTGACCCTAAGCCAAGTACATACCCACTCTGGACGTAGGATGGAGTACTGGGGGTGGATGCTTGACAACCGTAGAGAAGGTAACACTTCTGGGTTTTTGTCTGCTCAAACACCCAAGACTCACTGACGGACCCTCCTGGTATGGACACATGGCAACCGAATGAATGGCCAGGACCCTGGTTGGGAATGGCATTCTATGGTTTTTGCCTGATCCTACACCTATTACGCCACGACAGACCAGCTAGATGCAGATACATGGCAACCGATTGGGAGTTAGGATCCTGGAAGGGAATAACTCACCAAGGCTCTTGCATGTTGAAACACCTAGGACCTAAACACAGACGAACACGGGGAAGAAGCTAGCAACCAACAGGGATAGACGATCCTTGAAGGGAGTCACACCCTACGGGACTCTGCCGGAATAACGAACACCGAACGAACCATCGCACCCCATAACCAGCTCTACAAAAGTGGGCAACTATTAGGGTCATTGGCAACACTGGGGTGCTTGTGCCCGGACCCCTCGGCTCTCCTGCTCGGCAAGCGGCGTGCCCTTCCTCCCGGGTCTCTGAATGTATCGGATCGACCTCTGGGATTCCTAAAAACTAAACCTAACCCTAACCCTAACCCTAACCCTAACCCTAACCCTAACCATTCCTCTTCACACAGCTCCCGGTACCAGGTACCCCTGCAACACTCTATCCCTTTCCCTACTCCGGGTCCGTATCCCAATCCCACCCACCCAATCCCTTCCCTACACCCTCATACTTTCCTTAGAGCCCCCATTCCCCCTGCAGAACCTGAACCGCTGAACATACCTATAATCAGTACTTACTCACACATTAACAAATACATCCACTCCAAACTCAAGACAGCCTTTACTGACACACAGCACACATTCCCCCCACTCCAACCATTCAGACCCATCTCAGCCTTCCGTAGAAACCCCAACCTAAAGGACATTCTGGTTCACACCAAGTTCTCCAACCGGCCAGCCCCCACACTACCCATTGAGCACCAGTACTACAGACAACTGTCCAACATACACAACAAACATACACACACCTCCATCCCCATCAAAAAACTAATGAACATTCACAGCAGTAACATTGTATATGCCATCACCTGCACATTATGCCACAACATATATGTAGGGGAGACTGGCTATACCATCCTCACACGCCTCAAACAACACCTATACACAATAAACAATAACAAATTACCCACACATTTGGTCCAACACTTCCAGACACACCCCATAGCAAACCTACAAATCACGGGTTTGGAGTCTCAGGAGTCCTGGACAAAGACTCAAAGAAGAGCGGCAGAGTCCAGATGGATAGACAAACTTAACACTCTGGCTCCATCTGGACTCAACAGCAAGGAGTAGACACACACACACACACACACACACACACACACACACACACACACACACACACACACACACACACACACACACACACACACACACATACACACACATACACACAATGGTTCTAGGGGGATAATATACCCAAACAGAAGAGGCAGCAGCAATAGGCCCGTGCAACTAACGGTTTAACACCATCAATAAACTCACTATCATAAACCTAACCCTAACCCTAACCCTAACCCTAACCCTCTAACACTAACTCTAACCCTAACCCTAACCCTAACCCTAACCCCTAACCCTAACCCTAACCCTAACCCTAACCCTAACCCCTAACCCTAACCCTAACCCTAACCCCTAACCCTAACCCTAACCCTAACCCTAACCCTAACCCCTAACCCTAACCCTAACCCTAACCCTAACCCTAACCCCTAACCCTAACCCTAACCCTAACCCTAACCCTTAGGGCAACCCTCTCTGGCCACACAACAGAGCCCCTCTTCCCCTCATTATCAGCCTCCTCTCCGCAGCCAATAACTACACTGACTCCTGGTCTACTGGCCCCACGACAGAACCCCTGGCATATAGCCCCGGCTAAAGCCCAGGTCCCACCACAGTTGATTTCCTTGCCAACCACCTCAGCGCCAACTCCCTTTTCGTCCTCAGTGGAGGAGTTCCCTCCTTTACCCAAACTCCCTCTTCTAGCCAAGCCCCAGGCCCAATACAAACGACCATTCTCATTGGGGCCACCATAGGGCCTGCAGCCAGCCAGAAACCCTTGGTGTTACAGCAATACTCCCCAGCCCTCTGGTTAGCACTCCGACTACCATGATAAATAAATATAGTAATGTGGCAGTGAAAAACTTGGAAAGGATTTCACCTCTATCTCTCTCACCAACAGGAGGCGCCAGCTCAGGGGGTCACACTATGAATGGGCAGCTCCAGGGGCAAATGACGATTGATGGGCCAAACAATGGGCAACACCCCAAAAACACCCAATCTGAGCCCTCCCAAAAAGACACCAAGTCACTGCCAGTCATAGACCCCTATAGAACTGACGCCTCAACACAGCCACCCCAGCCCAAACCCCAGCCCGAGACCCAGCAACAATCACAGCACCAACCCCCACCCCTAGTAACCCTACAGAAACCGTCTTATCATAAAGCTAGACCCAAAAGCAAGGTGGCGGACTGGAATTTTAAAGCAAACAAACCAATACTGGTGTTGGGAGACTCTAATGTGAACAGAATTCCTCCATTTCACAACCCAAACATACAAATTGACAGCTACCCAGGGGCAACTTTCTACCATTTTATAAAGGTCCTGGAGAAAACAGCGGTCCAGGTAGACCCCAGCATAGTGGTTCTCTCGGTGGGCATAAACAACATGGATAATGACCCATACAAAACCTCAACCAAACAGATTGCATCAATGCTTAGGGAAGCCAGAGTCACTTTCCCTAACGCAATGATCTACATCCCCATCATCAACCACTCACAACTCCTTTCACCAGACCAGAAACGGAACCTAAAAGTCATTAACGGTTACATCACCACACATAGCCCATTTCTCTTTGAGATACCACACGACACATTCCACACAACAACAGACCTGATACACTGGACAACAACCACAGCAGACATCATTTTTAAGAATTGGTGTGATCAACTAAATTTACAATAGTTTCTAGCCACATCTTGGACCAACCTAGCAACACCGCTTTGACCTCTCCCCAACCCTCTCCCCTCTCCCTCTCCCTCTCCCTTCCTGTCCCAGCTCCTTCCTTAGATCCTCCAGCAGAAGATACAGTTCGCCCCTCGATATCAAACATTATGAATTTGTCCAAATCTTTTCAACTTACAGCAGCACAGGCCAAACTCCTGGAGAGAGGGTTGTCCTTCATCCCCCCTCCCGTCAAATTTGACTGGGAGGAACTTCATAGGGACACCTACAAATACCATAGACGACTTAAACTTCTGGACTATTTTGACTATCAGTCAAATGACAACTACTCACCATTCACCCTCCCTTCTACCTGGGAACCTAAGTTGTCCCAGGTAGACAGGAGGGTACGGACCCTAATCAGCACGGACCAAGACACCCTTCATAACTACCATAGTCAGGCAGATAGACAGGACAACCTCACTGGCACAGAAAGACAAGCAATAACAGAACTCATAAAGAACCCTAACATAATACTGAAACCAGCAGATAAGGGATCAAAGACAGTGATCCTAGACAAACATCAATACATATACGAGGCAAACAGACAGTTATCCAACACCAAGTACTATATACCCATAGAAAACAGCCTACAACCACAGACTCAGACTAAACTACGTAGAATAGTACAAACACTTCATGAAAAACGATACATCACTAAAAAACAACGAGACTTTTTATTTGGACCAGACACCCCACGACCCAGACTGTTTTACCTACTGTGTAAAATTCACAAAGAACCAGACACCTGGACAATTCCCCATGAAGTTCCTCCTGGCAGGCCCATCGTATCAGACTGCAATAGTGAATCGTACAACATAGCTCAATACATTGACCATCATATCAACCCTCTCTCCACTAGACACCCTAGTTATCTCAGAGACACATACCACTTTCTGGAGAAGATTAAACCCATCGTTGTTCCCTCCAAAACATACATATTCACAATAGATATTGATAGCTTATACACTAACATAAACACAGCAACAGGAATACAGACGGTTAGAAATCTTTTCAATGCACACCCAGATAAGGATAGACCGGATAATGAGTTACTACAATTATTAGAAATTAGTCTTACACACAACGATTTTATATTTAATGATAGGCACTACTTACAGGTGGAGGGAACAGCGATGGGGAAGAAATTTGCCCCTGCATATGCAAACATCTACATGGCTGAATGGGAGAGAGAGGCGTTGGCAAAGTGCCCACATCAACCAACATTTTATTACAGATTTTTAGATGACATAATAGGAGCCTGGCCCCATGACATCCAACTATTCACAGAATTCATCAGCATCCTCAACAGTCACCACCCGTCCATTAAGGTTAAATACACAATAGATCCATGTGAAATACACTTTTTAGATACTACAGTTTTCTTTAATCAGATAAACCAGGATCAAAAAACATTACTCACTAAAGTTTATTTCAAACCAACAGACACACATGCTCTACTCCATAAACACAGCTATCATCCCAAACATACATTTAAAGGTATCATCAAATCACAAATTATACGGTTTCACAGGATATCCTCCTGCCAACACGATCTGGAAAAATCAATTCAAACACTATTCCATGCACTTAGAGAGAGAGGATACTCCAAACGATATTTAAGAACAATAAAGACCAGCACTTTGGCTGCCCTCTCTCCCATTCAGCGGACACTTTCCAAAAACACAGGTTTGTCAATCACTCTTTCTGACTCCGACTTTCATCACAGAACATCTGGAGGCACTGCTAAATTCCCCCATTCTCCCGACCTTAACCCTGATCCTAACCCCAACCATAACCCTTACCCTAACCCGGGTTCGTATCCTGTTCCCACTCCCACCCCTAACCCTAACCCTAACCCTGACCCTAACCCTAACCTTAACCCTAACCTCTCCCCCATCCCTAACCCTAACCCTAACCTTAACCCTAACCCTAACCCCAACCTCTCCCCCATCCCTGACCCTAACCCCAACCCTAACCCTAACCCCACCCCTAACCCTAACCCTAACCTTAACCCCAACCTCTCCCCCATCCCTAACCCTAAACCTAACCTTAACCCTAACCCTAACCCCAACCTCTCCCCCATCCCTGACCCTAACCCCAACCCCAACCCCAACCCTAACCCTAACCCTAACCCCACCCCTAACTCTAACCTTAACCCTAACCCTAACCTTAACCCCAACCTCTCCCCCATCCCTGACCCTAACCCTAACCCTAACCCCACCCCTAACCCCACCCCTAACCCTAACCCTAACCTTAACCCCAACCTCTCCCCCATCCCTAACCCTAACTCCCTCCCTAATCCTACACAGATAACCCTCATCCCTTTAGTCACTACATTCTCCCATAGGATTAGACCGTTACATCAGGCATTGAAACACAATTTGTCCATTACCCAACAGGCATACACACCCCTTCAGCCATTTAGAATCATCTCAGCATTTAGAAGGAACAAGAGTCTTAAAGACATCCTCATCAGAGCAAAATACAGCAATAAGCCCCAACAACCACCCAAACCCCACACGGCCCACTTTAAACAAAGAAAATTCATTTCCAACCCACATAGCAAGACCTCCACTCCGGTTTTAGACTCTATCTCACTCAACACTCCAAATGTCATTTATATAATTACTTGCACATTATGTAAAAAACACTACATTGGAGAAACACAGTACACAATAGAAACCAGACTCAAACAACACCTATACAATATATAACGGGCCCATCTACACACAGAACTAGTCACTCATTTCCAGGATCACCCCATCACTTACCTCACCATATCAGGTTTACAGTCATGCTCTGGATGGACCAGTGGGCGGCGAAAAGCAGCGGAGGGGAGGTGGATAAGAGACCTACAGACAATTACACCCACCGGTCTGAATGAACGTTTTTAACCAGTTAGATAGGACACAGTGAAAGGGATAGCACTTAGTTACAGGGATCACAAGGAGGTGGAAGAAGGATGCACCATAAAACAAAAAACTAAATAAATACATTTTCTTTGGTCTAATATTTTAATATATGCATGGCTTGTTTTTTTTCTCTCTCTCTTTTTATGGATTTGAATTTGTTTTCACAGTATAGCACTTAATCTGTAGCACTTTTTTTATATATATATATATATGTTTAATTGTGTGTGTGTGTGTGTGTATATATAATATTAATAAAGCATCTATCCCTGGATCCCTTGTATATTTTAACATCTCAGTCCTTTCATGGTCCTAGATAACCACCAACAATGAGAACCTACTTCATTTTTTAGGCTCTTAGGAGATAGCATAGGGAATTTTAACAAGGAAGTTTTTTTAAAGGATTATATTGGAGGGACATACAGCAATAGGCCAGAGCACAAAAAGATAACCCAGTCTCTTTTTAATCCCACCCTAATTTAAAACCTAACCCTAACCCTAACCCTGACCCTGACCCTGACCCTGACCCTAACCCTGACCCTGACCCTGACCCTAACCTTAACCCTAACCCTAACCCTAACCCTAACCCTAACAAACTCACTGTATTCATAAACCTAACCCTAACCCTAACCCCCTAACCCTAAACCCTAAACCCTTACCCTCTAACCCTAACCCTAACCCTAACCCTAATCTTAATTTAACCCTGACCCGAACCCAGCAAAGCCCATTACGCACCTTCATAAGGTAAGTCTGAATACCAACACTAACCTAACCTCAACCTTACCATAACACTTACCTAACCCTAACCCTAACCTTAATCTAACCCTGACCCAGCAGCCCATTACGCACCTTCATAAGGTAAGTCTGAATACCAACCCTAACCTAACCTTAACCTTACCATAACACTTACCTAACCCTAACCCTAATCTAACCCTGACCCAGCAGCCCATTACGCACCTTCATAAGGTAAGTCTGAATACCAACACTAACCTAACCTTAACCTTACCATAACACTTACCTAACCCTAACCCTAACCCTAATCTAACCCTGACCCAGCAGCCCATTACGCACCTTCATAAGGTAAGTCTGAATACCAACCCTAACCTAACCTTAACCTTACCATAACACTTACCTAACCCTAACCCTAATCTAACCCTGACCCAGCAGCCCATTACGCACCTTCATAAGGTAAGTCTGAATACCAACACTAACCTAACCTTAACCTTACCATAACACTTACCTAACCCTAACCCTAACCCTAATCTAACCCTGACCCAGCAGCCCATTACGCACCTTCATAAGGTAAGTCTGAATACCAACACTAACCTAACCTTAACCTTACCATAACACTTACCTAACCCTAACCCTAACCCTAATCTAACCCTGACCCAGCAGCCCATTACGCATCTTCATAAGGTAAGTCTGAATACCAACACTAACCTAACCTTAACCTTACCATAACACTTACCTAACCCTAACCCTAACCCTAATCTAACCCTGACCCAGCAGCCCATTACGCATCTTCATAAGGTAAGTCTGAATACCAACCCTAACCTAACCTTAACCTTACCATAACACTTACCTAACCCTAACCCTAACCCTAATCTAACCCTGACCCAGCAGCCCATTACGCATCTTCATAAGGTAAGTCTGAATACCAACACTAACCTAACCTTAACCTTACCATAACACTTACCTAACCCTAACCCTAACCCTAATCTAACCCTGACCCAGCAGCCCATTACGCATCTTCATAAGGTAAGTCTGAATACCAACACTAACCTAACCTTAACCTTACCATAACACTTACCTAACCCTAACCCTAACCCTAATCTAACCCTGACCCAGCAGCCCATTACGCACCTTCATAAGGTAAGTCTGAATACCAACACTAACCTAACCTTAACCTTACCATAACACTTACCTAACCCTAACCCTAACCCTAATCTAACCCTGACCCAGCAGCCCATTACGCATCTTCATAAGGTAAGTCTGAATACCAACACTAACCTAACCTTAACCTTACCATAACACTTACCTAACCCTAACCCTAACCCTAATCTAACCCTGACCCAGCAGCCCATTACGCACCTTCATAAGGTAAGTCTGAATACCAACACTAACCTAACCTTAACCTTACCATAACACTTACCTAACCCTAACCCTAACCCTAATCTAACCCTGACCCAGCAGCCCATTACGCACCTTCATAAGGTAAGTCTGAATACCAACACTGAGAAGTGCGTAAGAAATCGGCATTGGGCCCTACATGTACTAATTTAGTCCTATGGTCCCTACTCAAAGGTACTGCACTAAATAGTGTATAGGGTGCCATTTGTGATGCACATTAACCAGGAGGACTGAGCCCAGACTTGGCTCTATATCGTGAATTGACAACAATCTGCATTTTAATAACTTCCTGTCTCTCTTTAATATCATCCCATGTGGCTGGGAGGGCTGGGAGACGGGCAGGGCAGGATTCTCAGGGAGGCTGGCCATGTACCCTCCTCCCTCCCCTGGTCCATTGGCAGAGAAGCAGCCTCAGCAGGGGGTAGGGGAGGGAAGAGGAGGGCCATGTGCCAGAGAGCCCCTCTCCTCCCAGCCTCCAGCCAGATGATGTTTGTTTCATAGAGTGGGACTGTTAGTGAATGAGCTCTCCGCCTGCCCGTGAGCAGAACAGTAGTCAGCAGTAATTAGCAGGTGCTGTGAGAAGCCTCTCTGTTCCTACTGGCCATCAGGAGCTGCCAGACCTCTCCAGGACCTCTCCAGGACCTCTCCAGCAGCCAGAAAAGAGCTCTTGAGGGTCAGTGGAGCACGGAGGGAGGCCAGAGAGAAGAACCATGTACCTGTGTGCCTCCACTCTGGAGCTGCTGGGGATGGTAGTGTACATAGCAGCCTGGCTGTGTGCTCTGGCCACTACCCTGATGCCCCAGTGGCTGACCCTGTCCACAGACCTCTTGCTTACAGAGAGCTATGAGCTGGGACTCTGGGAAACCTGTGTGGTCCAGGACATGGGGGGGATGGAATGTCGACCCTACGACAGCCTGCTGGGCCTGCCTCAGGACATCAAGGTGGCCCGTGTCTTCATGTGTATCTCCCTGGCTGTGGGTCTGCTGGGCCTGCTGCTGGCTATCCCTGGTCTCTACCTGGTCAACAGCTTCAGCCAGGGGCTGGAGGGACGCAGGGCCAAGAGGATCCTGAAGGTGGCAGGAGGGGTGCTGGGGATGGTGGCTGGGGTGCTGTGTCTCTTCCCTGTGTCCTACATCGCCCACCTGACGGTAATGCGTTATTTTGATGAGTCGCTGCCGGAGGTGGTACCGCGCTGGGAGTTTGGTGATGCCCTGTTCTGTGGCTGGGTGGGGGGATTCCTCCTGCTGGTGGCTGGATTACTCCTGTTTGCATCCTGTCTGGGGCCTCTGGTAGACCTTTCCAGGGGCCCCCAGGCCGACCATTCCAGGGGTCCCCAGGCAGACTATTATGGAGCCCCTCAGGCAGAGCATTCCAGGGGCCGTCAGGCAGATTATTACGGAGCCCCCCAGGCAGACCCCCCGAAGAGATACGAGGTCCGGAGTATGGATCATTCCTCCAGGAAACCTCCAGAGTATGTCTGAGGGGAGGGGAGGAGCATTCTGGAAGGTTTATGGATGGTTCCGCCTCTCTTGAAAATAGTTAAACAACCTCTGACTGGCTGCTTTTTGACAGGCTGTTTCTAAAGCAACTACATACTTTTATGTCAAACCCACAGGGAATACATAGAGCAACTTCCTGACTCTATAAAGCCTGTCTACATTTAACTCTTTCAGACAAAGAATTGTTCCAAAAGTGTCAATATAATGTAGAAATGAATCCTTTGATATACAGTAATTGCAATAAAAATGTAGTATTAATTATATGTTCAATGAATTCAAAATGTTTTTGTAAATAATAATTATATCAATCATAAACCAATAATGTACTGTAATGAATTGATGTGAATTACACAGGTTTCCCTCCAACATGCTGAGGTTTAATATTATATTAATACCATGTAGATGGGTTAGGGTTAACATGCTGAGGTTTAATATTATATTAATACCATGTAGATGGGTTAGGGTTAACATGCTGAGGTTTAATATTATATTAATACCATGTAGATGGGTTAGGGTTAACATGCTGAGGTTGACAAAATACAATTTTATACTATTAATACCATGTAGATGGGTTAGGGTTAACATGCTGAGGTTGACAAAATACTGCAGTACTGAAGTATGATTTCCATCCAGACTACAACGTAACTGTTTTCTCCCGACGAGTTCCAACCTGCCATGTAGATGGGTTAGGGTTAGTTCCAACCTGCCATGTAGATGGGTTAGGGTTAGTTCCAACCTGCCATGTAGATGGGTTAGGGTTAGTTCCAACCTGCCATGTAGATGGGTTAGGGTTAGTTCCAACCTGCCATGTAGATGGGTTAGGGTTAGTTCCAACCTGCCATGTACATGTGGTCAGTGCCAACATTCTGCAGCATCTAAAAATATGCTATGATACTGTAGTCTAATACACAATGATATGATACTGTAGTCTATTGTACACAATGCTATGATACTGTAGTCTAATACACAATGATATGATACTGTAGTCTACTACACAATGATATGATACTGTAGTCTACTACACAATGCTATGATACTGTAGTCTAATACACAATGATATGATACTGTAGTCTAATACACAATGCTATGATACTGTAGTCTAATACACAATGCTATGATACTGTAGTCTAATACACAATGCTATGATACTGTAGTCTAATACACAATGCTATGATACTGTAGTCTAATACACAATGATATGATACTGTAGTCTACTACACAATGATATGATACTGTAGTCTAATACACAATGCTATGATACTGTAGTCTAATACACAATGATATGATACTGTAGTCTACTACACAATGCTATGATACTGTAGTCTATTGTACACAATGATATGGTACTGTAGTCTATTGTACACAATGATATGATACTGTAGTCTATTGTACACAATGATATGATACTGTAGTCTAATACACAATGATATGATACTGTAGTCTATTGTACACAATGCTATGATACTGTAGTCTAATACACAATGATATGATACTGTAGTCTACTACACAATGATATGATACTGTAGTCTACTACACAATGCTATGATACTGTAGTCTAATACACAATGATATGATACTGTAGTCTAATACACAATGCTATGATACTGTAGTCTAATACACAATGCTATGATACTGTAGTCTAATACACAATGCTATGATACTGTAGTCTAATACACAATGCTATGATACTGTAGTCTAATACACAATGATATGATACTGTAGTCTACTACACAATGATATGATACTGTAGTCTAATACACAATGCTATGATACTGTAGTCTAATACACAATGATATGATACTGTAGTCTACTACACAATGCTATGATACTGTAGTCTATTGTACACAATGATATGGTACTGTAGTCTATTGTACACAATGATATGATACTGTAGTCTATTGTACACAATGATATGATACTGTAGTCTAATACACAATGATATGATACTGTAGTCTATTGTACACAATGATATGATACTGTAGTCTAATACACAATGATATGATACTGTAGTTTATTGTACACAATGCTATGATACTGTAGTCTACTACACAATGATATGATACTGTAGTCTAATACACAATGCTCTGATACTGTAGACTACCCTATACAATGCTACGACACTGTAGTCTACCCGACACAATGCTATGATACTGTAGTCTACCCAACACAATGCTACGATACTGTAGTCTACCCAACACAATGCTATGATACTGTAGTCTACCCAACACAATGCTATGATACTGTAGTCTACCCAACACAATGCTACGACACTGTAGTCTACCCAACACAATGCTATGATACTGTAGTCTACCCAACACAATGCTATGATACTGTAGTCTACCCAACACAATGCTATGATATTGTAGTCTACCCAACACAATGCTATGCTACTGTAGTCTACCCAACACAATGCTACGACACTGTAGTCTACCCGACACAATGCTATGATACTGTAGTCTACCCAACACAATGCTACGATACTGTAGTCTACCCAACACAATGCTACGATACTGTAGTCTACCCAACACAATGCTATGATACTGTAGTCTACCCAACACAATGCTATGATACTGTAGTCTACCCAACACAATGCTACGATACTGTAGTCTACCCAACACAATGCTATGATACTGTAGTCTACCCAACACAATGCTACGATACTGTAGTCTACCCAACACAATGCTACGATACTGTAGTCTACCCAACACAATGCTATGATACTGTAGTCTACCCAACACAATGCTACGATACTGTAGTCTACCCAACACAATGCTATGATACTGTAGTCTACCCAACACAATGCTACGATACTGTAGTCTACCCAACACAATGCTATGATACTGTAGTCTACCCAACACAATGCTATGATACTGTAGTCTACCCAACACAATGCTATGATACTGTAGTCTACCCAACACAATGCTATGATACTGTAGTCTACCCAACACAATGCTACGATACTGTAGTCTACCCAACACAATGCTATGATACTGTACTGTAAAAACATTAAAACATTCAATTATAAAGATGTAGATGTACAGTCAATTGGTTGTGTTATGTTCTTTATCCATAATACTGTTGTATGTATAGTACATATATAACAATACGCCTGTGTGTACTGTCACTACAGTATTGGTTAACATTGTTTTACTGCTGTCTTCACCTCTGATAGTCAATATCAGTTGATAACAAATGAAGAGGTAGCCTGAGTGCCAGTCTGTTTGTGCCGTAATGCCAATTCCCTGTCACTTATTGTCATGCCAAACATGTTTGGCACAAGCATCTGGGACCAGGCTTGCAAAGAAATGTAAAGTGAGTGAGCTACCCAACCCCTCTGCAGGGAGCTGCTTTAATCGACATTGGTGAACAGTGGGTTAACTTCCTTGTTCAGGGGCAGAATGACAGATTTTTACCTTGTCAGCTCGGGGATTCGATCCAGCAACCTTTTGGTTACTGGCCCAACACTCCTACCCGCCAGGCTACATGCCAGGCTCCCCGACAGGCTACATGCCAGGCTCCCCGCCAGGCTACATGCCAGGCTCCCCGCCAGGCTACATGCCAGGCTCCCCGCCAGGCTTCATGCCAGGCTACATGCCAGGCTACATGCCACCCCAAGAACACAATGGCCTTCATCGTTCTTAAATGGACGTTTGGAACCACCAAGACTCTTCCTAGAGCTGGCCGCCTGGCCAAACTGAGCAATCGGTGGAGAAGGGCCTTGGTCAGGGTTGATGACCAAGAACCCGATGGTCACTCTGACAGAGGTAAAGAGTTCCTCTGTGGAGATGGGAGAACCTTCCAGAAGGACAACCATCTCTGTAGCACTCCACCAATCAGGCCTTTATGGTAGAGTGGCCAGAGCACGGGCCTACCGGGCTCGTGCCCAGGACCCAAAATCACCCATTATGGAAAAACTCACTTTGATTTTATTAAGCCTTTTTTATTTTGCCTATATAATATAATTGGTTAGTTTAGTAACTATGTTTATGAAGTGACCAATCAAAATGCACGCTGCCTGACGTTTTAAAGGTCACACTGGAGAAAGCAAAGTCAAATCTAAAATCTAACTGTAGTAGACGACCTAGCTAGCTACGATGGATCGTAAACTGAGTGGTTCGATGAAACGCATTATTAAAAAAGATAATAATTTTAACAGAATTATTCAAATAGATACCAGCTATTAATAGTTTGTTTTTAACTACAGAGGATAAAAATAACATGAATGTTACCCTTAGTGAGGATTTGGAGGCAGCACTAGTCATGCTAGCATTAGCAGTAGCAGCCTGGCATCGTCATCGGTTTGCCCTGCCACTACCACCCAGTCATCTGGCCATGCAAGCGGAGTCTCAGCATCTGGAAGAGGATCACTACTTTATTTGGGACACAGTTACTGACCCTGCGTTGTGGGGAAATATAAAGAAGGGTTGTGTGAAGAGCATTCTTATAGGGAGAGGAGCAGTAGAAGACCAACATATTCCGCCTCAGTGAGGGATAGTGGTTTGGGTGGTAAGAGTCGCTCGCTAACTAATGATCTACTTTATAGTCGTTTACCGAATGGACCAACAGAGAGAGAGTGGCTGTTGTTCTCCCCATCGACAGGACAGGTATTCTGTTTTGCATGCAAACTTTTCTCTTCCAAAACAAGTCAAGAAAAAAACCCATATAATGTAAGACTGGGTCCAGATCCCTAGCATTAGGGTTAGGGTTAGCATGTATTGTGATTTTACTGGGATGATATTGTTGTGTGCTTAGCATAGACCTAATAGTTTTTGTTTCATAATTGTGAGCAAGTTCTGAAACTATGATTATAGTGATGTTAAAACGAGGCCTTGTTGAAACGATGAGGTTTACCAGCCAATTGCTTGGAGAATAGATTGGTTACTCCAGGCCTCGTGTACACTAGACACCTGCTGGTATAAATCATTCAGAGAATCCTGATAGTTATAGATCTCATGTCACCTGTCGGCGAAACGTTAACGTAGTAGCCATGTCTATGGTGTTCCTAAACTGTTTAAAGTCATGTATGTAGGTTAGCCTTCTGAAATACGGTCACCAACTTTGTAGCCCCTTTACCAAGCACGTTGGGGGCTTTAATTTAATGGACTGTAGGCTACATCTGTTATTAAAGTAGCCTATTCAACAAGACAAAATGCACAAACTATAACCAGTTTCTGTCTAGCATAGCCCGAAGCCCCCGGATATAAATATATTTCTCACACAAGTTATTAACATGGTAGTCCATTACACATTGCTTTCACTCTCCTACACGTGAATGAAAAAGATGCGTTTCGTGTGACAAGTCGTAATGTTCGGTGGTGTTGGATTGAGCACTAAAGATGCTTTTGTGAATTTAGAATAATTCTTTAAGCCAACTGTCTGATGGGAGTGCTTCTGTAATCCCTCCTCCCCCAAAAAACCCTCAAAATGCCTGAGCAAATAATGTATCATCCTTCAACTCTCAATATCTACTTCAGTAACAGCGTTAACTATTTAATTTGCATTCATAATGACGGGCAGACAAACATGTTGATTCTAGCGGTGAAATAAGTGTGTCATGTGGGCGCGTGGAGGCATGGAGGCGGCAGGGGTCTTCGAGAGTTAACCGTTACCACCATGACCGGGGCCCTATGAAGTCATCATCTGTCTCTGCGGAAGCCACTTCTCAGTGAAAGGCAGCCTGCTTGGAGTTTGCAAAAGGCACCTGAAGGACTCTCAGACTATGAATCTCTGGTCTGATGGAACCAAGATTGAACACTTTGGCCTGAATACCAAGTGTCACGTCTGGAGGAAACCTGGCACCATCCCTATGGTGAAGCATGGTGGTGGCAGCATCATGCTGTGGGGATTTAATCCATTTTAGAATAAGCCTGTGGCGTAACACAATGTGGAAAAAGTTAAGGGGTCTGAATACTTTCCGAAGGATAGCTTGTTTATTACATTTCCCTGAAGTTGTAGACATGCAGCCCCAAAATGACTGTTGTTAGAAATCAGCAGAACAGCTGCTTCATGAAAACTCATAATAATGTTAGCTACTGTACTACAGTAGCCAGCAAGCTAGTAGCTGGGCCATTCCTACTGTGTGGTGCCTTTTGGACCTCATAACCTTTGGGGGAAAAAGTATATATTTTTCAGTTTTTTAGTATTCTATCAGAAAAAGGACATGTTAGACTTTCATAAAAACATGTTGGTCAAGCTCAGGGCCTTGTTGCATTAGGACACCTTCAGTACATTTTCCCCTAATACTGGTGACTTGGTGACTCCTTAACTTGTCTGTTGACTTGGTGTCTCCCTGACTTGTCTGTTGACTTGGTGTCTCCCTGACTTGATGTCTCCCTGACTTGGTGTCTGTTGACTTGGTGTCTCCCTCACTTGGTGTCTGTTGACTTGGTGTCTCCCTCAGTTGGTGTCTGTTGACTTGGTGTCTGTTGACTTTATGTCTCCCTGACTTGGTGTCTGTTTACTTGATGTCTCCCTGACTTGGTGTCTGTTGACTTGGTGCCTCCCTCACTTGGTGTCTCCGTGACTTGGTGTCTGATAACTTGGTTTCTGTTGACTTGATGTATGTTACCTTGGTTTTTCCATGACTTGCTATTGACTTGGTGTCCCCCTAAATTGGTGTCTGTTGATTTGGCGTATCCCTGACTTGGTTTCTGTTGACTTGGCGTCTGTTGACTTGGTGTCAGTCAATGTATAGCCAGTTTCCCTCAGAGTGGCAGTTATGTAACACACCAGTAACAAACATATAGACATAACATGCCATGAATTTATAGAGATTAAAACATGATGTTATGACAGAAATCCATACCTCTGGAGCACGTAGTGACCACATACAAGACAGCCTGAGCCTGTGATTGATAGAGAGAGACATAGTGAACTGATGATAGAGAGACATAGTGAACTGATGGTAGAGAGACATAGTGAACTGATGATAGAGAGACATAGTGAACTGATGGTAGAGAGACATAGTGAACTGATGATAGAGAGAGACATAGTGAACTGATGATAGAGAGACATAGTGAACTGATGATAGAGAGACATAGTGAACTGATGATAGAGAGACATAGTGAACTGATGATAGAGAGACATAGTGAACTGATGATAGAGAGAGACATAGTGAACTGATGATAGAGAGACATAGTGAACTGATGATAGAGAGACATAGTGAACTGATGATAGAGAGACATAGTGAACTGATGATAGAGAGACATAGTGAACTGATGGTAGAGAGACATAGTGAACTGATGATAGAGAGAGACAGTGAACTGATGATAGAGAGACATAGTGAACTGATGATAGAGAGACATAGTGAACTGATGATAGAGAGACATAGTGAACTGATGATAGAGAGACATAGTGAACTGATGATAGAGAGACATAGTGAACTGATGATAGAGAGACATAGTGAACTGATGGTAGAGAGACATAGTGAACTGATGATAGAGAGAGACAGTGAACTGATGATAGAGAGACATAGTGAACTGATGATAGAGAGACATAGTGAACTGATGATAGAGAGACATAGTGAACTGATGATAGAGAGACATAGTGAACTGATGATAGAGAGACATAGTGAACTGATGATAGAGAGACATAGTGAACTGATGATAGAGAGAGACAGTGAACTGATGGTAGAGAGACATAGTGAACTGATGATAGAGAGACATAGTGAACTGATGGTAGAGAGACATAGTGAACTGATGATAGAGAGACATAGTGAACTGATGATAGAGAGACATAGTGAACTGATGATAGAGAGACATAGTGAACTGATGATAGAGAGACATAGTGAACTGATGATAGAGAGACATAGTGAACTGATGATAGAGAGACATAGTGAACTGATGATAGAGAGAGACATAGTGAACTGATGGTAGAGAGACATAGTGAACTGATGGTAGAGAGACATAGTGAACTGATCAGTGAGTGATAGTCACCACACAACCCTTTTGCACTTGGGAGGGTCTGTGGTGCCTCAGCGAGGGCCGACACTGTTCCCTGATAGCAGCAAAGAGGTTTAGGAAAACAGGGGAAATTATTCTGAGATGTTCGTGTGATTACTGCATAATAACTGCTGGCAGACTGAGTACTGTGCATCTTCAGAGTCTAAATGAGCTGGGCTGTAAACAAGTTAAATCACCTCAATTATGAAGATTACAGATAGTGTAGAAAATATTGTTTAGATATATCCAAATATTTTCACTGTTTGGTACAATTTATGAAAAAGGATTGCATAAATCACATGTAAATAGTTTAGCTACTCCATCTCTCAGCATCAGTGGTGGTTTTGTCAGACCTGAATGAAAGCCTTTTGGGGGTTTAAGAGTTGCCTTCCTGAATTACCGTTAGCTCAGATCTGAGCAACATTGTTGTACAGCTTGACCTTAAATGTCCTTCCACTGGTCCTGAGGCCTTGAAAAGGTCCAATGCAGCTGTTTTTATCTCAATATCAAATAATGTTTTGGTAATGATTAAGTTCCTTACTGTGATTGTTTTTAAGTAAAATGGTCAAAAATAAACTGAAATAGCTTCTTTGCAAAGAGCAATTTCTCATGCAAGAACTTAGCTAGGACTCTCTGGAGGTAGTCTAAGTGAGGAGGGGAAAACTGAGAACTAGCTGCTATTGGCTGAGAGGTTTGGAACTCTCTTTCTTATTGGTCTATTACTAATTTACAGCCTGATGATGTCACCAGGCAAACCAAAACTCCATCCCACCAAAACAGGCTGAAATTTCAGGCCGTCTTTTCATAACAGCTCTTACACTCAAAGGGAACTATCATAATCTTCACAATTTCACAGTTTTATATTTCAACCTGGAAATATATATATAGGTTTTAGGTTTTATTTAGATGTTATTTATTCATACCAAAGTAAAGTAGTGTGGCGGGCCGGGCGCATGCACGCTGACACGGTTGCCAGGTGTACGGTGTTTCCTCCAACACATGGGTGCGGCTGGCTTCCGGGTTAAGCGCGCATTGTGTCAAGAAGCAGTTGGGGTTGTGTTTCACACGGCTCTCGACCTTCACCTCTCCCGAGGCAGTATGGGAGTTGCAGCGATGGGACAAGACTGTAACTAGCAATTGTGGAGAAAAATAGGTATACAAAAAAAAGTTTGTTCAATCAATTAAACAAAACATATTAATTATAATTGTATATGATATACTCAGTAAACAAGAAAAAACATGTTTGATTTTGTGTGTGTGTGTGTGTGTGTGCAGGGGATTATTAGACTACATGTAGGGGATTATTATTGAGTAGTTTGGTTCATCAGGCATATCTACTGGCCCAGACAACATTGCAGTAAATGAGATATGGGTAAATGAAGCTGTAGTATAGAGTTAGGAAGCCTGATGAAATAAACCAGTCATCTTTCTGACGATACCAACAGATTTCATCACTTTGCTGCAGACACATTGAATATGATCTCAAGTCACTGGGCTCCATCATATCCTCACATGGTCTCTCCTATCATTGCTATGCGGATGACACTCAACTGCTTTTCTCCTTCCCCCTTCTGACACCCAGGTGTCGACGCATCTCTGCGTGCCCTGTTGTTCTCTGTAAACATCAAAGCAGTGACTCGCTCCTGAATAAAATTCCAGGTATACAGATTTGGATGAGATTATAGCAGAAATCAACCGGGAAAGTGTCACAGAACCAGTAGATGAGGACTTTGTGAATATAGTTTAGACTCAACAGCTGAAGATGTGGTTTTGGAAGGAGAGAACCCCACTTTAGACTGGTAAAGAGTCCCAGTGAATATGATGTTCTGGAAGGAGAGAACCCAACTTTAGACTGGTAAAGTGTCCCAGTGAATATGATTTTATTGGAAGGAGAGAACCCCACTTTAGACTGGTAAAGTGTCCCAGTGAATATGATTTTATTGGAAGGAGAGAACCCAACTTTAGACTGGTAAAGTGTCCCAGTGAATATGATGTTTTGGAAGGAGAGAACCCCACTTTAGACTGGTAAAGTGTCCCAGTGAATATGATGTTTTGGAAGGAGAGAACCCCACTTTAGACTGGTAAAGTGTCCCAGTGAATATGATTTTATTGGAAGGAGAGAACCCCACTTTAGACTGGTAAAGTGTCCCAGTGAATATGATTTTATTGGAAGGAGAGAACCCAACTTTAGACTGGTAAAGTGTCCCAGTGAATATGATGTTTTGGAAGGAGAGAACCCCACTTTAGACTGGTAAAGTGTCCCAGTGAATATGATGTTTTGGAAGGAGAGAACCCCACTTTAGACTGGTAAAGTGTCCCAGTGAATATGATTTTATTGGAAGGAGAGAACCCCACTTTAGACTGGTAAAGTGTCCCAGTGAATATGATTTTATTGGAAGGAGAGAACCCAACTTTAGACTGGTAAAGTGTCCCAGTGAATATGATTTTATTGGAAGGAGAGAACCCCACTTTAGACTGGTAAAGTGTCCCAGTGAATATGATTTTATTGGAAGGAGAGAACCCAACTTTAGACTGGTAAAGTGTCCCAGTGAATATGATGTTTTGGAAGGAGAGAACCCCACTTTAGACTGGTAAAGTGTCCCAGTGAATATGATGTTTTGGAAGGAGAGAACCCCACTTTAGACTGGTAAAGTGTCCCAGTGAATATGATGTTTTGGAAGGAGAGAACCCCACTTTAGACTGGTAAAGTGTCCCAGTGAATATGATTTTATTGGAAGGAGAGAACCCCACTTTAGACTGGTAAAGTGTCCCAGTGAATATGATGTTCTGGAAGGAGAGAACCCAACTTTAGACTGGTAAAGTGTCCCAGTGAATATGATTTTATTGGAAGGAGAGAACCCCACTTTAGACTGGTAAAGTGTCCCAGTGAATATGATTTTATTGGAAGGAGAGAACCCAACTTTAGACTGGTAAAGTGTCCCAGTGAATATGATGTTTTGGAAGGAGAGAACCCCACTTTAGACTGGTAAAGTGTCCCAGTGAATATGATGTTTTGGAAGGAGAGAACCCCACTTTAGACTGGTAAAGTGTCCCAGTGAATATGATTTTATTGGAAGGAGAGAACCCCACTTTAGACTGGTAAAGTGTCCCAGTGAATATGATTTTATTGGAAGGAGAGAACCCAACTTTAGACTGGTAAAGTGTCCCAGTGAATATGATTTTATTGGAAGGAGAGAACCCAACTTTAGACTGGTAAAGTGTCCCAGTGAATATGATTTTATTGGAAGGAGAGAACCCAACTTTAGACTGGTAAAGTGTCCCAGTGAATATGATGTTTTGGAAGGAGAGAACCCTACTTCATACTGGTAAAGTGTCCCAGTGAATATGATGTTTTGGAAGGAGAGAACCCAACTTTAGACTGGTAAAGTGTCCCAGTGAATATGATTTTATTGGATGGAGAGAACCCCACTTTAGACTGGTAAAGTGTCCCAGTGAATATGATTTTATTGGAAGGAGAGAACCCCACTTTAGACTGGTAAAGTGTCCCAGTGAATATGATTTTATTGGAAGGAGAGAACCCCACTTTAGACTGGTAAAGTGTCCCAGTGAATATGATTTTATTGGAAGGAGAGAACCCAACTTTAGACTGGTAAAGTGTCCCAGTGAATATGATGTTCTGGAAGGAGAGAACCCCACTTTAGACTGGTAAAGTGTCCCAGTGAATATGATGTTCTGGAAGGAGAGAACCCAACTTTAGACTGGTAAAGTGTCCCAGTGAATATGATGTTTTGGAAGGAGAGAACCCTACTTCATACTGGTAAAGTGTCCCAGTGAATATGATGTTTTGGAAGGAGAGAACCCAACTTTAGACTGGTAAAGTGTCCCAGTGAATATGATTTTATTGGATGGAGAGAACCCCACTTTAGACTGGTAAAGTGTCCCAGTGAATATGATTTTATTGGAAGGAGAGAACCCCACTTTAGACTGGTAAAGTGTCCCAGTGAATATGATTTTATTGGAAGGAGAGAACCCCACTTTAGACTGGTAAAGTGTCCCAGTGAATATGATTTTATTGGAAGGAGAGAACCCAACTTTAGACTGGTAAAGTGTCCCAGTGAATATGATTTTATTGGAAGGAGAGAACCCTGCAAATGCAGTTGTTTTAATGGTTACATATTATTCATTTGAGATATTTTAGAGATATTTTTTATTTGATTGCACACGTATCTATATTAGTTGCTAATGAAATATGTGTATGAATATCAAACAAGGCACTCAAAAACCACAACAACAGAATGCCGAAGTCAACATAAAATACACATTGGCTATACATTGTTGCTCTATATATATTTTTAAAAAGCCAGTGGAGGCTGGTGACGGGAGGGCAGCCCACAACAATTGCAGGAATGGAGTGAATGGATGTATTGGGCTCCCAAGTGGCGCCCTATCGGTGGTTTCCGGACCATCAGAGCAGAGAAGCTAGTCTAGTATGTTTGACCGAGACATGGCTGAACGATAACATCCCCATAGAGAACGTCCCTATCGGTGGTTTCCGGACCATCAGAGCAGACAGGAATAGCGTTTCTTCCGGTAAGAGTAAGGGAGGGGGGCTGGCTTTATTAGTTAACAACAGATGGTGTAATCCAAGCCTAAGACCCTACTATTTGCAGAGGGAATTCACGGCGGCCATTGCTGTTATCGTTTACATCCAGCCCTCCGCTGACGCAAACACAGCGTGTGACGTCATCCACTCTGCTATCGCGAGGTTACAGACAGCGCATCCCAGTGCCTTCTTTGTCATTTCGGGGGATTTTAACCATGAATCTCTCTCTTCAACGCTGCCCACGTTCAAACAGTTCGTGAAGTGCCCAACCAGGAATAATAAAACTCTGGACTTGTTATATGCTAATGTGAAGGATGCATACAACTCCACTGCACTCCCTCCCCTCGGTAGATCGGATCACAACCTTGTCCACCTCACCCCACTCTACAGGCCTATGGTCCAACAGCAGCCAGCTACCACTAGGACCATTAGGAGACAGACTGGGATGTGCTCTGTGAGGCTCATTGGGGAGGACATTGATGGACTTACAGACTGCATAACAGACTATATTAACCGTAACCCTAACCCACCAGGAAGGTACGCTGTTTTCCAAATAATAAACCCTGGGTCACCAGCGACCTGAAGGCCCTGCTGAATGAGAAGAAGAGGGCCTTCAAGGAGAGGGACAGGGACAAATTGAAATGTGTCCAGAGGGAGCTGAAGTTGCGGATTGCTGAGGGGAAGAGAGGGTATAAGGAGAAGATGGAGGACAAGCTGAGGCAGAGCCAGGTGAGAGAGGTGTGGAAGGTTATGAGAAATATCACTGGCTTAAAAAAGAGAGAGCTGTGTGTCAGAACGGGCAGTGAGCAACACAGGGGCCCCCCAGGGAACGGTCCTGTCCCCCTTCCTGTTCACCCTATACACCTTGGACTTCAGATATAACTCTGAAACATGCCACCTACAGAAGTTCTCGGATGACTCCGCAATTGTAGGGTGCATCAGGGGTGGGCAGGAGGAGGAGTACAGGAGCACAATCAGTGACTTTGTGGTGTGGTGTGAACAGAACCACCTTCAGCTCAACATCAGCAAAACAAAGGAGATGGTGGTGGACTTCAGGAGAACCAAGGCACAACTGACTGCAGTCCCTATACAGGGGATGGATGTGGAAATGGTTGGGTCATACAAGTTCCTGGGAGTCCATATGGACAACAGGCTGGAATGGGCTGGTAACACCGGGGCCCTGTACAAAAAGGGCCAGAGCCGACTCTACTCTCTGAGGAGGCTCAGGTCCTTCAACGTGTGCAGTAAACTACTGTATACCTTCTACCAGTCTGTGGTGGCCAGTGCCATCTTTTTTGCAGTGGTGTGCTGGGGAGCAAACATAAAGGCTGGGGAAGGCTAGCTCTGTTCTGGGGATTAGCCTTGACCCTCTACTGTATCCATCACAGTTAATGTTCTACTGTATCCATCACAGTTAATGTTCTACTGTATCCATCACAGTTAATGTTCTACTGTATCCATCATAGTTAATGTTCTACTGTATCTATCACAGTTAATGTTCTACTGTATATATTTACATGAACTATGATAGATACAGTAGAACATTAACTATGATAGATACAGTAGAACATTAACTGTGATGGATACAGTAGAACATTAACTGTGATGGATACAGTAGAACATTAACTATGATGGATACAGTAGAACATTAACTGTGATGGATACAGTAGAACATTACATGTGATAGATACAGTAGAACATTAACTGTGATATATACAGTAGAACATTAACTATGATAGATACAGTAGAACATTACATGTGATAGATACAGTAAAATATTAACTGTGCATCTTTGAGCTCTGTGACCTTGTTCTGAGAGAGAGAGAGAGAGAGAATTCAGAATGCCAATAGGCAGCTCAAACCAAGAGAAATTAAATCTAATCTAATTACAAAATTAATTTCCCTGGATTAAGTAGTTTTATTTGAAGAAATCACATAACTAACTCCCACTGAGATTTGTCACAAGCAGTGTTCCATTCTCAACAGATTAGGCTGTATATTCCCTACTGGTCAAACGTAGTTCACTTATATAGGGAATAGGGTTCCGTAGGGAATGGGGCCCAGCCCCAGAGAGCTGGGTAAAAAGTGTTGGCACCACACTGAGAGGTGCTGTAGAGTTCATTTCATTCACGGCAGGGTCCAACAACAGGAGCAACATAAAGCAGGAAGTGATTTCAATACAAAAAGCTATTTATTATGAAATGATACAGTACATGCTGCAACATTCTGCCACATTCTTTTCACTTGCATCTTTTAAAAGTTATTTTACACATGATAACATTCCAAGGATTTCATTCACTTTGTCCGGTTTTGAATTTTTTATTATTAACCCTTATTTAACCGCGGAACCCACTGAGATCAGGATCTAATTGTATATATTGTTCTTGGGGAACCATTATAAATCAAAACATTTCCAGTTTTCATCAGTCACATTTATCAGATCACTGTCAGATATATGCACTTGTCAAAGCTGTTCTCTAAACTTCAGTGGTCATGCTTAAATTGTAATTTCACAGAGAGAAAGGGTTCTATGGTTCTGTGTTCCAGTGTTCTATGGTTGCATTATGATTCCACACCCTTCTCCCAGTGTGTACTTGCACACTTTCTAGCATGGATTTAACATGGCAGAAACTCTCTCCAGACAATGCTAAAACCAATCCTATGCTTTTAAATCCATGATGGGGAGTTTGCAAGTGCCTGTTCGTCTGTCCTCAGCCCTAAAAGTCTTCCTCAGCCTGGAAGGCATGGTTGTCTCTGATCTCCTTGTCTCCATTCTCTAATAAAGACATTTGTCTTATGGGTGGCCCATGTAGAGGGTCCTTGTCGTTCTCTCCACTGACTGGCTCAGCCCTGATACGATACCTGTAGCAGAGGAATAGGAGACCGCTGAAGATGAGGAAGATCGAAGCACCAACCCCTATCCAGATAGCTCCGCCCACTTCCTGTCTGAGTGGGGCGGGAGGGAGGTGGAACTCTGGGGGGAAGGCTACGGTCTGATTGTTCAGGACAGATTTCAGGTTCCAGACTAGAGGGACCAGGAAGCTAACCCCTGTCAGAATGTACAGCCCCCCGGCCCCTGAGAACATCAGTCTGATAAAGCCATGAGTCTCCTGACCAAAATAGATGTTCCTCACTGTGCATGCACCAAGGATGTTTCCCAATAGTCCAGTGATCACTGCCACCATGATGACCACCTGTGCCACGGCGATCTCCACGGGAACGAACGAGTCGGCAATGCCGATTGGTTGGCAGAACTCTGAGTCGGGTAGGGTGTGGCTGTAGAAACACGCCCGCCACACGCCCACCCAGGCCACGCCAGAGGTTACCACAGAGACATCCTCTACGTACCATAGCCTCCATTCGTTCAGGCCCGCAGTGGCCATGGTCAGGATCCAGCCTACACAGCCAACCACTAGGCCCAGGAACTGCCAGTGGACGGTGTGGACCAGGTACACCATGACGCGGTCAGAGGGTTGGTGATGTCAATGATCTGGGTTTAAGATGGACTCCTGATTCAGTCCTCCTGCCCACAGCTGGTCAGCTTAAACACCAGTACAGAGTTCTGCAGCTTCTCTGGTCCCATGAAACCTGATGAGAGAAACGTATTAGATCCACATGTAGTGTACAGCATTTTCCACAGTATATTCCCATAGAGGCCGATTCACACTTAAATATGATGCAAGACAAAAGGAGATGATTGTGGACTACAGGAAAAGGAGGACCAAGCACGCCCCCATTCTCATCGATGGGGCTGTAGTGGAGCAGGTCGAGGGTTTCAAGTTCCTTGGTGTCCACATCACCAACAAACAATCATGCTCCAAACACACCAAGACAGTCAAAACAAATTTGCCCGACTAACCGGTGCCCCCGCACATTGACTCTGTACTGGTACCACCTCTATATAGCCTCCTCACATTGACTCTGTACCGGTATCACCTGTATATAGCCTCCTCACATTGACTCTGTACCGGTACCACCTGTATATAGACTCCTCACATTGACTCTGTACCGGTACCACCTGTATATAGACTCCTCACATTGACTCTGTACCGGTACCACCTGTATATAGCCTCCTCACATTGACTCTGTACCGGTATCACCTGTATATAGCCTCATATATATACAGGTGATACCAGTACAGAGTCAATGTGAGGAGGCTATATACAGGTGGTACCAGTATATAGTACCCCTGTGAGTTCCTTCCAGACTCACAGTTGACAGTACTGTGCAGCCGTCTTCATCGACCTGGTCAAGGTTTTTGACTCTGTCAATCACCGCATTTTTATTGGCAGACTCAACAGCCTTGGTTTCTCAAGTGACTGCCTCGCCTGGTTCTCCAACTACTTCTCAGACAGAGTTCAGTGTGTCAAATCGGAGGGCCTGCTGTCCGGTCCCCTGGCAGTCTCTATGGGGGTGCCACAGGGTTCAATTCTTGGGCCGACTCTATTCTCTATATACATCAACGATGTCGCTCTCGCTGCTGGTGACTCTCTGATCCATCTCTACCCAGACGACACCATTCTGTATACATCTGGCCCCTCTTTGGACACTGTGTTAACTAACCTTCAAACAAGCTTCAATGCCATACAACACTCCTTCCGTGGCTCCAACTGCTCTTAAACGCTAGTAAAACTAAATGCATGCTTTTCTATCGAACGCTGCCCGCACCCGCCCACCGGACTATCATCACTACTCTCGACGGGTCTGACTTAGAATATGTGGGCAACTACAAATACCTAGGCATCTGGTTAACTTCCAGACTCACATTAACCATCTCCAATCCAAAATTAAATCTAGAATCGGCTTCCTATTTCGCAACAAAGCCTCCTTCACTCATGCTGCCAAACATGCCCTCGTAAAACTGACTATCCTACCGATCCTTGACTTCAGCGATGTCATTTACAAACTAGCCTCCAACACTCTACTCAGCAAATTGGATGTAGTCTATCACAGTGCCATCCGTTTTGTTACCAAAGCCCCATATACTACCCACCACTGCGACCTGTATGCTCTCGTTGGCTGGCCCTCACTACATATTCAACGCCAAACCCACTGGCTCCAGGTCATCTATAAGTCTTTATTAGGTAAATCCCCGCCCTATCTCAGCTCACTGGTCACTATAGCAACAACTACCCATAGCATGCACTCCAGCAGGTATATCTCACTGGTCACCCCCAAAGCCAACACCTCCTTTGGTCGCCATTCCTTCCAGTTTGCTGCTGCCAATGACTGGAACGAACTTTAACTAACTTTAAGCATCAGCTGTCAAAGCTGCTTATCGATCACTGCACCTGTATACAGCCCTTCTGTAAATAGCCCACACTACTACCTCATCCCCATATTTATTATTTTAGCTCATTTTGCACTCCAGTATCTCTATTTACACATCATCATCTGCACATCTATCACTCCAGTGTTAATGCTAATTTGTAATTATTTATTGCCTTACCTTCATAACCTTACTGCATTTTGCACTACATTTGACACTCTGTATATAGATTCTCTATTGTGTTATTGACTGTATGTTTGTTTACTGTGTAACTCAGTGTTGTTTTGTTGCACTGCTTTGCTTTGTCTTGGCCAGGTCACAGTTGTAAATGAGAACTTGTTCTCAACTGGCCTACCTGGTTAAATAAAGGTGAAATAAAACCTACCATGTTGTGTTGCTACCATGCTGTGTTGTCATGTTGTGTTGCTACCATGCTGTGTTGTCATGTGTTGCTGCCTTGCTATGTTGTTGTCTCAGGTCTCTCTTTATGTAGTGTTGTGGTGTCTCTCTTTATGTAGTGTTGTTTTGTCTCTCTTTATGTAGTGTTGTTTTGTCTCTCTTGTCGTGATGTGTGTTTGGTCCTATATTTATAGTTTATTTATATTGTATTTATTATTATTTTTAATCCCAGCCTCCGTCCCTGCAGGAGGCCTTTTGCCTTTTGGTAGGACGTCATTGTAAATAAGAATTTGTTCTTAACTGACTTGCCTAGTTACATACAAATAAAATAATACTGTTGCCTTTCCACATATCAATACTGTTTCCACATATCAATACTGTTTCCACATATCAATACTGTTTCCACATATCAATACTGTTTCCACATATCAATACTGTTGCCTTTTCACATGTGAATGTCTTTCTATCATGAATTCTGATAAACAGAGA
Source organism: Thymallus thymallus (assembly GCA_023634145.1). Lineage (NCBI taxonomy): Eukaryota > Metazoa > Chordata > Actinopteri > Salmoniformes > Salmonidae > Thymallus > Thymallus thymallus. Next base: position 367,046 of record CM042414.1, read on the forward strand.
CCACTTAAAAGACTGCTTAAAAACTAGAGGCTCCACGAGATACTAGAGATTACACAGTACTGCCAGCCAAGCAGAAACTATTTGATCTTTGAACTCTGCAGGATAACATTTATCTGTCAACATCAACAGTAGTCAGCTGATTCAACCACTCATTATATAATAAACAAAAATAGAAAGACAACATGTAAAGTGTTGGTCCAATGTTTCATGATCTGGAATAAAAGATCCCAGAAATGTTCCATACGTACAAAAAGCTTTCAAATTCTGAGCACAAATTAGTTTACATCCCTATTAATGAACATTTCTCCTTTGCCAAGATAATCCATCCACCTAAAATGTTTTGATACACAACACAATGCCAAAGAACTTTCAATCGGCAGGAATGTCCTCCAGAGCTGTTGCCAGAGAATTTTATGTTAATTTCTCTACCATAAGCCGCCTCCAACGTCATTTTAGAGAATTTGGCAGTACGTCCAACAAGCCTCACAACAACAGACCACATGTAACCACACCAGCCCAGGACCTCCACATTCAGCTTCTTCATCTACGGGATGGCCTGAGACAAGCCACCAGGACAGCTGATGAAACTGCTGTCCGGGTGGAATTCTGCACAAACTGTCAGAAACCATCTCAGGAAAGCTCATCTGTGTGCTCGTCTTTTTTACCAGGGCCTTGACCTGACTGCAGTTCGGTGTTGTAACCCAGTGGGCAAATGCTCACCTTCGATGGCCACTGGCACGCTGGAGAAGTGTGCCAGTGGCAGATGGCAGAAAGTGTGTATGGCGGTGTGAACAGAGTGCCCCATGGTGGCGGTGGGGTTATGTATGGGTGAGATCCTCAGGGTCATCGGCATGCCATTCATCCACCGCCATCACCTCATGTTTCAGCATGATAATGCACGGCCCCATGTCACAAGGATCTGTACACAATTCCTGGAAGCTGGAAATGTCCCAGTTCTTCCATACTTACCAGACATGTTACCTATTGAGCATGTTTGGAACGATCAGGGTCGACGTGTACGACAGCCTGTTCCACTTCCTGCCAATATCCAGAAACGTCACACTGCCATTGAAGAGGAGTGAGACAACGTTCCACAGGTCACAGTCAACAGCCTAATCAACTCTATGTGAAGGAGATGTGTCACGCTGCATGAGGCAGATGGTGGTCACACGCCAGTACTTAAAATAAAAAGGTATATGTGACCAACATTGATTTTATTTTACCTTTATTTAACTAGGCAAGTCAGTTAAGAACAAATTATTATTTACAATGACGGCCTACACCGGCCAAACCCAGACGACACTGGGCCAATTGTGTACCACCCTATGGGACTCCCAATCACAGCCGGTTGTGATACAGCCTGGATTCAAACCAGGGTGTCTGTAGTGACGCCTCTAGCACTGGAATGCAGCGCCTTAGACCGCTGCGCCGCTTGGGAGCCCAACATGCATATCTGTATTCCCAGTGTGAAATCCATAGATTAGGGCATAATTCATTTATTTCAATTGACTGATTTACTTATATAAACTGTAACTCAGTAAAATCTTAGAAATTATTGCATATTGCGTTTCTATTTTTGTATAATGAATAAGAGTAGAAAACATTCCCTGAACTACAACAGCTGCTGACAGAATCATTTACTCAGTCTGCTTTTAATGACTTGGAGTTAAACATTGATATGATAGCTGTTTACTGTAATGTATGTCAAATGGAAATACAAACTTAAAGTCATCAAAACTCACACAGATACCTTTCCTCTGATATAAGTCCGCAGTAAGAAACCCTAGACGTTATCAGACCTGCACTGTATATCCTGGATCCAACGACCACAGAAGAGACTGTTCACTGTCCACCCCAGTCAGACTAAATACCTGTTCAACTCTAGTCCTAGTGAATGATTGACTAGATATAATCACTCAACGCACCTGGGAGGGGCTGAGCCATCAATAAAGTCAACATCTTTGTTACTTACCTGCTGGAGTCTTTCTGTAGTTCTCCTCATGCACTCTGTAGATAGTGATATGTTTGATAATGGCTATTCTTCAGAATTGTGTCCTGTTAGTAATGTGAGCAAGAGGTTGTACTAACTGTCTGTCAGATGTGTCTTTAAATGCATGATATCAGTCATTCATATCTTCCCTCTGGCATTAACATTATCAGTGGAGGGTTAAATACTACACTGGAATGTGTTGCTCATTGATGGTCACAGACGCACATGCAGGCACGCATGCACACACACACCACACACACACACACACACACACACACACACACACACACACCACACACACCACACACACCACACACACACACACACACACCACACACACACACATAATCTGTTCAGCAGCCTGTTTAATTGATAGAAAGCACCAGCCAGCCAGCCAGCCAGCCAGCCAACCAGCCAGCCAGCCAGCCAGCCAGCCAGCCAGCCAGCCAGCCAGCCAGCCAGCCAGCCAACCAGCCAGCCAGCCAGCCAGCCAGCCAGCCAGCCAGCCAGCCAGCCAGTCAGCCAGCCAGCAGTGTATAGGGCGGTGTAACTCTCCTTCTAACCTTTGGGATATTCCCTGAACCTTGAAAGTGGCTATGCTGTCCTTAATGTTCTGGGTTAGGACTAGGGTTAGGGTTAGGGTTAGGGTTAGGGTTAGGGTTAGGACTAGGGTTAGGGTTAGGACTAGGGTTAGGGTTAGGACTAGGGTTAGGGTTAGGACTAGGGTTAGGGTTAGGACTAGGGTTAGGGTTAGGACTAGGGTTAGGGTTAGGACTAGGGTTAGGGTTAGGGTTATTCCTCTAAATGTATCAAACCATGAATGGTTTGGGTTATGATATTATATCAAAGGAAAATTAACATGTTAATCTCAGGAGATAATGTTCAACAGCATTAGGATAGTAACATGTTGATCTCATGAGATAATGTTCAACAGCATTAGGATTTTAACATGTTAATCTCAGGAGATAATGTTCAACAGCATTAGGATTTTAACATGTTAATCTCAGGAGATAATGTTCAACAGCATTAGGATTTTAACATGTTGATCTCAGGAGATAATGTTCAACAGCATTAGGATTTTAACATGTTAATCTCAGGAGATAATGTTCAACAGCATTAGGATAGTAACATGTTGATCTCAGGAGATAATGTTCAACATCATTAGGATTTTAACATGTTAATCTCATGAGATAATGTTCAACAGCATTAGGATAGTAACATGTTGATCTCATGAGATAATGTTCAACAGCATTAGGATAGTAACATGTTGATCTCAGGAGATAATGTTCAACAGCATTAGGATTTTAACATGTTAATCTCATGAGATAATGTTCAACAGCATTAGGATAGTAACATGTTGATCTCATGAGATAATGTTCAACAGCATTAGGATATTAATATGTTGATCTCATGAGATAATGTTCAACAGCATTAGGATATTAATATGTTGATCTCATGAGATAATGTTCAACAGCATTAGGATAGTAATATCACTGGCTTCAAAAAGTCAAACAGTGGGCAGACGGAGGGGACCCAGGACAGAGCCAATGAGCTGAACCAATTTTTTAACAGGTTTGATACTGGCCCTGTCCACCTCCCCTCCAGCTCCCCAGACCACACACCCTCACGGCTGTCCCCCTCACGGCTGTCCCACCCCCACTTTGCTCACAACACCTCTGCTGAGACAATCAGTGACCCCACCTCCGCCCCTGCTCCCCCTGGACTGATCCTCAACACCCCCCCTTCCCCCCACCTCCCCACCTGGGCTGGCTTTCACCACCAACCAAGTGAAGAGAGAGCTGGAGAGACTAAATCAGTGGAAAGCGGCGGGCCCTGATGGCATCAGCCTAAGGGTGCTTAGGGTCTGTGCTGACCAACTGTGTGGAATACTCCAGCGTCTCTTCAACCTTAGCCTGAGCCTAGAAAGGGTCCCTGTGCTGTGGAAAACATCCTGCCTCGTCCCAGTGCCCAAGAAGGCACACCCCACATCATGAAGACCCTGGAAAGGTTAGTCCTCGCTCACCTCAGACCCCTGGTGTGTTCATCAATGGACCCCCTGCAGTTTGCATACCAGCGCAACATCGGGGTGGATGATGCAATCATCTACCTTCTGCAGAGGGCCTACTCTCACCTGGACAACGCAGGTTGCACTGTGAGGGTTATGTTTTTTGACTTCTCCAGTGCCTTCAATACCATTCAGCCCCTGCTACTGGGAGAGAAGATGAGGAGGATGAAAGTGGAAGCACCTGACCGGTAGGCCACAATTTGTGCGACTACAGAGCTGTGTGTCAGAACGGGCAGTGAGCAACACAGGGGCCCCCCAGGGAACGGTCCTGTCCCCCTTCCTGTTCACCCTCTACACCTCAGACTTCAGATATAACTCTGAAACATGCCACCTACTGAAGTTCTCGGATGACTCTGCTATTGTAGGGTGCATCAGGGGTGGGCAGGAGGAGGAGTACAGGAGCACAATCAGTGACTTTGTGTTGTGGTGTGAGCAGAACCACCTTCAGCTCAACATCAGCAAAACAAAGGAGATGGTGATGGACTTCAGGAGAACCAAGGCACAACTGACTGCAGTCCCTATACAGGGGATGGATGTGGAAATGGTTGGGTCATACAAGTTCCTGGGAGTCCAAATGGACAACAGGCTGGAATGGGCTGGTAACACCGGGGCCCTGTGCAAAAAGGGCCAAAGCCGACTCTACTTTCTGAGGAGGCTCAGGTCCTTCAACGTGTGCAGTAAACTACTGCATACCTTCTACCAGTCTGTGGTGGCCAGTGCCATCTTTTTTGCAGTGGTGTGCTGGGGAGCAAACATCAAAGCCGGTGATGCTTCTCGGGTAAATAAGCTGATCAGGAAGGCTAGCTCTGTCCTGGGGATGAGCCTTGACACTCTAGAGGAGGTGGCGGAGAGACGGATCCTGGCCAAACTGCTGGCCATCATGGACAACGTCACCCACCCTCTGCATGCTATGGTTATGACGCAGAGGAGCACCTTCAGTCACAGACTGATCCCACCACGGTGTGCCAGAGAGCGCTACAGGAGGTCCTTCCTGCAGGCGGCTATTAGACTATATAATGCCTCACCGGGGTGCTGTGCCGTCGGCAACATAGACCTGGAACTGTTGGGCTGTTGGGACCTAGTTTAACAATTATGCATCCATCCGTGAGTAAGTGAAGGCACTGGAGAAGTAAAAAAACATGACTCTCACAGTGCAACCTGCGTTGTCCAGGTGAGAGTAGGCCCTCTGCAGAAGGTAGATGATTGCATCATCCACCCCGATGTTGCGCTGGTATGCGAACTGCAGGGGGTCCATTGATGAACACACCAGGGGTCTGAGGTGAGCGAGGACTAACCTTTCCAGGGTCTTCATGATGTGGGATGTTAGCGCTACAGGTCTGAAGTCATTCAGGACAGTGGGGTGTGCCTTCTTGGGCACTGGGACGAGGCAGGATGTTTTCCACAGCACAGGGACCCTTTCTAGGCTCAGGCTAAGGTTGAAAAGACGCTGGAGTATTCCACACAGTTGGTCAGCACAGACCCTCAGCACCCTTGGGCTGATGCCATCAGGGCCCGCCGCTTTCCACTGGTGTAGTCTCTCCAGCTCTCTCTTCACTTGGTTGGTGGTGAAAGCCAGCCAAGGTGGGGAGGTGGGGGGAAGGGGGGTGTTGAGGATCAGTCCAGGGGGGGCAGGGGCGGAGGTGGGGTCACTGATTGTCTCAGCAGAGGTGCTGTGAGCAAAGTGGGGGTGGGATAGCCGTGAGGGTGTGTGGTCTGGGGAGCTGGAGGGGAGGTGGACAGGGCCAGTATCGATCCTGTTAAAAAATTGGTTCAGCTCATTGGCTCTGGTCTGTAATCACTCATTCACTCAGGACCTATTTATTCATTCAGGTCTGTATATACATACTCATGTACAGTTGTTATATCATATCACGTGCAATATTGTAAGTAATTCTTGGACTGAACTTACGTAGTCATTCACTCAGGAATGCATATTAGTATCCTGTCAGTTGTATCTTTTTTCATTGCTTTTAGTATATCGAATGTGCAATACGTGCATTTATCTGTAATTAAACCCTGCGCACTAAGGACTGTATTTTAAGGGAATTACTATTATTACCCCAAATTATATCATACACACATTTAGCTATTTAAGTATCTCTTCCTGTCATTTACCTGTACAGTTAATTTAACCATGGAACATATTAACTTAACTGTTCATTTACCCAGTCTGTCTATTAAGTCAACTATTATTACCCTCGCTCATATCATACGCACTTTTAGATATAGAAGTATTTCTCTGCCATCGACCTGTATAGAATAGTTAACCATGACAATATATCTAGCTAACGGAGAATTTGATCGAGCAAGATACTTAACAATGCTAACAATTCTTATTCAGTTACAGCTCGTTAAGTAGCTCGTTAAGTAGCTTCATCACCTCCATCGTCAGGCTTCTCACCTACCTCTTCGTTATCGTTCAGGAGACGCGCTGCGGTAACTAGCAAACTGCCTTTCCACTCTCTGCTGTCTTTCCAGAGCGCGCGCTAATGCCAGTACGTGCATCACTCATTCGCTTACAGCCAGTAGTGATCCAAATTTGAGATTTTTGGTTGCAACCGCTGTGTCTTTGTGAGACAAAGAGTAGGTGAATCTCCACGTGTGGTTCCCACCGTGAAACATGGAGGAGGAGGTGTGATGGTGTGGGGGTGCTTTTCTGGTGACACTGTCGTGATTTATTTAGAATTCACACTTAACCAGCATGGCTACCACAGCTTTCTGCAGTGATACACCATCCTGTCTGGTTTGCGCTTAGTGGGACTATCATTTGTTTGTAACAGGACAATGATCCAACACACCTCCAGGCTGTATAAGGGCTATTTGACCAAGAAGGAGATTGATGGAGTGCTGCATCAGATGACCTGGCCTCCACAATCACCCAACCTCAACCCAATTGAGATGGTTTGGGATGAGTTGGACCACAGAGTGAAGGAAAAGCAGCCAACAAGTGCTCAGCATATGTGGGAACTCCTTCAAGACTGTTGGAAAAGCATTCCAGGTGAAGCTGGTTGAGAGAATGCCAAGTGTGCAAAGCTGTCATCAAGGCCAAGGGTGGCTACTTTGAGAAATCTAAAACATCTAATATATTTTGAGTTGTTTAACACATTTTTGGTTACTACATGATTCCATATGTGATATTTCATAGTTTTGATGTCTTCACTATTGTTGTAGAATGTAGTCAAAATTAAGAAAAACCCTTGAATGAGTAGGTGTGTCCAGACCTTTGACTGGTACTGTACATACATTTTCAAACATTTCTAAAAACCTGTGTTTGCTTTGTCATTATGAGGTATTGTGTGTAGATTGATGAGGGGAAAAAACAATTTAATCAATTTTTAATACTAAGAATCCAAGATGGCGTAACAGTGTAGACGTATTTTTTGTTGTCCCGTCGTATGTCCCGTGTAAATAGTTTGTAATTTGTCTTAACATACATTTTTATTTGTTCCCGTTTTTACCCCTCCTGCAAGCCACCTTACCCGATGCGATACGGACCAAATATCGGATCAAATATCCGTGCTTTTCCACTATTTAACTGAACCGCAGTCAAAAGTTAGCCTGCTAGCTAGCTTGCTAACCAGCCATCGCTAACCACTGCTAGCGGTCCTCACCTCCGCTCTGGTTGCTCAGACAGCTTTCAGTTCGGACAATATTGGCCAGTCTGCTCAGCGCGCTACCAACCCAGCGCTTATCGGACTGCGTTCCCTTCCACCTCACCGGATTTCCACTGAAAGTACCGGACCACCACACCGGATCATCACAGCTAGCTAGCTGCATTCGAGTGACCGACGCTTATAGCTAACCTCCATTGTTTACACGCTACCAATGCTAGCGTGAGCTAGGCTCTTCTCCCGGACATCCGACGTGTGCTAGCTACTCTCCCGGGCCCCAGTACCTTGTCAACCTACCTGGACCTTCTACTGTCGACACGGAACCCCACCGAGCCACCGTGACTGGTCTGCCGACGAAATTGTCCGACGTGGTCTCAACAGGGTTCTCCTCTGCGACGTCGCCGAAGATCCATCTGCTAGCTCCGGCCTGCTAGCTCCGGCCTGCTAGCCCAGCCTGCTAGCCCAGCCTGCTAGCTCCGGTCTGCTAGCCCAGCCTGCTAGCTCCGGTCTGCTAGCCCAGCCTGCTAGCTACGGTCTGCTAGCCCAGCCTGCTAGCTCCGGCCTGCTAGCCCAGCCTGCTGGCCCAGCCTGCTAGCCCAGCCTGCTAGCCCAGCCTGCTAGCCCAGCCTGCTAGCCCAGCCTGCTAGCCCAGCCTGCTAGCCCAGCCTGCTTACACTCTGAACGCCGTGCCCATTTGATCTGATCCCCGGCTCACCACTTTGCTATTCATCGGATCCTATGATTGTTCAGCTCCACAGCTGATGCCTGCAGGACTGTTTGGTTATATGGTATTTCTTTCTGTTTAACCATCAGGCCTCAGGTCCTGTGTGTAGTACATCACTTTTTCTAACTGACCCTCTTTGTCCATTCATCTCCATTACCCGTCGTTGTCTTAGCCCTCTTAATTAACTGTTACTTTTTTATTTATTTTATTTTTCTGCCCCTTTCTTATTTCAATATGCCTTGTCTTTTGCTGTTCAGGCTAGCTATTATTGTTTTATTTCACTGTAGAGCCCCCAGTCCTGCTCAACTGGCCTCTGATAGCTCCTTTGTTCCTCCCCCCACACATGCGGAGACCTCACCTGGCTTAACTGGTGTCTCCAGAGATGCAACCTCTCTCTTCATTACCCAACGCCTAGGTTTACCTCCACTGAACTCACATCCTACCATACCCTTGTCTATACATTATGCCCTCAACCTATTCCACCACGCCCAGAAATCTGCTCCTTTTATTCTATGTAGCCAACGTACTAGACGTCCAGTTCTGAAAGCCCTCAGCCGAACACTGATTCTATTACTCCTCTGTTCCTCTGGTGATGTAGAGGTAAACCCAGGTCCTGTAACCCCCAGTACTACACCTATTCCCCAGGCGCTCTCATTTGTTGATTTCTGTAACCGTAAAAGCCTTGGTTTCATGCATGTTAACATTAGAAGCCTCCTCCCTAAGTTTGATTTATTCACCGCTTTAGCACACTCCGCCAACCCGGATGTCCTAGCTGTGTCAGAATCCTGGCTTAGGAAGGCTACCAAAAATTCGGAAATTTCCATCCCCAACTACAACATTTCCCGTCAAGATAGAACTGCCAAAGGTGGCGGAGTTGCAATCTACTGCAGAGATAACCTGCAGAGTTCTGTCATACTGTCCAGGTCTGTGCCCAAACAGTTTGAGCTTCTACTCTTAAAAATCCACCTTTCCAGAAATAAGTCTCTCACTGTTGCAGCCTGTTACAGACCCCCCTCAGCCCCCAGCTGTGCCCTGGACTCCATATGTGAATTGATTGCCCCCCATCTATCTTCAGAGTTTGTACTGTTAGGTGACTTAAACTGGGATATGCTTAACACCCCGGCTGTACTTCAATCTAAGATAGATGCCCTCAATCTCACACAAATTATCAAGGAACCCACCAGGTACAACCCAAAATCCGTAAACATGGGTACCATTATTGATATCATTCTGACTAACTTGCCCTCCAAATACACCTCCTCTGTCTTCAACCAGGATCTCAGCGATCACTGCCTCATCGCCTGCATTCGCAATGGGTCAGCGGTCAAACGACCACCCCTTATCACTGTCAAACGCTCCCTAAAACACTTTTGCGAGCAGGCCTTTCTATTAGATCTGGCCCAGGTATCCTGGAAGGATATTGACCTCATCCCGTCAGTAGAGGACGCCTGGTTGTTCTTTAAAAGTGCTTTCCTCACCATCCTAAATAAGCATGCCCCTTTCAAAAAACGTAGAACTAAGAATAGATATAGCCCTTGGTTCACCCCAGACTTGACTGCCCTTGACCAACACAAAAATATCCTGTGGCGCACTGCATTAGCATCGAACAGCCCCCGCGATATGCAGCTATTCAGGGAAGTCAGGAACAAGTACACACAGTCAGTTAGAAAAGCAAAGGCCAGCTTTTTCAAACAAAAATTTGCTTCCTGTAGCACTAACTCCAAAAAGTTCTGGGACACTGTAAAGTCCATGGAGAATAAGAGCACCTCCTCCCAGTTGCCCACTGCATTGAGGCTCGGAAACACTGTTACCACCGATAAATCCACGATTATCGAAAATTTCAATAAGCATTTTGCTACAGCTGGCCATGCTTTCCACCTGGCTACCCCTACCCCGGCCAACAGCTCTGCACCCCCGGCAGCTACTTGCCCAAGCCCCCCCCGCTTCTCCTTCACCCAAATCCAGACGGCTGATGTTCTGAAAGAGCTGCTAAGTCTGGACCCCTACAAATCTGCTGGGCTAGATAATCTGGACCCTCTCTTTCTGAAATTATCAGCCAAAATTGTTGCAACACCTATCACTAGCCTGTTCAACCTCTCTTTCGTATCGTCTGAGATCCCTAGAGATTGGAAAGCTGCTGCGGTCATCCCCCTATTCAAAGGAGGAGACACTCTAGACCCAAACTGTTATAGACCAATATCCATCCTGCCCTGCCTTTCTAAAGTTTTCGAAAGCCAAGTTAACAAACAGATAACTGACCACTTCGAATCCCACCGTACCTTCTCTGCTATGCAATCTGGTTTCCGAGCTGGTCATGGGTGCACCTCAGCTACGCTCAAGGTACTGAACGATATCATAACCGCCATCGATAAAAGACAGTACTGTGCAGCCGTTTTCATCGACCTGGCCAAGGCTTTCGACTCTGTCAATCACCGCATTCTTATTGGCAGACTCAACAGCCTTGGTTTCTCAAGTGACTGCCTTGCCTGGTTCGCTAACTACTTTGCAGACAGAGTTCAGTGTGTCAAATCGGAGGGCCTATTGTCCGATCCTCTGGCAGTCTCTATGGGGGTGCCACAGGGTTCAATTCTTGGGCCAACCCTTTTCTCTATATACATCAACGATGTCGCTCTCGCTGCTGGTGACTCTCTGATCCATCTCTACGCAGATGACACCATTCTGTATACATCTGGCCCCTCTTTGGACACTGTGTTTACTAACCTTCAATCAAGCTTCAATGCCATACAACACTCCTTCCGTGGCCTCCAACTGCTCTTAAACGCTAGTAAAACTAAGTGCATGCTTTTCTATCGAACGCTGCCAGCACCCGCCCACCGGACTATCATCACTACTCTCGACGGATCAGAATTAGAATACGTGGACACCTACAAATACCTAGGCATCTGGTTAGACTATAAACTCAACTTCCAGACTCACATCAACCATCTCCAATCCAAAATTAAATCCAGAATTGGCTTCCTATTTCGCAACAAAGCCTCCTTCACTCATGCTGCCAAACATGCCCTTGTAAAACTGACTATCCTACCGATCCTTGATTTCGGCGATGTCATTTACAAACTAGCCTCCAATACTCTACTTAGCAAATTGGATGTAGTCTATCACAGTGCCATCCGTTTTGTCACCAAAGCCCCATACACTACCCACCACTGCGACCTGTATGCTCTCGTTGGCTGGCCTTCATTATATATTCGCCGCCAAACCCACTGGCTCCAGGTCATCTATAAGTCTTTATTAGGTAAATCCCCGCCCTATCTCAGCTCACTGGTCACTATAGCAATACCCACCCGTAGCATGCGCTCCAGCAGGTATATCTCACTGGTCACCCCCAAAGCCAACACCTCCTTTGGTCGCCATTCCTTCCAGTTTGCTGCTGCCAATGACTGGAACGAATTGCAAAAATCATTGAAGCTAGAGGTTCCTATCTCCCTCAATAACTTTAAGCATCAGCTGTCAAAGCTGCTTATCGATCACTGCACCTGTATATAGCCCTTCTGTAAATAGCCCACACTACTACCTCATCCCCATATTTATTTTTTTGTTTATTTTCACTAATCTTGCACTCCAGTATCTCTATTTGCACATCATAATTTGCACACTTTTCATTCCTGTGTTAATAATGATAATTCTGTAATTTATGTCACCACTATAGTCTATTTATTGTTCTACCTCTTAACCTTACTGCATTTTTGCACTACATTTTGCACTCTGTATATAGATTTTCTATTGTGTTTTTGACTGTTTGTTTAATGTGTAACTCTGTGTTGTTATTTGTCACACTGCTTTGCTTTGTCTTGGCCAGGTCGCAGTTGCAAATGAGAACTTGTTCTCAACTGACCTACCTGGTTAAATAAAGGTGAGTTAAATAAAAAAAATAAAAAATACAAGCCTGTAATGTAACAAAATGTGGAAAAAGTCAAGGGGTCTGACTACTTTCCGATTGCACTGTATGTGGGAGACCCCTTTGAGTCGAAAATGGTGAAGTATGCACTGGGAAGTGAGCAGGATTGGTCTTATTTTGATTAATTGTATTTCTGAAGAACAGAGGGAGATTGCAGTAAGCCTCAAAAGAATCCGGACAACAGAAGTTTGGTGTTTAGAACTTCGGAGGAGAGCACCAGTCAAAGGAGTCATCTAAGGGGCGTTGACAGATGTTCAGGTTGAATCCCTGAAGATAATTCCTGGTGTGGTTGGTGCCTGGTGTCTGAACCGCTGGGTGAATGGAGAAAAATAAGAAAGTGTGTGAGTCCTGTTGTTTTTTGATAAAGAGCAAATGCCTACAGATATGAAGCTTGGTTATGTAAGTTACGCTGTAAGAGCCTTCGTCCACAAACCATTGCAGTTTAAGAATTGTAAAGGATTCAAGTGTGTGTAGATGGACAGAGTATACTGTAGAATGGGAACCGGCCAGGATCCAGACACCCTTGCTGTCTCTGCCTGGCCGGTTCCCGTCTCTCCATTGGGATTCTCTGCCTCTGACCCTATTACGGGGGCTGAGTCACTGGCTTACTGGTGCTTTCCATGCCATTCCTAGGAGGGGTGCGTCACTTCCTGTCCGGTTTGTCGCCCCCTCTGGCTTGTGCAGTGGAGGGGATCTTTCGTGGACTATACTCAGCCTTGTCTCAGGGTAGTAAGTTGGTGGTTGTTGATATCCCTCTATTGGTGTAGGGGCTGTGCTTGGCAGAGTGGGTGAGGTTATATCCTGCCTGGTTTGGCCCTGTCCGGGGGTATTGTCTGGGTATTGTCGGAGGGGGCCACAGTGTCTCCTAACCCCCATGTCTCAGCCTCCAGTATCTATGCTGCAATAGTCTATGTGCCGGGGGGCTAGGGTCAGTTTGTTAAATCTGATGTTATTATCCAGTGTCTTGTGTGAATTTAAGTATGCTCCCTCTAATTCTCTCTCTCTCCCACTCTACCTCCTCTCCCGGAGGACCTGAGCCTACCCGGAGGACCAGGACCACCTGCCCTGATGACTCCTAGCTGTCCCCACCTGGTCGTGCTGCTGCACCGGTTTCAACTCCTCTGCCTGCGGTTATGGAACCCTGACCTGTTCATTGGACGTCCCACCCTGTCCCAGACCTGCTGTTTTCACCTCGCTCTCGCTCTATTGCACTGAAAAACCAAGTGACATTCACTCCTGATGTATTTACCTGTTGCAACCTCCACAACTACTTTTATTATTATTTGACCCTGCTGGTCATCTATGAACATTTGAACATCTTGGAGAAAGAACTGGCCTTAATGGCCATAAATTGTTATAATCTCCACCCGGCACAGCCAGAAGAGGACTGGCCACCCCTCAGAGCCTGGTTCCTCTCTAGGTTTCTTCCTAGGTTTTGCCTTTCTAGGGAGTTTTTCCTAGCCACCGTGCTTCTACATCTGCATTGCTTGCTCTTTGGGGTTTTAGGCTGGGTTTCTGTATAGCACTTTGTGACATCGGCTGATGTAAAAAGCGCTTTAAAAATAAATTTGATTGATTGATTGATTGATTGATTGTGTAGAAGGATGACGGTGCTGCAATTGTGGTGGGGATCATGATCCCGACTTCCTGGACTGCCCTGTAAGGGTGAAGGCGATTGAGGTGGCAAAGGTTAGAGCGGTCAATCAAATCTCCTAGTGAAGATATGGTAGTGGATACAATACAGCCTGTAGTAAATGTTTGCTGCCAGGCAAAAGATACCCTGTGTTTAAAAAGGTGGATTTTGGGGCGTTGATTGCCACAGTTATAAACTGTTCGGCACAAGACTCAAAGAAATCGAAGAAACTGGACATTATTGTGGCTGCGGCAGAAAATATTTTGGGACTGGCGAGGGGTTCTGGCGCTGGAAGAGCCGCCCTCCCAGGTTCCCCTGGACTGGCGAGGGGTTCTGGCGCTGGAAGAGCCGCCCTCCCAGGTTCCCCTGGACTGGCGAGGGGTTCTGGCGCTGGAAGAGCCGCCCTCCCAGGTTCCGCTGGACTGGCGAGGGGTTCTGGCGCTGGAAGAGCCGCCCTCCCAGGTTCCCCTGGACTGGCGAGGGGTTCTGGCGCTGGAAGAGCCGCCCTCCCAGGTTCCCCTTGTAGGGATCAGATCTGTTTCATTTTATTTACAGAACATTTGTTTGATTTAGTTTAGTCTATTCATTTATTTTCTGGTTTTGGTATTTTATTACATTTTTGGGAATCCTGTTTCCATCCCGCACAGTAGGTGGCAGAATGCACATTAAATTGTGCGATCACCAATATACAGTACCATAGAAGAAGAACAAGGCGTGCACGGCAGAGTTGAAAAATATCCAACACATGGCAGAGTTTTTAGTTTGGCACTGTTGATCAGCACACATGGATTAAAATTTATTATGGATGTTAAACTGGTGAGTTTTTCTGATGCTAGCAAGCATGCATTTGCACATTGCAGTCTGTGCAGACTCAGAGGCACAGTTAATGTTAGCTAATAAAGCTGACTGACAGTGAAATGTTGCTAACTCTAACTGTAGCCTGGACTATGGAGTAGTTATATATTGTTGCAAAAGCCCATTGCATGCATAGTAAGGTAGCGTGACAATTTGACCAAAGTTTAGTGTTGGTTTGGAACTGATGTAGCTATGTTAGCTAGCTAACTATGTTTTGTGGAAAAACGTAGGACTGGCATTTGGACGTAAACTAACTATTGTTAAATAGAGCCAGACAACAACAGCTGAAGCTAACTAGCTAGGTAGCTAGCTAATGGCTGAAGTTATTTGTGTAACAAACCTTCCATAAACAAATATAGCTAGCTACCTCTCTTTGCCTGTTCATTAGCTACCTAGCTAGCTTCCAGCTGACTGATGTTAGATAGCTAGCTACAGAGGCTAGCTGCTGGACTTTGTACAATCAAGCTAACATTAGCTAGGTAATTTGTTTTCAGTAAGATAGCGCCGACGGAGATGGCAGAATCGTGACTAGCTCTTAGGATTTTCTTTGTTTATGTACTATTCTTTACATTATTAGCTCAGGAATTGTTTTGTGTCATTACATACAGCAGGGAAGAACTATTGGATATTAGAGAGGCAGTAACTCACCAGAACTACCAGCATTACATCCAGGAATATGACTTCCCTGGAGCAGATCCTTTGTTCGTTCTCCTCAGAGACAAAACAACGACGGAGAGGTAGAAGTACCTGGAGCGGTCTTCTGGTCTGACTTGGGAGGCGTGCACACCAGCCACCGCTTCCGAGTATATTACTCGCTAATGTTCAGTCTCTGGATAATAAAGTTGACGAGCTCAGGGCGAGGGTTGCTTTCCAGTCAATAATAGCCACAGCCGTATATATCCTCCCTCAAGCCGATACCGCGACGGCACTCAAAGAACTTCACTGGACTTTATGCAAACTGGTAACCACATATCCTGAGGCTGCATTTATTGTAGCTGGGGATTTTAACGAAGAAAATTTGTGGAAAAGGCTCCCGAAGTTCTATCAGCATATAGATTGTTGTACTCACGCTGCTAAAACACTCCACCATTGTTATACTACCTCCATTCGGCAAATCTGACCACGATTCCATCTTGCTCCTCCCTTCCTATAGGCAGAAACTCAAACAGGAAGCACCTGTTTGAGTTAGCTGGTCTGACCAATCGGAATCCACGCTTCAAGATTGTGTTGGTGACGCAGACTGGGATATGTTCAGATTAGCTTCAGAAAATAATATTGATGTAAAAACTGATACGGTGACTGAGTTTATCAGGAAGTGTATAGGAGATGTTGTACCCACTGTGACTATTAAAACATACCCTAACCAGAAACCCTGGATAGATGGTAGTTTATCAGGAAGTGTATAGGAGATGTTGTACCCACTGTGACTATTAAAACATACCCCAACCAGAAACCCTGGATAGATGGTAGTTTATCAGGAAGTGTATAGATGTTGTACCCACTGTGACTATTAAAACATACCCTAACCAGAAACCCTGGATAGATGGTAGTTTATCAGGAAGTGTATAGGAGATGTTGTACCCACTGTGACTATTAAAACATACCCTAACCAGAAACCCTGGATAGATGGTAGTTTATCAGGAAGTGTATAGATGTTGTACCCACTGTGACTATTAAAACATACCCTAACCAGAAACCCTGGATAGATGGTAGTTTATCAGGAAGTGTATAGGAGATGTTGTACCCACTGTGACTATTAAAACATACCCTAACCAGAAACCCTGGATAGATGGTAGTTTATCAGGAAGTGTATAGATGTTGTACCCACTGTGACTATTAAAACATACCCTAACCAGAAACCCTGGATAGATGGTAGTTTATCAGGAAGTGTATAGGAGCTGTTGTACCCACTGTGACTATTAAAACCTACCCTAACCAGAAACCCTGGATAGATGGTAGTTTATCAGGAAGTGTATAGGAGCTGTTGAACCCACTGTGACTATTAAAACATACCCTAACCAGAAACCCTGGATAGATGGTAGTTTATCAGGAAGTGTATAGGAGCTGTTGTACCCACTGTGACTATTAAAACATACCCTAACCAGAAACCCTGGATAGATGGTAGTTTATCAGGAAGTGTATAGGAGCTGTTGTACCCACTGTGACTATTAAAACATACCCTAACCAGAAACCCTGGATAGATGGTAGTTTATCAGGAAGTGTATAGATGTTGTACCCACTGTGACTATTAAAACATACCCTAACCAGAAACCCTGGATAGATGGTAGTTTATCAGGAAGTGTATAGGAGATGTTGTACCCACTGTGACTATTAAAACATACCCTAACCAGAAACCCTGGATAGATGGTAGTTTATCAGGAAGTGTATAGATGTTGTACCCACTGTGACTATTAAAACCTACCCTAACCAGAAACCCTGGATAGATGGTAGTTTATCAGGAAGTGTATAGGAGCTGTTGTACCCACTGTGACTATTAAAACCTACCCTAACCAGAAACCCTGGATAGATGGTAGTTTATCAGGAAGTGTATAGGAGCTGTTGTACCCACTGTGACTATTAAAACATACCCTAACCAGAAACCCTGGATAGATGGTAGTTTATCAGGAAGTGTATAGGAGCTGTTGTACCCACTGTGACTATTAAAACCTACCCTAACCAGAAACCCTGGATAGATGGTAGTTTATCAGGAAGTGTATAGGAGCTGTTGTACCCACTGTGACTATTAAAACATACCCTAACCAGAAACCCTGGATAGATGGTAGTTTATCAGGAAGTGTATAGGAGCTGTTGTACCCACTGTGACTATTAAAACATACCCTAACCAGAAACCCTGGATAGATGGTAGTTTATCAGGAAGTGTATAGGAGCTGTTGTACCCACTGTGACTATTAAAACATACCCTAACCAGAAACCCTGGATAGATGGTAGTTTATCAGGAAGTGTATAGGAGCTGTTGAACCCACTGTGACTATTAAAACATACCCTAACCAGAAACCCTGGATAGATGGTAGTTTATCAGGAAGTGTATAGGAGCTGTTGTACCCACTGTGACTATTAAAACATACCCTAACCAGAAACCCTGGATAGATGGTAGTTTATCAGGAAGTGTATAGGAGCTGTTGTACCCACTGTGACTATTAAAACATACCCTGGATAGATGGTAGTTTATCAGGAAGTGTATAGGAGCTGTTGTACCCACTGTGACTATTAAAACATACCCTAACCAGAAACCCTGGATAGATGGCAGTTTATCAGGAAGTGTATAGGAGCTGTTGTACCCACTGTGACTATTAAAACATACCCCAACCAGAAACCCTGGATAGATGGTAGTTTATCAGGAAGTGTATAGGAGCTGTTGTACCCACTGTGACTATTAAAACATACCCTAACCAGAAACCCTGGATAGATGGTAGTTTATCAGGAAGTGTATAGATGTTGTACCCACTGTGTATTAAAACATACCCTAACCAGAAACCCTGGATAGATGGTAGTTTATCAGGAAGTGTATAGGAGCTGTTGTACCCACTGTGACTATTAAAACATACCCTAACCAGAAACCCTGGATAGATGGTAGTTTATCAGGAAGTGTATAGATGTTGTACCCACTGTGTATTAAAACATACCCTAACCAGAAACCCTGGATAGATGGTAGTTTATCAGGAAGTGTATAGGAGCTGTTGTACCCACTGTGACTATTAAAACATACCCTAACCAGAAACCCTGGATAGATGGTAGTTTATCAGGAAGTGTATAGGAGCTGTTGTACCCACTGTGACTATTAAAACATACCCTAACCAGAAACCCTGGATAGATGGTAGTTTATCAGGAAGTGTATAGATGTTGAACCCACTGTGACTATTAAAACCTACCCTAACCAGAAACCCTGGATAGATGGTAGTTTATCAGGAAGTGTATAGATGTTGTACCCACTGTGACTATTAAAACCTACCCTAACCAGAAACCCTGGATAGATGGTAGTTTATCAGGAAGTGTATAGGAGCTGTTGTACCCACTGTGACTATTAAAACATACCCCAACCAGAAACCCTGGATAGATGGTAGTTTATCAGGAAGTGTATAGATGTTGTACCCACTGTGACTATTAAAACCTACCCTAACCAGAAACCCTGGATAGATGGTAGTTTATCAGGAAGTGTATAGATGTTGTACCCACTGTGACTATTAAAACCTACCCTAACCAGAAACCCTGGATAGATGGTAGTTTATCAGGAAGTGTATAGATGTTGTACCCACTGTGACTATTAAAACATACCCTAACCAGAAACCCTGGATAGATGGTAGTTTATCAGGAAGTGTATAGATGTTGTACCCACTGTGACTATTAAAACATACCCTAACCAGAAACCCTGGATAGATGGTAGTTTATCAGGAAGTGTATAGGAGCTGTTGTACCCACTGTGACTATTAAAACATACCCTAACCAGAAACCCTGGATAGATGGTAGTTTATCAGGAAGTGTATAGATGTTGTACCCACTGTGACTATTAAAACATACCCTAACCAGAAACCCTGGATAGATGGTAGTTTATCAGGAAGTGTATAGGAGCTGTTGTACCCACTGTGACTATTAAAACATACCCTAACCAGAAACCCTGGATAGATGGTAGTTTATCAGGAAGTGTATAGGAGATGTTGTACCCACTGTGACTATTAAAACATACCCTAACCAGAAACCCTGGATAGATGGTAGTTTATCAGGAAGTGCATAGGAGCTGTTGTACCCACTGTGACTATTAAAACATACCCTAACCAGAAACCCTGGATAGATGGTAGTTTATCAGGAAGTGTATAGGAGCTGTTGTACCCACTGTGACTATTAAAACATACCCTAACCAGAAACCCTGGATAGATGGTAGTTTATCAGGAAGTGTATAGGAGCTGTTGTACCCACTGTGACTATTAAAACCTACCCCAACCAGAAACCCTGGATAGATGGTAGTTTATCAGGAAGTGTATAGGAGCTGTTGTACCCACTGTGACTATTAAAACATACCCTAACCAGAAACCCTGGATAGATGGTAGTTTATCAGGAAGTGTATAGGAGATGTTGTACCCACTGTGACTATTAAAACATACCCTAACCAGAAACCCTGGATAGATGGTAGTTTATCAGGAAGTGTATAGGAGCTGTTGTACCCACTGTGACTATTAAAACATACCCTAACCAGAAACCCTGGATAGATGGTAGTTTATCAGGAAGTGTATAGGAGCTGTTGTACCCACTGTGACTATTAAAACATACCCTAACCAGAAACCCTGGATAGATGGTAGTTTATCAG
This sequence comes from Thymallus thymallus, assembly GCA_023634145.1. NCBI lineage: Eukaryota > Metazoa > Chordata > Actinopteri > Salmoniformes > Salmonidae > Thymallus > Thymallus thymallus. The sequence continues at coordinate 387,163 of CM042414.1, forward strand.
GAAGTGTATAGATGTTGTACCCACTGTGACTATTAAAACATACCCTAACCAGAAACCCTGGATAGATGGTAGTTTATCAGGAAGTGTATAGGAGCTGTTGAACCCACTGTGACTATTAAAACATACCCTAACCAGAAACCCTGGATAGATGGTAGTTTATCAGGAAGTGTATAGGAGCTGTTGTACCCACTGTGACTATTAAAACATACCCTAACCAGAAACCCTGGATAGATGGTAGTTTATCAGGAAGTGTATAGGAGATGTTGTACCCACTGTGACTATTAAAACATACCCTAACCAGAAACCCTGGATGGATGGTAGTTTATCAGGAAGTGTATAGGAGCTGTTGTACCCACTGTGACTATTAAAACATACCCTAACCAGAAACCCTGGATAGATGGTAGTTTATCAGGAAGTGTATAGGAGCTGTTGTACCCACTGTGACTATTAAAACATACCCTAACCAGAAACCCTGGATAGATGGTAGTTTATCAGGAAGTGTATAGATGTTGTACCCACTGTGACTATTAAAACATACCCTAACCAGAAACCCTGGATAGATGGTAGTTTATCAGGAAGTGTATAGGAGCTGTTGTACCCACTGTGACTATTAAAACATACCCTAACCAGAAACCCTGGATAGATGGTAGTTTATCAGGAAGTGTATAGGAGCTGTTGTACCCACTGTGACTATTAAAACATACCCTAACCAGAAACCCTGGATAGATGGTAGTTTATCAGGAAGTGTATAGGAGCTGTTGTACCCACTGTGACTATTAAAACATACCCTAACCAGAAACCCTGGATAGATGGTAGTTTATCAGGAAGTGTATAGGAGCTGTTGTACCCACTGTGACTATTAAAACATACCCCAACCAGAAACCCTGGATAGATGGTAGTTTATCAGGAAGTGTATAGATGTTGTACCCACTGTGACTATTAAAACATACCCTAACCAGAAACCCTGGATAGATGGTAGTTTATCAGGAAGTGTATAGATGTTGTACCCACTGTGACTATTAAAACATACCCTAACCAGAAACCCTGGATAGATGGTAGTTTATCAGGAAGTGTATAGGAGCTGTTGTACCCACTGTGACTATTAAAACATACCCTAACCAGAAACCCTGGATAGATGGTAGTTTATCAGGAAGTGTATAGATGTTGTACCCACTGTGACTATTAAAACATACCCTAACCAGAAACCCTGGATAGATGGTAGTTTATCAGGAAGTGTATAGGAGCTGTTGTACCCACTGTGACTATTAAAACATACCCTAACCAGAAACCCTGGATAGATGGTAGTTTATCAGGAAGTGTATAGGAGATGTTGTACCCACTGTGACTATTAAAACATACCCTAACCAGAAACCCTGGATAGATGGTAGTTTATCAGGAAGTGCATAGGAGCTGTTGTACCCACTGTGACTATTAAAACATACCCTAACCAGAAACCCTGGATAGATGGTAGTTTATCAGGAAGTGTATAGGAGCTGTTGTACCCACTGTGACTATTAAAACATACCCTAACCAGAAACCCTGGATAGATGGTAGTTTATCAGGAAGTGTATAGGAGATGTTGTACCCACTGTGACTATTAAAACATACCCTAACCAGAAACCCTGGATAGATGGTAGTTTATCAGGAAGTGTATAGGAGCTGTTGTACCCACTGTGACTATTAAAACATACCCTAACCAGAAACCCTGGATAGATGGTAGTTTATCAGGAAGTGTATAGGAGCTGTTGTACCCACTGTGACTATTAAAACATACCCTAACCAGAAACCCTGGATAGATGGTAGTTTATCAGGAAGTGTATAGATGTTGTACCCACTGTGACTATTAAAACATACCCTAACCAGAAACCCTGGATAGATGGTAGTTTATCAGGAAGTGTATAGGAGCTGTTGAACCCACTGTGACTATTAAAACATACCCTAACCAGAAACCCTGGATAGATGGTAGTTTATCAGGAAGTGTATAGGAGCTGTTGTACCCACTGTGACTATTAAAACATACCCTAACCAGAAACCCTGGATAGATGGTAGTTTATCAGGAAGTGTATAGGAGATGTTGTACCCACTGTGACTATTAAAACATACCCTAACCAGAAACCCTGGATAGATGGTAGTTTATCAGGAAGTGTATAGGAGCTGTTGTACCCACTGTGACTATTAAAACATACCCTAACCAGAAACCCTGGATAGATGGTAGTTTATCAGGAAGTGTATAGGAGCTGTTGTACCCACTGTGACTATTAAAACCTACCCTAACCAGAAACCCTGGATAGATGGTAGTTTATCAGGAAGTGTATAGGAGCTGTTGTACCCACTGTGACTATTAAAACATACCCTAACCAGAAACCCTGGATAGATGGTAGTTTATCAGGAAGTGTATAGATGTTGTACCCACTGTGACTATTAAAACATACCCTAACCAGAAACCCTGGATAGATGGTAGTTTATCAGGAAGTGTATAGGAGCTGTTGTACCCACTGTGACTATTAAAACATACCCTAACCAGAAACCCTGGATAGATGGCAGTTTATCAGGAAGTGTATAGGAGATGTTGTACCCACTGTGACTATTAAAACATACCCTAACCAGAAACCCTGGATAGATGGTAGTTTATCAGGAAGTGTATAGGAGCTGTTGTACCCACTGTGACTATTAAAACATACCCTAACCAGAAACCCTGGATAGATGGTAGTTTATCAGGAAGTGTATAGGAGATGTTGTACCCACTGTGACTATTAAAACATACCCTAACCAGAAACCCTGGATAGATGGTAGTTTATCAGGAAGTGTATAGGAGATGTTGTACCCACTGTGACTATTAAAACATACCCTAACCAGAAACCCTGGATAGATGGTAGTTTATCAGGAAGTGTATAGGAGATGTTGTACCCACTGTGACTATTAAAACCTACCCCAACCAGAAACCCTGGATAGATGGTAGTTTATCAGGAAGTGTATAGGAGCTGTTGTACGCACTGTGACTATTAAAACCTACCCTAACCAGAAACCCTGGATAGATGGTAGTTTATCAGGAAGTGTATAGATGTTGTACCCACTGTGACTATTAAAACATACCCTAACCAGAAACCCTGGATAGATGGTAGTTTATCAGGAAGTGTATAGATGTTGTACCCACTGTGACTATTAAAACATACCCTAACCAGAAACCCTGGATAGATGGTAGTTTATCAGGAAGTGTATAGGAGCTGTTGTACCCACTGTGACTATTAAAACATACCCTAACCAGAAACCCTGGATAGATGGTAGTTTATCAGGAAGTGTATAGGAGCTGTTGTACCCACTGTGACTATTAAAACCTACCCTAACCATAAACCCTGGATAGATGGTAGTTTATCAGGAAGTGTATAGATGTTGTACCCACTGTGACTATTAAAACATACCCTAACCAGAAACCCTGGATAGATGGTAGTTTATCAGGAAGTGTATAGATGTTGTACCCACTGTGACTATTAAAACATACCCTAACCAGAAACCCTGGATAGATGGTAGTTTATCAGGAAGTGTATAGGAGCTGTTGTACCCACTGTGACTATTAAAACATACCCTAACCAGAAACCCTGGATAGATGGTAGTTTATCAGGAAGTGTATAGATGTTGTACCCACTGTGACTATTAAAACATACCCTAACCAGAAACCCTGGATAGATGGTAGTTTATCAGGAAGTGTATAGATGTTGTACCCACTGTGACTATTAAAACCTACCCTAACCAGAAACCCTGGATAGATGGTAGTTTATCAGGAAGTGTATAGATGTTGTACCCACTGTGACTATTAAAACATACCCTAACCAGAAACCCTGGATAGATGGTAGTTTATCAGGAAGTGTATAGGAGCTGTTGAACCCACTGTGACTATTAAAACATACCCTAACCAGAAACCCTGGATAGATGGTAGTTTATCAGGAAGTGTATAGGAGCTGTTGTACCCACTGTGACTATTAAAACATACCCTAACCAGAAACCCTGGATAGATGGTAGTTTATCAGGAAGTGTATAGGAGCTGTTGTACCCACTGTGACTATTAAAACATACCCTAACCAGAAACCCTGGATAGATGGTAGTTTATCAGGAAGTGTATAGGAGCTGTTGTACCCACTGTGACTATTAAAACATACCCTAACCAGAAACCCTGGATAGATGGTAGTTTATCAGGAAGTGTATAGGAGATGTTGTACCCACTGTGACTATTAAAACATACCCTAACCAGAAACCCTGGATAGATGGTAGTTTATCAGGAAGTGTATAGGAGCTGTTGTACCCACTGTGACTATTAAAACATACCCTAACCAGAAACCCTGGATAGATGGTAGTTTATCAGGAAGTGTATAGGAGATGTTGTACCCACTGTGACTATTAAAACATACCCTAACCAGAAACCCTGGATAGATGGTAGTTTATCAGGAAGTGTATAGGAGCTGTTGTACCCACTGTGACTATTAAAACATACCCTAACCAGAAACCCTGGATAGATGGTAGTTTATCAGGAAGTGTATAGATGTTGTACCCACTGTGACTATTAAAACATACCCTAACCAGAAACCCTGGATAGATGGTAGTTTATCAGGAAGTGTATAGGAGCTGTTGTACCCACTGTGACTATTAAAACATACCCTAACCAGAAACCCTGGATAGATGGTAGTTTATCAGGAAGTGTATAGATGTTGTACCCACTGTGACTATTAAAACCTACCCTAACCAGAAACCCTGGATAGATGGTAGTTTATCAGGAAGTGTATAGGAGCTGTTGAACCCACTGTGACTATTAAAACCTACCCCAACCAGAAACCCTGGATAGATGGTAGTTTATCAGGAAGTGTATAGGAGCTGTTGAACCCACTGTGACTATTAAAACCTACCCTAACCAGAAACCCTGGATAGATGGTAGTTTATCAGGAAGTGTATAGATGTTGTACCCACTGTGACTATTAAAACCTACCCTAACCAGAAACCCTGGATAGATGGTAGTTTATCAGGAAGTGTATAGATGTTGTACCCACTGTGACCAGTGTGTTTGGCGCCGCCCTGAGTGGTCGCCTGTTAAGCAGCTCCCGTTGTTCTGCATAAATTGTTGTTTTAGTTCGTTTTCTTTCGTCTCTTTTCTTTAGTTTTATTTTTTATTTTGCTACAGTTGAACTATAATAGTTCAGAATTAGTTCAGGATTATGGATTTTATGGATTTTATCGCAGCTGAACGTCGACAGGAGTCGTCAACTGTTATTGTTTACAACAGAGCCCAGCTCCTGGATTTAGCCCACGCAGCGCTGCTGCTCCCCAGGGAAAAGTTTGATATTCCGGACGAATTGAAAAGACGACCCCGGGGACGTAGGGCGGGATTGAAATGTAAGGCAAAGCGGAGGAGGTTCAAGTACAAGCCGGCTATACCATCTATTATTATGGGCAATGTGAGGGCTCTACATAACAAGATGGATGAGTTGGAGGGACTTGTTCGTGGACAAAGGATTTATTGGGAAACGAGCCTAATGTGTTTTACTGAGACTTGGCTGAACGATAACATCCCCATACAGAACGTCACTATCAACGGTTTCCAGACCATCAGAGCGGACAGGGATCGCGTCTCTTCCGGTAAGAGTAAGGGTGGTGGGCTGGCTTTATTAGTTAACAACAGATGGTGTCATCCGAACCATATTACTCTTAAGGAAAAGTTTTGTAGCCCGGACATTGAGCTGTTAGCCGTTAGCCTGAGACCCTACTATTTGCCGAGGGAATTCACGGCGGCCATTGCTGTTATTGTTTACATCCCGCCCTCTGCTGACGCAAACGCAGTGTGTGACGTCATCCACTTTGTTATCGCGAGGTTACAGACAGCGCATCCCAGTGCTTTCTTTGCCATTTCGGGGGATTTTAACCATGCATCTCTCTCTTCAACGCTGCCCCCACGTTCAAACAGTTCGTGAAGTGCCCAACCAGGAATAATACAACTCTGGACTTGTTATATGCTAATGTGAAGGATGCATACAACTCCACTGCACTCCCTTCCCTCGGTAGATCGGATCACAACCTTGTCCACCTCACCCCACTCTACAGGCCTTTGGTCCAACAGCAGCCTGCAACCATCAGGACTATTAGGAGATGGTCCCCGGAGGCGAATGAGGCCCTACAGGACTGCTTTGAAACAACAGACTGGGATGTGCTCTGTGAGGCTCATGGGGAGGACATTGATGGACTCACTGACTGCATAACAGACTATATTAATTTTTGTGTAGACAACACTGTACCCACCAGGAAGGTACGCTGTTTCCCAAACAATAAACCCTGGGTCACCAGCGACCTGAAGGCCCTGCTGAATGAGAAGAAGAGGGCCTTCAAGGAGAGGGACAAGGACAAGGACAAATTGAAATGCGTCCAGAGGGAGCTGAAGTTGCGGATTGCTGAGGGGAAGAGAGTGTATAAGGAGAAGATGGAGGACAAGCTGATGCAGAGCCAGGTGAGAGAGGTGTGGAAGGGTATGAGAAATATCTGGCTTCAAAAAGTCAAACAGTGGGCAGACGGAGGGGACCCAGGACAGAGCCAATGAGCTGAACCAATTTTTTAACAGGTTTGATACTGGCCCTGTCCACCTCCCCTCCAGCTCCCCAGACCACACACCCTCACGGCTGTCCCACCCCCACTTTGCTCACAGCACCTCTGCTGTGACCCCACCTCCACCCCTGCCCCCCCTGGACTGATCCTCAACACCCCCCTTCCCCCCACCTCCCCACCTGGGCTGGCTTTCACCACCAACCAAGTGAAGAGAGAGCTGGAGAGACTACACCAGTGGAAAGCGGCGGGCCCTGATGGCATCAGCCCAAGGGTGCTGAGGGTCTGTGCTGACCAACTGTGTGGAATACTCCAGCGTCTTTTCAACCTTAGCCTGAGCCTAGAAAGGGTCTCTGTGCTGTGGAAAACATCCTGCCTCGTCCCAGTGCCCAAGAAGGCACACCCCACTGTCCTGAATGACTTCAGACCTGTAGCGCTAACATCCCACATCATGAAGACCCTGGAAAGGTTAGTCCTCGCTCACCTCAGACCCCTGGTGTGTTCATCAATGGACCCCCTGCAGTTTGCATACCAGCGCAACATCGGGGTGGATGATGGAATCATCTACCTTCTGCAGAGGGCCTACTCTCACCTGGACAACGCAGGTTGCACTGTGAGGGTTATGTTTTTTGACTTCTCCAGTGCCTTCAATACCATTCAGCCCCTGCTACTGGGTGAGAAGATGAGGAGGATGAAAGTGGAAGCACCCTTAGTCTCCTGGGTCACGGACTACCTGACCGGTAGGCCACAATTTGTGCAACTACAGAGCTGTGTGTCAGAACGGGCAGTTAGCAACACAGGGGCCCCCCAGGGTACGGTCCTGTCCCCCTTCCTGTTCACCCTCTACACCTCAGACTTCAGATATAACTCTGAAACACCTACAGAAGTTCTCGGATGACTCTGCTATTGTAGGGTGCATCAGGGGTGGGCAGGAGGAGGAGTACAGGAGCACAATCAGTGACTTTGTGTTGTGGTGTGAGCAGAACCACCTTCAGCTCAACATCAGCAAAACAAAGGAGATGGTGGTGGACTTCAGGAGAACCAAGGCACAACTGACTGCAGTCCCTATACAGGGGATGGATGTGGAAATGGTTGGGTCATACAAGTTCCTGGGAGTCCATATGGACAACAGGCTGGAATGGGCCGGTAACACCGGGGCCCTGTACAAAAAGGGCCAGAGCCGACTCTACTTTCTGAGGAGGCTCAGGTCCTTCAACGTGTGCAGTAAACTACTGCATACCTTCTACCAGTCTGTGGTGGCCAGTGCCATCTTTTTTGCAGTGGTGTGCTGGGGAGCAAACATCAAAGCCAGTGATGCTTCTCGGGTAAATAAGCTGATCAGGAAGGCTAGCTCTGTCCTGGGGATGAGCCTTGACACTCTAGAGGAGGTGGCGGAGAGACGGATCCTGGCCAAACTGCTGGCCATCATGGACAACGTCACCCACCCTCTGCACGCTATGGTTATGACGCAGAGGAGCACTTTCAGTCACAGACTGATCCCACCATGGTGTGCCAGAGAGCGCTACAGGAGGTCCTTCCTGCCGGCGGCTATTAGACTATATAATGCCTCACCGGGGTGCCGTGCCGTCGGCAACATAGACCTGGAACTGTTGGGGTGCTAGGACCTAGTTTAACAATTATGCATCCATCCGTGAGTAACTCTGGTCTGTCAGCACTCATCCACTCAGGACCTATTTATTCATACAGGTCTGTATATACATACTCATGTACAGTTGTTATATTATATCACATGCAATATTGTAAGTAATTATTGGACTTAACCTACGTAGGCATTCACTCAGGAATGCATATTAGTATCCTGCCAGTTGCACCTTTTCTCATTGCTTTTAGTATATCGAATGTGCAATACGTGCAGTTGTCTGTAATTAAACCCTGCACACTAAGGACTGTATTTTAAGGGAATTACTATTATTACCCCAAATGATATCATACACACATTTAGCTATTAATGTATCTCTTCCTGTCATTTACCTGTACAGTTTGAGTAAACATGCAAGTATTCACTTATCTGTAAATATAACTGTATACCTAACTGTACAGCTAATTTAACCATGCAAAATTTTCACTTACCTGTTCATTTACCCAGTCTGTCTATTAAGTAAACTATTATTCCAATGTATAGTGTACATATTCAGCCAACCACTCATACTATGCAATGTCTTTTTATAGCTTTTTTTTTTTTTGCACTCCAGATATCTTGTATTTCTATACTTTTTCATACTGCCGCTCTATGTATCATGTACCGTGTATCTGTCTTTTGTGTACTTTCGTTGTGGCATTTTGCACCTGCCCTGTGTTTTGTTGTAGCTGCTTGACAATGAAATTTCCCCCCCGGGGGATCAATAAAGTACCTATCTATCTATCTATCTATCTATCTATCTATCTATCTATCTATCTATCTATCTATCTATCTATCTATCTATCTATCTATCTATCTATCTATCTATCTATCTATCTATCTATCTATCTATCTATCTATCTATCTATCTATCTATCTATCTATCTATCTATCTATCTATCTATCTATCTATCTATCTATCTATCTATCTATCTATCTATCTATCTATCTATCTATTAAAACCTACCCCAACCAGAAACCCTGGATAGATGGTAGTTTATCAGGAAGTGTAAAGATGTTGTACCCACTGTGACTATTAAAACCTACCCTAACCAGAAACCCTGGATAGATGGTAGTTTTTTTTTTTTTTTTGTATAGATGGAAGTGTATAGGAGATGTTGTACCCACTGTGACTATTAAAACCTACATTAACCAGAAACCCTGGATAGATGGGAGCCTCCCTATCCTAGTCTGCTGTCCCCACATGCTTCAAGATGGCCACCATTGTTCCTGTACCCAAGAAGGCAAAGGTACCTGAACTAAATGACTATCGTCCCGTAGCACTCACCTCTGTCATCATGAAGTGCTTTGAGAGACTAGTCGAGGATCATATCATAAATTTTTATACCGCCCCAATAGATCAACAGACGATGCAATCGCCACCGTAATATCTTAACCTGAATGTGATGAAGACAGATCCTAATATCTTAACCTGAATGATGTGATGAAGACAGATCCTAATATCTTAACCTGAATGATGTGATGAAGACAGATCCTAATATCTTAACCTGAATGATGTGATGAAGACAGATCCTAGATATACCCTTTGACTGTGGTGATGTTAGCTTTTCTCCCTCTGTTAGTTCTAATGATAAAAAAAGCAACAACACTCCAACATCTGATCACTCACACATACATTTATACTGACTCTACACACCCACTCACATACAGTGGGGAGAACAAGTATTTGATACACTGCCGATTTTGCAGGTTTTCCCACTTACAAAGCATGTAGAAGTCTGTAATTTTTATCATAGGTACTCTTCAACTGTGAGTGACGGAATCTAAAAATCCAGAAAATCACATTGTATGATTTTTAAGTAATTAATTTGCATTTTATTGCAAGTATTTGATACATCAGAAAAGCAGAACTTAATATTTGATACAGAAACCTTTGTTTGCAATTACAGAGATCATACGTTTCCTGTAGTTCTTGACCAGGTTTGCACACACTGCAGCAGGGATTTTGGCCCACTCCTCCATACAGACCTTCAGGTTTCGGGGCTGTCGCTGGGCAATACGGACTTTCAGCTCCCTTCAAAGATTTTCTATTGGGTTCAGGTCTGGAGACTGGCTACGCCACTCCAGGACCTTGAGATGCTTCTTACGGAGCCACTCCTTAGTTGCCCTGGCTGTGTGTTTCGGGTCGTTGTCATGCTGGAAGACCCAGCCACAACCCATCTTCAATGCTCTTACTGAGGGAAGGAGGTTGTTGGCCAAGATCTCGCGATACATGGCCCCATCCAGCCTCCCCTCAATACGGTGCAGTCGTCCTGTCCCCTTTGCAGAAAAGCATCCCCAAAGAATAATGTTTCCACCTCCATTCTTCACGGTTGGGATGGTGTTCTTGGGGTTGTACTCATCCTTCTTCTTCCTCCAAACACGGCGAGTGGAGTTTAGACCAAAAAGCTCTATTTTTGTCTCATCAAACCACATGACCTTCTCCCATTCCTCCTCTGGATCATCCAGATGGTCATTGGCAAACTTCAGACGGGCCTGGACATGCGCTGGCTTGAGCAGGGGGACCTTGCGTGCGCTGCAGGATTTTAATCCATGACGGTGTAGTGTGTTACTAATGGTTTTCTTTGAGACTGTGGTCCCAGCTCTCTTCAGGTCATAGACCAGGTCCTGCCGTGTAGTTCTGGGCTGATCCCTCACCTTCCTCATGATCATTGATGCCCCACGAGGTGAGATCTTGCATGGTGCCCCAGACCGAGGGACATTGACCGTCATCTTGAACTTCTTCCATTTTCGAATAATTGCGCCAACAGTTGTTGCCTTCTCACCAAGCTGCTTGCCTATTGTCCTGTAGCCCATCCCAGCCTTGTGCAGGTCTACAATTTTATCCCTGATGTCCTTACACAGCTCTCTGTGTAAGGTGTCTTTTATACAGGTAACGAGTTCAAACAGGTGCAATTAATACAGGTAATGAGTGGAGAACAGGAGGGCTTCTTAAAGAAAAACTAACAGGTCTGTGAGAGCCGGAATTCTTACTGGTTGGTAGGTGATCAAATACTTATGTCATGCAATAAAATGCAAATTAATTATTTAAAAATCATACAATGATTTTCTGGATTTTTGTTTTAGATTCCGTCTCTCACAGTTGAAGTGTACCTATGATAAAAATTACAGACCTCTACATGCTTTGTAAGTAGGAAAACCTGCAAAATCGGCAGTGTATCAAATACTTGTTCTTCCCACTGTACAACCTGCTGCTACTCTATTATCCTGATGCCTAGTCACGTTACCCCTATACATATCTACCTCCATCACTCCAATATCCCTGTCACGTTACCCCTATACATATCTACCTCCATCACTCCAGTATCCCTGTCACCTTACCCTTATACATACTGTATCTACCTCCATCACTCCAGTATCCCTGTCACCTTACCAGTATACATATCTACCTCCATCACTCCAGTATCCCTGTACATTGTTAATATGGTACTGACCCTGTATATAGTATAATTACCTCTATACATATCTACCTCCATCACTCCAGTATCCCTGTACATGTTAATATGGTACTGGAACTGACCCTGTATATAGTATAACTACCCCTATACATATCTACCTCCATCACTCCAGTATCCCTGTACATTGTTAATATGGTACTGGAACTGACCCTGTATATAGTATAACTACCCCTATACATATCTAGCTTCTGGAACTGACCCTGTATATAGCTTACTTTCTTTCTCATGTTCTTATTTATTTATTGTGTTTTTGTTCTATGTTGTTATTTGTAGTATTACGTTGGTATTGGTTACATTGGTATTGGTTATGTTGGTATTGTTAAATTGGTATTGGTTACGTTGGTATTGTTACATTGGTATTGGTTACATTGGTATGTTGGTATTGTTACGTTGTTATTGTTACATTGGTATTGGTTACATTGGTATTGGTTACATTGGTATTGGTTACGTTGGTATTGTTACGTTGGTATTGGTTACGTTGTTGTTGTTACGTTGTTGTTGTTACGTTGTTATTGTTACATTGGTATTGGTTACATTGGTATTGGTTACGTTGGTATTGGTTACGTTGGTATTGTTACGTTGGTATTGGTTACGTTGGTATTGTTACATTGGTATTGGTTACGTTGTTGTTGTTACGTTGTTGTTGTTACGTTGTTATTGGTTACATTGGTATTGGTTACATTGGTATTGGTTACGTTGGTATTGGTTACGTTGGTATTGTTACGTTGGTATTGGTTACGTTGTTGTTGTTACGTTGTTGTTGTTACGTTGTTATTGGGTTTTGTGTTGTTATTGGGTTTTGAGGTTTTGAGTTTGTAAGAAAGACATTTCACTGTACTTGAAACTAAAGCTCCATTCCACATTTAATTTTAATCGCCTACTGCTTGCTAAATCAATTTTTCAACTATAAAAATTATGTTTCTTTGCAGGACAAGGATTGTCCTGACTGTCAAGAATGCCTGAATTGCTTCGCCTTGCTTTTCTGGTTGGCTGGCAAGTTTCACCATCCAATTATTTCAATTGTGCAAGTTTCACCATGGCACAGATTGTGGTGATGTCACGACTTCGGCTGAAGTTGCTCCCTTCCCTCGGGCGGGCTGCCGAAATAGGTCGACGTCGCCCGAGTACTAGCCACCACCGACCCACCACTCAGTGTTTGTCTGCCCTGTTTCGTGTCAGCACCTGTTCCCCATTTGTTCACTATTTGTGGGTGCGTCTTATTCCCTCTGCACACCCCGGGTCCCTGTCGGTGATTATTGTACTAGGAGTGTGTATGGGAGCTAACGTTGTTTCGTAGCTCCCCCTTTTGTTCAGATCGGAGAGTTTGTTTTTCCGTGCATTAAATAGTGGTTATTCACGTTACTCTCCTGCCTCCCTGCGCCTGCTTCCACTACGCCTTCCTCGCAAATCACACAGGTGATACGTTGACACATGTCTCAGGTATACAGTGAAAGCCTTCACGGTATACCTGAGACATGAAACCGATAGGTTGGAAGACATACAGGCTTTCACGGTATACCTGAGACATGAAACCGATAGGTTGGAGGGCATACAGGCTTTCACGGTATACCTGAGACATGAAACCGATAGGTTGGAGGGCATACAGGCTTTCACGGTATACCTGAGACATGAAACCGATAGGTTGGAGGGCATACAGGCTTTCACGGTATACCTGAGACATGAAACCGATAGGTTGGAGGGCATACAGGCTTTCACGGTATACCTGAGACATGAAACCGATAGGTTGGAGGACATACAGGCTTTCACGGTATACCTGAGACATGAAACCGATAGGTTGGAGGGCATACAGGCTTTCACGGTATACCTGAGACATGAAACCGATAGGTTGGAGGGCATACAGGCTTTCACGGTATACCTGAGACATGAAACCGATAGGTTGGAGGACATACAGGCTTTCACAAATGTATTAATGAGGAATTTGCCTTAATGGTAAATGGAAACACTTCAAACACTCTAGTTTTATTTCCACACGGTAGGTTTCTGTGTGTGAAGTCATTACATCCAGTTTTAAATCAACAGATAGTTACACGGAACCACAGCAGGCAAGTGTCGCATCTATTTTCTTGCAAACGTTCTAATTCTCAACAAAAAAAAAGTTTATGAAAACATAGCTATTAAGGTTAAGTGGTACTACAGGCCACCAGGGGGCCACCGTCTCCTATCACATGACATCCAACAAGGTTCTCTTGATTGTCAACAAAGAACACTTGTTCACTAACTACAGCAACGGATATAAAAATGATCTGTTTGGAGATGGACAACACTATCCTAAACACTAACACTTTAACCCTCTATAGAGCGTCTTCCACCAGTCTAGCAGGGGACATCCACAGACAGACTGACTCCAGAGGAGGGGATCACATCCACAGACAGACTGACTCCAGAGGAGGGGATCACATCCACAGACAGACTGACTCCAGAGGAGGGGATCACATCCACAGACAGACTGACTCCAGAGGAGGGGATCACATCCACAGACAGACTGACTCCAGAGGAGGGGATCACATCCACAGACAGACTGACTCCAGAGGAGGGGATCACATCCACAGACAGACTGACTCCAGAGGAGGGGATCACATCCACAGACAGACTGACTCCAGAGGAGGGGATCACATCCACAGACAGACTGACTCCAGAGGAGGGGATCACATCCACAGACAGACTGACTCCAGAGGAGGGGATCACATCCACAGACAGACTGACTCCAGAGGAGGGGATCACATCCACAGACAGACTGACTCCAGAGGAGGGGATCACATCCACAGACAGACTGACTCCAGAGGAGGGGATCACATCACAGACAGACTGACTCCAGAGGAGGGGATCACATCCACAGACAGACTGACTGACTCCAGAGGAGGGGATCACATCCACAGACAGACTGACTGACTCCAGAGGAGGGGATCACATCCACAGACAGACTGACTCCAGAGGAGGGGATCACATCCACAGACAGACTGACTCCAGAGGAGGGGATCACATCCACAGACAGACTGACTGACTCCAGAGGAGGGGATCACATCCACAGACAGACTGACTGACTCCAGAGGAGGGGATCACATCCACAGACAGACAGACTGACTCCAGAGGAGGGGATCACATCCACAGACAGACTGACTGACTCCAGAGGAGGGGATCACATCCACAGACAGACAGACTGACTCCAGAGGAGGGGATCACATCCACAGACAGACTGACTGACTCCAGAGGAGGGGATCACATCCACAGACAGACTGACTGACTCCAGAGGAGGGGATCACATCCACAGACAGACTGACTGACTCCAGAGGAGGGGATCACATCCACAGACAGACTGACTGACTCCAGAGGAGGGGATCACATCCACAGACAGACTGACTCCAGAGGAGGGGATCACATCCACAGACAGACTGACTCCAGAGGAGGGGATCACATCCACAGACAGACTGACTCCAGAGGAGGGGATCACATCCACAGACAGACTGACTCCAGAGGAGGGGATCACATCCACAGACTGACTGACTCCAGAGGAGGGGATCACATCCACAGACAGACTGACTCCAGAGGAGGGGATCACATCCACAGACAGACTGACTGACTCCAGAGGAGGGGATCACATCCACAGACAGACTGACTCCAGAGGAGGGGATCACATCCACAGACAGACTGATGGGAAGGAATGGTCTACGTTGTAAAAATCAATAAACTCTTAACTTAAACATCATATAGAATACAAATACTGTGAAATTAAATGTAATATATTACAAGCAAACAAAAAGTAACATGTATACTTTACATCTTAAATAGCATTTACATATATGATTCATCTGCAATTATTACTTTTGACAAAGTTAGTTAATATTACAAATTCTATCAAATATGGAAGCTTTAAAAATAAAAATAGGCCCATCCTTTTGGCCAACTGGTCTGGGCAGCAGAGGGAGGTCTGGGGTCAGGGTTATAGCAGCTCTACAGAGCAGTCTCTTTCAGGTCATTGAGATTTGGAATGCGTGAGCGTGAGGGCCGTCCGAACCCGTGTCCGTTCTGGCCACCCTTGCCTTCTCTCCCTCCATGTTGCTCGGGGTACGGGTTTCCCTCAGCTCTACCAAGGGCCGAGGTGTGCCAGCTGGACTCCATCTGACCAGGGAGGGGGTAGGTGGCCTGCCTGCTCTTCAGCTGGGGGGTGCTGGAGCCTGCGTGGCTCCGCCCGGGACCCTCGCTGAACCCCACTTTAGCCAAGGGGGGGTTGGGCGGGGGCTGGAAGCGTATATCAGATGGAGCCGTTTGATTGGAGGAACAGGAGGAGGAGAGGTGAAGGAGCTTCCGTAGAGACTTGAGAGGCTGGCTCTGAGGGGTTAGAATATGCAATATAACAAACATATCTGTCCAATATATGATACAGTGTTATGGAGATATTTGTCTGTCATGTTTTAGTAGCAGATGCTACCTCAGTAGAGTTGTGAAACAGTAGAATGCTACGGTTATAGCTGGAGCTCTGGAAATAACTGATCTGTCTAAATAGATGTCTGTTGCCAAAAACACCCACCTACACACCTAACCCTAACCAGAACACCAACACCCACCTACACACCTAACCCTAACCAGAAAACCAACACCCACCTACACACCTAACCCTAACCAGAACACCAACACCCACCTACACACCTAACCCTAACCAGAACACCAACACCCACCTACACACCTAACCCTAACCAGAAAACCAACACCCACCTAACCCTAACCAGAACACCAACACCCACCTACACACCTAACCCTAACCAGAACACCAACACCCACCTACACACCTAACCCTAACCAGAAAACCAACACCCACCTACACACCTAACCCTAACCAGAAAACCAACACCCACCTACACACCTAACCCTAACCAAAAAACCAACACCCACCTACACACCTAACCCTAACCAGAACACCAACACCCACCTACACACCTAACCCTAACCAGAACACCAACACCCACCTACACACCTAACCCTAAACAGAAAACCAACACCCACCTACACACCTAACCCTAACCAGAAAACCAACACCCACCTACACACCTAACCCTAACCAGAACACCAACACCCACCTACACACCTAACCCTAACCAGAACACCAACACCCACCTACACACCTAACCCTAACCAGAAAACCAACACCCACCTACACACCTAACCCTAACCAGAAAACCAACACCCACCTACACACCTAACCCTAACCAAAAAACAAACACCCACCTACACACCTAACCCTAACCAGAACACCAACACCCACCTACACACCTAACCCTAACCAGAACACCAACACCCACCTACACACCTAACCCTAACCAGAACACCAACACCCACCTACACACCTAACCCTAACCAGAACACCAACACCCACCTACACACCTAACCCTAACCAGAACACCAACATCCACCTACACACCTAACCCTAACCAGAACACCAACACCCACCTACACGCCTAACCCTAACCAGAAAACCAACACCCACCTACACACCTAACCCTAACCAGAACACCAACACCCACCTACACGCCTAACCCTAACCAGAAAACCAACACCCACCTACACGCCTAACCCTAACCAGAAAACCAACACCCACCTACACGCCTAACCCTAACCAGAAAACCAACACCCACCTACACGCCTAACCCTAACCAGAAAACCAATACCCACCTACACGCCTAACCCTAACCAGAAAACCAATACCCACCTACACACCTAACCAGAAAACCAACACCCACCTACACACCTAACCCTAACCAGAAAACCAATACCCACCTACACACCTAACCCTAACCAGAAAACCAACACCCACCTACACACCTAACCAGAAAACCAACACCCACCTACACACCTAACCAGAAAACCAATACCCACCTACACGCCTAACCCTAACCAGAAAACCAACACCCACCTACACGCCTAACCCTAACCAGAAAACCAACACCCACCTACACGCCTAACCCTAACCAGAACACCAACACCCACCTACACACCTAACCCTAACCAGAAAACCAACACCCACCTACACACCTAACCCTAACCAGAAAACCAACACCCACCTACACACCTAACCCTAACCAGAAAACCAACACCCACCTACACACCTAACCCTAACCAGAAAACCAACACCCACCTACACACCTAACCCTAACCAGAAAACCAACACCCACCTACACACCTAACCCTAACACCAACACCCACCTACACACCTAACCCTAACCAGAAAACCAACACCCACCTACACACCTAACCCTAACCAGAAAACCAACACCCACCTACACACCTAACCCTAACCAGAACACCAACACCCACCTACACACCTAACCCTAACCAGAACACCAAAACCCACCTACACACCTAACCCTAACCAGAAAACCAACACCCACCTACACACCTAACCCTAACCAGAAAACCAACACCCACCTACACACCTAACCCTAACCAGAACACCAACACCCACCTACACACCTAACCCTAACCAGAAAACCAACACCCACCTACACACCTAACCCTAACCAGAAAACCAACACCCACCTACACACCTAACCCTAACCAGAAAACCAACACCCACCTACACACCTAACCCTAACCAGAAAACCAACACCCACCTACACACCTAACCCTAACCAGAAAACCAACACCCACCTACACACCTAACCCTAACCAGAAAACCAACACCCACCTACACACCTAACCCTAACCAGAAAACCAACACCCACCTACACACCTAACCCTAACCAGAAAACCAACACCCACCTACACACCTAACCCTAACCAGAAAACCAACACCCACCTACACACCTAACCCTAACCAGAAAACCAACACCCACCTACACACCTAACCCTAACCAGAAAACCAACACCCACCTACACACCTAACCCTAACCAGAAAACCAACACCCACCTACACACCTAACCCTAACCAGAAAACCAACACCCACCTACACACCTAACCCTAACCAGAAAACCAACACCCACCTACACACCTAACCCTAACCAGAACACCAACACCCACCTACACAGACTTTATTTCAACAAATCTAGAAAAAGATCCATGAGTCTGTTGACATTGATCAGGATAGGGGTTAGGGTGGGGTCAGGGTTTACCAGAGACGGAAGAGGAAGTGAGACATCCCACTCGCTGTTTGTTATTGGTTCATATACCGTCAATGTACTAAGCAGACCAGACCCAGCTGCTATTAAATTGGTGTCTATGGGAGAGACACCCCGTTAAGTAGACCAAAAATCATGGCTTGAGTGAACTCTCTTTATTTATCCACCATCTTTGGCTTTACCTGACAGTGTGCATCAGACATTTTTTCTGATGGCCAGTTTCTCTCCCGTGATTGGTCTCTGTCTCTCTCCCGTGATTGGTCCCGCTCCCGGTTCCGATGGCGGCTGCTCTGATGACCCGATGACCGGGCGGATTTCTGGACGACCATGTGATCCGCCCCGTCACCTGGGACCTATTACCACACAGAGGTCAGAGTTTAGACGTCATCACTCAGCCCAGAACCTTCCCCTTGTCCTGCAACCCCAGAACAGAGGAGAGGGGTTAGTCTCCCTCCATCCCTCCCTCCCTCCCATCTCATATTGACAAGAACCCTAAAGGAGGATGGATCTATTGGGCATTATTGTATCAGAGGAGCATTGCCACTTTTACTGAGAAGATCTGATGAGTTTGATATATTTATCGTATCATGCAGACTTTCATAAAGGCCTGTCTGACTCCTGCTGGCTCCACAGCTACCTGGGCTCTGTCTGCAGGAATATACCTTGGTCTTCCCTTCCTGTGTATGTATGTGTATCCTTTGATAATGGGATGGATCCATTGTGTCTTCTCCTGGTGATTAATTTTAAAGAGTTACCATTATGCTACAAGGTGTGGGTTGGACTGTAACAGTCCCTAAAGAGTTACCATTATGCTACAAGGTGTGGGTTGGACTGTAACAGTCCCTAAAGAGTTACCATTATGCTACAAGGTGTGGGTTGGACTGTAACAGTCCCTAAAGAGTTACCATTATGCTACAAGGTGTGGGTTGGACTGTAACAGTCCCTAAAGAGTTACCATTATGCTACAAGGTGTGGGTTGGACTGTAACAGTCCCTAAAGAGTTACCATTATGCTGGGGGTATATTCTGGGGTACAGCAGGGGGGTACAGCAGGGGGGATATTTGGGGTACAGCATGGGGGATATTTGGGGTACAGCAGGGGGGACATTCTGGGGTACAGCAGGGGGGACATTTTGGGGTACAGCAGGGGGGATATTTTGGGGTACAGCAGGGGGGATATTCTGGGGTACAGCAGGGGGGAT
Organism: Thymallus thymallus; assembly: GCA_023634145.1. Lineage (NCBI taxonomy): Eukaryota > Metazoa > Chordata > Actinopteri > Salmoniformes > Salmonidae > Thymallus > Thymallus thymallus. The sequence continues at coordinate 407,186 of CM042414.1, forward strand.
ATTCTGGGGTACAGCAGGGGGGACATTTTGGGGTACAGCAGGGGGGATATTCTGGGGTACAGCAGGGGGGATATTTTGGGGTACAGCAGGGGGGATATTCTGGGGTACAGCAGGGGGGACATTTTGGGGTACAGCAGGGGGGACATTTTGGTTGAGCTCTCCAAATAGGGCTCTCATGATATCATCATGACCAAAGTAGCATTTACCTAAATGTGTGATTAAAGTAGACTATAGGTCTACATACTAATCTCCCTCATGACATCGTGGTTGATCACTTGATCCTACTGATTAGAGACCAGACAGGAGGATGATTCATGATGTTAACGTCAGCATGCGGTGATGACAGTGGTTCCATGAGGTTAGACTAGTACTGTGGAGAGGAGATCACCATGGGAACAGTGGTCAGCAGTCTTATTCTTTGAGTTACAGGGAAAATACATTTCTTACTGTCTGGGAGCGCCGTCTGCAATATACGATTTTTTATTTTAAAAAATTAGGATCCCCATTAGCTAACGTCGTAATGTTAGCTAATCTTCCTGGGGTCCAACACCAATTAATAAGACTTTACAAACATTTAACAAGTAGACAATACAGACAATTAAAATACCTGACAGGAAACACATTTAACATTCAGTTGATGCCTTCTATTTCCTGTCCAGTCACATGACTCCAGGGAAAGACGGACAACAAATACTGTATGAGGTGTCTGTCATGGTAACATACAAGATACGTAAGGAAGCAGGAGGCCAAAGAAGGAAACACTGAGATATATAGACAGACTTAAGCATTATGTAGAGACTGCATATACACTACCATTAAAAAGTTTGGGCTCACTTAGAAATGTCCTTGTTTTTAAAAGAAAAGCACATTCATTTTGTCCATTAAAATAATATCAAATTGATCAGAAATACAGTGTAGACATTGTTAATGTTGTAAATGACTATTGTAGCTGAAAATGGCTGATTTTTTATGGAATATCTACATAGGTGTACAGAGGTCCATTATCAGCAACCATCACTCCTGTGTTCCAATGGCACGTTGTGTTAGCTAATCCAAGTTTATAATTTTAAAAGGCTAATTGATCATTAGAAAACCCTTTTGTAATTATGTTAGCACAGCTGAAAACTGTTGTGCTGATTAAAGAAACAACAAAACTGGCCTTCTTTAGACTAGTTGAGTATCTGGAGCATCAGCATTTGTGGGTTCGATTACAGGCTCAAAATGGCCAGAAACAAATAATTTTCTTCTGAAACTCGTCAGTCTATTATTGTTCTGAGAAATTAAGCATATTCCATGTGAGAAATTGCCAAGAAACTGAAGATCTCGTACAACGCTGTGTACTACTCTCTTCACAGAACAGCGCAAACTGTCTCTAACCAGAATAGAAAGAGGAGTGGGAGGCCCCGGTGCACAACTGAGCAAGAGGACAAGTACATTAGTGTCTAGTTTGAGAAACAGACGCCTCACAAGTCCTCAACTGGCAGCTTCATTAAATAGTATCCGCAAAACACCAGTCTCAACATCAACAGTGAAGAGGCGACTTCGGGATGCTAGCCTTCTAAGCAGAGTTGCAAATAAAACTTGTTGTTTCTGGCCATTTTGAGCATGTAATCGAAGCCACAAATGCTGATGCTCCAGATACTCAACTAGTCTAAAGAAGGCCAGTTTTATTGCTTCTTTAATCAGCACAACAGTTTTCAGCTGTGCTAACATAATTACAAAAGGGTTTTCTAATGATCAATTAGCCTTTTAAAATGATAAACTTGGGTTAGCTAACACAACATGCCATTAGAACACAGGAGTGATGGTTGCTGAGAATGGGCCTCTGTACGCCTATGTAGATATTCCATTAAAAACCATCCGTTTCCAGCTACAATAGTCATTTACAACATTAACAATGTCTACACTGTATTTCTGATCAATTTGATGTTATTTTAATGGACAAACCTTTTTGCTTTTCTTTCAAAAACAAGGACATGTGACCCCAAACCTTTGAAAGGTAATGTACGTAAATACACATAGATATGTATGTCATATTAACAACACAGAAGGTATGTCATATTAACAACACACTAGACTGTTAACTCAGAAGGTATGTCATATTAACAACACACTAGACTGTTAACTCAGAAGGTATGTCATATTAACAACACACTAGACTGTTAACTCAGAAGGTATGCCATATTAACAACACACTAGACTGTTAACTCAGAAGGTATGCCATATTAACAACACACTAGACTGTTAACTCAGAAGGTATGCCATATTAACAACACACTAGACTGTTAACTCAGAAGGTATGCCATATTAACAACACACTAGACTGTTAACTCAGAAGGTATGTCATATTAACAACACACTAGACTGTTAACTAAGAAGGTATGTCATATTAACAACACACTAGACTGTTAACTCAGAAGGTATGTCATATTAACAACACACTAGACTGTTAACTCAGAAGGTATGCCATATTAACAACACACTAGACTGTTAACTCAGAAGGTATGTCATATTAACAACACACTAGACTGTTAACTCAGAAGGTATGTCATATTAACAACACACTAGACTGTTAACTCAGAAGGTATGTCATATTAACAACACACTAGACTGTTAACTCAGAAGGTATGTCATATTAACAACACACTAGACTGTTAACTCAGAAGGTATGCCATATTAACAACACACTAGACTGTTAACTCAGAAGGTATGCCATATTAACAACACACTAGACAGTTAACTCAGAAGGTATGGTAGACCAGAACAATACAGAAGAGAACAGCACCCACCGTTTGGGACTTCTTCTTCTTCTTCTTCTTCTTCATTGCTCTGAAGAAGCCCTGCTTCTCCTTTTCTTTGGTCGGCTCTGATTGGTTCATCACCACCATCTCTGGGCCAATCCTATTGGTGGAGAAAACACAATACAGCTGGAAGGACACCAGGACTCTATAGAAGGAACAGTCTAAGCTGTACTGTAACTGGATGGACAGGAGGACTAATGAAGGAACAGTCCAAGCTGTACTGTAACTGGATGGACAGGAGGACTGTAATGAAGGAACAGTCCAAGCTGTACTGTACTGTAACTGGATGGACAGGAGGACTAATGAAGGAACAGTCCAAGCTGTACTGTAACTGGATGGACAGGAGGACTGTAATGAAGGAACAGTCCAAGCTGTACTGTACTGTAACTGGATGGACAGGAGGACTGTAATGAAGGAACAGTCCAAGCTGTACTGTACTGTAACTGGATGGACAGGAGGACTGTAATGAAGGAACAGTCCAAGCTGTACTGTAACTGGATGGACAGGAGGACTAATGAAGGAACAGTCCAAGCTGTACTGTAACTGGATGGACAGGAGGACTGTAATGAAGGAACAGTCCAAGCTGTACTGTACTGTAACTGGATGGACAGGAGGACTAATTAAGGAACAGTCCAAGCTGTACTGTACTGTAACTGGATGGACAGGAGGACTGTAATGAAGGAACAGTCCAAGCTGTACCATACCTGGATGGTGTAACGGTTTTGACTTGAGGTTATGGTTTGTAGGGGTGTCTAGTTTGTACCTACCAGAGAAAATGTAGATTTCTCCTTTTTGTTTGGGAGGGAATGAGTCAAGTCTACACCAATACAAAGGACTCATGTAAAAGTCAGTATGGACATACACTTTTCATAAACCCTTAAAACATTGGAAATAACTTCAAAACAACAGTGTTCTTTTGCGTTGGTTGTATTACCAAAATAAATGATCACACACATAGTAATATAACAAACAATGAAAAGTCCCTTACCTCAGGCCTTAACGAGTCCAGCCCGGTAAATGAGCTCAGTGAACCCAAGTGACCTCAGTCACACAATTGTCCATTCATAAAGTGATGCATGAACCCGGTCTAATTAATTAATACAATCAGATTGCAATACACTCTTTTACCAAACAACTATAAAGAATGTGACTCTCTGTAGTCGTCACTACAAATGAACACATAAATCATCACGGTACAAATCACACCAAAACAAATGAAATACCGTATGCAAAAACAAAACAAATAGGGTTTCAACGAGCTTCCAAGCTGAGGGTAGAACACTTCCTGTCTCTCTTGATGCTGATGCTGGCTGGCTGATGCTGGCTGTTTAATAGTGAATGAAAGGGGAAGCACCCTATTGGAAGGAGAAGCACTGAGATGTTTCAGACCTCCTGTCCATCCAGTTACAGAATAGTACAGCTTGGACTGGTCCTTTACTGGAGTCCTCCTGTCCATCCAGTTACAGAATAGTACAGCTTGGACTGGTCCTTTACTGGAGTCCTCCTGTCCATCCAGTTACAGTACAATACATCTATAGTATACAATACAGTATACATATGAGATGATAGAATGCAAGATAAGTAAACATTATTAAAGTGACTAGTCTGTCTATAGGCAGCAGCTTCTAATGTGCTAGTGATGGCTGTTTAACAGTCTGATGGCCTTGAGATAGACTGAAAAACAGCTTCTATCGGTCCCAGTTTTGATGCACCTGTACTGACCTGGCCTTCTGGATGACAGCGGGGTGAACAGGCAGTGGCTCGGGTGGTTGATGTCCTTGATGATCTTTTTGGCCTTCCTGTGACATCGGGTGCTGTAGGTGTCCTGGAGGGCAGGTAGTTTGCCCTCTGTAATGCGTTGGGCAGACCGCACCCCCCTCTGGAGAGCTTTGCGGTTGCGGGCGGTGCAGTTACCGTACCAGGCGGTGATACAGCCCGACAGGATGCTCTCAATTGTGCATCTGTAAAAGTTTGTGAGGGTTTTAGGTGCCAAGCCACATTTCTTCAGCCTCCTGAGGTTAAAGAGGCTCTGTTGCGCCTTCTTCACCACACTTGAAGCTTTCCACCTTCTCCACTGCGGTCCCTTCAATGTGGATAGGGGGGTGCTCTCTGCTGTTTTCCTGCCACCACACTCCCAGAGCCCTCACCTCCTCCCTGTAGGTTGTCTCGTTGTTGTTGGTAATCAAGCCTACCACTGTTGTGTTGTCTGCAGATTTGATGATTGAGTTGGAGGTGTGCTTGGCCACGCAGTCATGGGTGAACAGATTTAAGTAAAACTGTAACTCCAACTCAGGAACATTCATTGTCTTCGTGGTAAACAACTCTAGCATATATTTATGTTAGTATTGTGGAGTAACTACAATGTTGTTGGTCCATCCTCAGTTCTCCTATCACTGTTTTAAAGTCACCATTGGCCTGGTGTTGAAATCCCTGAGTGGTTTCGTTCCTCTACAGCAACTGACTTAAGAAGGAAGCCTGTATCTTTGTAGTGACTGGGTGTATTGATACACCATCCACAGTGTAATGAATAACTTCACTATGCTCAAAGAGATATTCAATGTCTGCTTTGAGAGGCATTGTAAAACCTCCCTGATCTTTGTGGTTGAATCTGTGTTTGAAATTCACTGCTTGGCTGAGGGACCTTACAGATAATTGTATGTGTGGGGAACAGAGATGAGGTAATCATTTAAAAATCCTGTTAAACACTATTATTGCACACAAAGTGAGTCCATCCAACCTATGTGACTTGTTAAGCAAAAGTATTACTCCTGAATTTATTTAGGCTTGCCATAACAAAGGGGTTGAATACGTATCAACTCAAGACATTTCAGCTTTTAATTTTGAATTAAGTTGTAAAAAAAAATATATAAAAACATAATTCCAATTTTAACCATGCATCTCTCTCTTCAACGCTGCCCATGTTCAAACAGTTTGGGAAGTGCCCCTCGGTAGAACAGATCACAACCTTGTCCACCTCACCCCACTCTACAGGCCTATGGTCCAACAGCAGCCAGCTACCACTAGGACCATTAGGAGATGGTCTCCGGATGCGAATGAGGCCCTACAGAACTGCTTTGAAACAACAGACTGTGATGTGCTCTGTGAGGCTCATGGGGAGGACATTGATGGACTTACTGACTGCATACATTTTTGTGTAGACAACACCGTACCCACCAGGAAGGTACGCTGTTTTCCAAATAATAAACCCTGGTTCACCAGCGACCTGAAGGCCCTGCGGAATGAGAAGAAGAGGGCCTTCAAGGAGGGGGACAGGGACAAATTGAAATGCGTCCAGAGGGAGCTGAAGTTGCGGATTGCTGAGGGGAAGAGAGGGTATAAGGAGAAGATGGAGGACAAGCTGAGGCAGAGCCAGGTGAGAGAGGTGTGGAAGGGTATGAGAATTTTCACTGGCTTCAAAAAGTCAAACAGTGGGCAGACGGAGGGGACCCAGGACAGAGCCAATGAGCTGAACCAATTTTTTAACAGGTTCGATATTAGCCCTGTCCACCTCCCCTTCAGCTCTCCAGGCCACACACCCTCACAGAGTCCATATGATGATGTTTGGCAGTTTGGCCAGAGTCCGTCTCTCCACCACCTCCTCTAGAGTGTCAAGGCTCATCCCCAGAACAGAGCTAGCCTTCCTGATCAGCTTATTTACCCGAGAAGCATCACCGGCCTTTATGTTGGCGCCCCAGCACATCTCTGCAAAAAAGATGGCACTGGCCACCACAGACTGGTAGAAGGTATACAGTAGTTTACTGCACACGTTGATGGACCTGAGAGTAGAGTCGGCTCTGGCCCTTTTTGTACAGGGCCCCGGTGTTACCAGCCCATTCCAACCTGTTGTCCATATGGACTCCCAGGAACTTGTATGATCCAACCATTTCCACATCCATCCCCTGTATAGAGACTGCAGTCGGTTGGACCTTGGTTCTCCTGAAGTCCACCACCATCTCCTTTGTTTTGCTGATGCTGAGCTGAAGGTGGTTCTGGGGCGCCAACCGTAGACAAGTAAACTATTATTACCCTCACTTATATCATACGCACATTTAGCTATTTAAGTATCTTTCTCTGCCATTGACCTGTATAGTATAGTTAACCATTGACCTGTATAGTATAGTTAACCATTGACCTGTATAGTATAGTTAACCATTGACCTGTATAGTATAGTTAACCATTGACCTGTATAGTATAGTTAACCATTGACCTGTATAGTATAGTTAACCATTGACCTGTATAGTATAGTTAACCATTGACCTGTATAGTATAGTTAACCATCGACCTGTATAGTATAGTTAACCATTGACCTGTATAGTATAGTTAACCATTGACCTGTATAGTATAGTTAACCATTGACCTGTATAGTATAGTTAACCATTGACCTGTATAGTATAGTTAACCATCGACCTGTATAGTATAGTTAACCATTGACCTGTATAGTATAGTTAACCATTGACCTGTATAGTATAGTTAACCATTGACCTGTATAGTATAGTTAACCATTGACCTGTATAGTATAGTTAACCATTGACCTGTATAGTATAGTTAACCATTGACCTGTATAGTATAGTTAACCATCGACCTGTATAGTATAGTTAACCATCGACCTGTATAGTATAGTTAACCATTGACCTGTATAGTATAGTTAACCATTGACCTGTATAGTATAGTTAACCATTGACCTGTATAGTATAGTTAACCATCGACCTGTATAGTATAGTTAACCATCGACCTGTATAGTATAGTTAACCATCGACCTGTATAGTATAGTTAACCATTGACCTGTATAGTATAGTTAACCATTGACCTGTATAGTATAGTTAACCATTGACCTGTATAGTATAGTTAACCATTGACCTGTATAGTATAGTTAACCATTGACCTGTATAGTATAGTTAACCATTGACCTGTATAGTATAGTTAACCATCGACCTGTATAGTATAGTTAACCATCGACCTGTATAGTATAGTTAACCATTGACCTGTATAGTATAGTTAACCATTGACCTGTATAGTATAGTTAACCATCGACCTGTATAGTATAGTTAACCATTGACCTGTATAGTATAGTTAACCATCGACCTGTATAGTATAGTTAACCATTGACCTGTATAGTATAGTTAACCATCGACCTGTATAGTATAGTTAACCATCGACCTGTATAGTATAGTTAACCATCGACCTGTATAGTATAGTTAACCATCGACCTGTATAGTATAGTTAACCATCGACCTGTATCAGCCATTCACTCATACTATGCAATGCCTTTATATAGCGTCTGTCTGTCTGTCTGTCTGTCTGTCTGTCTGTCTGTCTGTCTGTCTGTCTGTCTGTCTGTCTGTCTGTCTGTCTGTCTGTCTGTCTGTCTGTCTGTCCGTCCTGTGTAGGCCAGTGACAAAATATCTCAATTGAATCCATTTTAAATTCAGGCTGTAATACAACAAAATGTGTAAAAAGTCGAGGGGTGTGAATACTTTCTGAAGGCTCTGTAATTAGGGTTATATTAGGGATAAGCTACTACCGCATTGCCCCCATCACATGGGGCGGAGAGAAGATTTAGCAATTTTGTTGGAGTGTAACTAATTTAATTTAATTCTACTAGTTTTGCCATGGGAAGGAGAGAAGATGTTGGAGTGTAACTAATTTAATTTAATTCTACTAGTTTTGCCGTCTGGAGAAGAGAAGATTTTGAAATCTTATAACAATTTTCACACGATTCTACTCATTTTACAATGAGGCAGAGAGAAGATTTAGGTAATGTATAACTCATTTCATGCAATTCTGCTAATTTTGCCCTGGGATGGAGAGAAGATTTAGTCATTTCATTTTAAAACTAATTTAATGTAATTCTACAGATTTTGCCATAGGGTGGAGAGAAATGTTTGCAGTTTTTAATATGATATCTGAGTGAGATTCACTAACAAAATCAACTAACCCACGGCCAGTAATTTGACCATGATCATCAAGTATAGATCGCTAGAATGATTTACCAATCTAAATTATTTTAGCTGACTTTCAGTGACTAACATAAGAAGAGAAAAACCACATTTAGAAACGTCACCTTGTGTTTAATGCTATTCTAACCCCAGCCGGCCTGATTTAAGGAATGAGGTGCCTCACCAGGGGTCGAAGGCCGGCTGGCGTTTGGGATGGTTGGTCAAGGTGCTTCCGTCCACTGCCCCCCTGCTGCCCTGACCTCCGTTATCTGGCCGAGGGGACGGCACTGTGGAGCAACAACACCACAATATAGTAAACAACACATCAGACACATAAGGAAGAAAACACTACAGGTTATAGATGCATAGTAGAGGTATGCATTGGAGGAAGGAGAGAGAGGAAGAGTAGGGGAGAGTATGGGGAGAGAGAGAGTATGGGGTAGAGAGAGAGTATGGGGAGAGAGAGAGTATGGGGAGAGAGAGAGTAGGGGAGAGAGAGTATGGGGAGGGAGAGAGTAGGGGAGGGAGAGAGTAGGGGAGAGAGAGTATGGGGAGAGAGGGAGTAGGGGAGAGAGAGTATGGGGAGGGAGAGATTAGGGGAGAGTAGGGGAGAGAGAGAGTATGGGGAGAGAGAGATTAGGGGAGAGAGAGTATGGGGAGAGAGAGTATGGGGAGAGAGAGAGTAGGGGAGAGAGAGTATGGGGGAGAGAGAGAGTATGGGGAGAGTAGGGGAGGGAGAGAGAGGGAGAGTAGGGGAGAAGAGAGAGAGTATGGGGAGAGAGGGAGAGTAGGGGGAGGGAGGGGGAGAGAGAGAGTATGGGGAGAGAGAGAGTAGGGGAGAGAGAATGGGGGAGAGAGAGAGTATGGGGAGAGTAGGGGAGGGAGAGAGTGGGAGAGAGGGAGAGAGAGAGAGTATGGGGGGAGAGGGAGAGTATGGGGAGAGAGGGAGAGTGGGGGGAGAGAGGGGGGAGGGAGGGAGAGTAGGGGGAGTAGGGGGAGAGAGGGAGAGAGGGGGGAGAGAGGGGGGAGGGAGGGAGAGTAGGGGGAGAGTAGGGAGAGTAGGGGGAGAGTAGGGGGAGGGAGGGGGAGAGTAGGGGGAGGGAGGTGCCGCTCAATTTATTATATTTATTTATTTAACCTTTATTTAACTAGGCAAGTCAGTTAAGAACACATTCTTATTTACAATGACAGCCTACTGGGGAACAGGGGGTTAACTGCCTTGTTCAGGGGCAGAACGACAGATTTTTACCTTGTCAGCTCGGGGATTCGATCCTGCAACCTTTCGGTTACGGGCCCAACACTCTAACCACTGAGCTACCTGCCGCCCCAAAGCAGGGGGGAGGGGCCGTACTTTGAGCGAGTGACACGGAGCAGGGAGGGAGAGACGGAAACTAACCAACAAGCCAACTTGCACTATAACAGACTAATAGCTGCCATTAAAATATTATTACGTAGTACCTGTCTTGACTGCATCAAACCGGGAGAAGTTGGTTAAGCTAGACTATCGTTAGCTAGCTAGGCTAATTGAGGCTGCAGTGCATGTGCTTTGTCATCCTACAGTTACAAACAACAACAACTCCATTCAGAATATTAAGCCTACCGGTTGTCTCTTGGTTGGGTAGCCTACCGGTTGTCTCTTGGTTGGGTAGCCTACCGGTTGTCTCTTGGTTGGGTAGCCTACCGGTTGTCTCTTGGTTGGGTAGCCTACCGGTTGTCTCTTGGTTGGGTAGCCTACCGGTTGTCGCTTGGTTGGGTAGCCTACCGGTTGTCTCTTAGTTCGGTAGCCTACCGGTTTTCTCTTGGTTGGGTAGCCTACCGGTTGTCTCTTGGTTGGGTAGCCTACCGGTTGTCTCTTGGTTGGGTAGCCTTCCGGTTGTCTCTTGGTTGGGTAGCCTACCGGTTGTCTCTTGGTTGGGTAGCCTACCGGTTGTCTCTTGGTTGGGTAGCCTACCGGTTGTCTCTTGGTTGGGTAGCCTACCGGTTGTCTCTTGGTTGGGTAGCCTTCCGGTTGTCTCTTGGTTGGGTAGCCTACCGGTTGTCTCTTGGTTGGGTAGCCTACCGGTTGTCTCTTGGTTGGGTAGCCTACCGGTTGTCTCTTGGTTGGGTAGACTACCGGTTGTCTCTTGGTTGGGTAGCCTACCGGTTGTCTCTTGGTTGGGTAGCCTACCGGTTGTCTCTTGGTTGGGTAGCCTACCGGTTGTCTCTTGGTTGGGTAGCCTACCGGTTGTCTCTTGGTTGGGTAGCCTACCGGTTGTCTCTTGGTTGGGTAGCCTACCGGTTGTCTCTTGGTTGGGTAGCCTACCGGTTGTCTCATGGTTGGGTAGCCTACCGGTTGTCTCTTGGTTGGGTAGCCTACCGGTTGTCTCTTGGTTGGGTAGCCTATCCTTCTCCTCTAACTTTGAATTCCATCTTCCATTGATTAGACTAACTTTTGCCACACAGAAGCTCTGACTGTAGCCTATTTCCGCTTGATTGGCCAACAAAAACAACAAGAAGCTACAGTAGCATAAATGTTATCTCTCTCTGTATCTACTGCAGCAGTCTGTTAGGATCTGTACGGACCCTTCCAGACAAGTCAGTTAACATTAAAGATAACCCAGACCCGTGACAATCATATCAGATCCGACCCAAATCTGTGACATTATTTAGAATTCTGGCTCCGGAGCCGATTGGGTCCTGGATTGGGTCTAGGGTATTCGGGTACAGGTGGATCCGTGAAGACGTTTAATACATAGTAAGGTAGCTCTGCATGTGAACTGTCAGCATAGAGATACACTATCATATTGTGTTCTGTTTAATCATGTGAGCCATACTAAACTAACGACCTCTATAGAAGATGCAGCCCTGTGTACTGTACTAATAGAGTACTGTAAGTAGCCCTGTGTACTGTACTAATAGAGTACTGTAAGTAGCCCTGTGTACTGTACTAATAGAGTACTGTATGCAGCCCTGTGTACTGTACTAATAGAGTACTGTATGTAGCCCTGTGTACTGTACTAATAGAGTACTGTATGTAGCCCTGTGTACTGTACTAATAGAGTACTGTATGTAGCCCTGTGTACTGTACTAATAGAGTACTGTATGTAGCCCTGTGTACTGTACTAATAGAGTACTGTAAGTAGCCCTGTGTACTGTACTAATAGAGTACTGTATGTAGCCCTGTGTACTGTACTAATAGAGTACTGTAAGTAGCCCTGTGTACTGTACTAATAGAGTACTGTATGTAGCCCTGTGTACTGTACTAATAGAGTACTGTATGTAGCCCTGTGTACTGTACTAATAGAGTACTGTATGTAGCCCTGTGTACTGTACTAATAGAGTACTGTATGCAGCCCTGTGTACTGTACTAATAGAGTACTGTATGTAGCCCTGTGTACTGTACTAATAGAGTACTGTAAGTAGCCCTGTGTACTGTACTAATAGAGTACTGTATGTAGCCCTGTGTACTGTACTAATAGAGTACTGTAAGTAGCCCTGTGTACTGTACTAATAGAGTACTGTATGTAGCCCTGTGTACTGTACTAATAGAGTACTGTATGTAGCCCTGTGTACTGTACTAATAGAGTACTGTATGTAGCCCTGTGTACTGTACTAATAGAGTACTGTATGCAGCCCTGTGTACTGTACTAATAGAGTACTGTATGTAGCCCTGTGTACTGTACTAATAGAGTACTGTATGCAGCCCTGTGTACTGTACTAATAGAGTACTGTAAGTAGCCCTGTGTACTGTACTAATAGAGTACTGTATGCAGCCCTGTGTACTGTACTAATAGAGTACTGTATGTAGCCCTGTGTACTGTACTAATAGAGTACTGTATGTAGCCCTGTGTACTGTACTAATAGAGTACTGTATGCAGCCCTGTGTACTGTACTAATAGAGTACTGTATGTAGCCCTGTGTACTGTACTAATAGAGTACTGTATGTAGCCCTGTGTACTGTACTAATAGAGTACTGTAAGTAGCCCTGTGTACTGTACTAATAGAGTACTGTATGTAGCCCTGTGTACTGTACTAATAGAGTACTGTATGTAGCCCTGTGTACTGTACTAATAGAGTACTGTATGTAGCCCTGTGTACTGTACTAATAGAGTACTGTATGTAGCCCTGTGTACTGTACTAATAGAGTACTGTAAGTAGCCCTGTGTACTGTACTAATAGAGTACTGTAAGTCACACGTACCTCTATAGAAGCTGCTGCCCCTTCTGGACATGGACTCACTGTAGAGGATGCGGTTTTCTTTAGAAGAGACTCCGTCCTCTGGGTGCTGCTCATGGAATATCCCCACCTGGACAGAGTCAGACAGAGTCAGACAGACAGAGTCAGACAGAGTCAGACAGAGTCAGACAGACAGAATCAGACAGACAGACACACAGACCAGGCTTGACAGACTGAACGGAAAAGTACGAAAACCTTGAATTAGTATCATGTTGATAAAACTATATCTGGTATCATTCTGGTAACATTATACTAGAAACGTGTTGATAACATTCTACTAGGCAGAGATGTGGTACAGTATCTACCATGATCTAATTAGAGGTACAGTATCTACCATGATCTAATTAGAGGTACAGTATCTACCATGGTCTAATTAGAGGTACAGTATCTACCATGATCTAATTAGAGGTACAGTATCTACCATGATCTAATTAGAGGTACAGTATATACCATGGTCTAATTACAGGTACAGTATCTACCATGATCTAATTAGAGGTACAGTATCTACCATGATCTAATTAGAGGTACAGTATCTACCATGATCTAATTACAGGTACAGTATCTACCATGATCTAATTAGAGGTACAGTATCTACCATGATCTAATTAGAGGTACAGTATCTACCATGATCTAATTACAGGTACAGTATCTACCATGATCTAATTAGAGGTACAGTATCTACCATGATCTAATTAGAGGTACAGTATCTACCATGATCTAATTAGAGGTACAGTATATACCATGATCTAATTAGAGGTACAGTATCTACCATGATCTAATTAGAGGTACAGTGTCTACCATGATCTAATTAGAGGTACAGTATCTACCATGATCTAATTAGAGGTACAGTATCTACCATGATCTAATTAGAGGTACAGTATCTACCATGATCTAATTAGAGGTACAGTATCTACCATGATCTAATTAGAGGTACAGTGTCTACCATGATCTAATTAGAGGTACAGTGTCTACCATGATCTAATTAGAGGTACAGTATCTACCATGATCTAATTAGAGGTACAGTATCTACCATGATCTAATTAGAGGTACAGTGTCTACCATGATCTAATTAGAGGTACAGTATCTACCATGATCTAATTAGAGGTACAGTATCTACCATGATCTAATTAGAGGTACAGTATCTACCATGATCTAATTAGAGGTACAGTATCTACCATGATCTAATTAGAGGTACAGTATCTACCATGATCTAATTAGATGTACAGTATCTACCATGATCTAATTAGAGGTACAGTATCTACCATGGTCTAATTAGAGGTACAGTGTCTACCATGATCTAATTAGAGGTACAGTATCTACCATGATCTAATTAGAGGTACAGTGTCTACCATGATCTAATTAGAGGTACAGTATATACCATGATCTAATTAGAGGTACAGTGTCTACCATGATCTAATTAGAGGTACAGTATCTACCATGATCTAATTAGAGGTACAGTGTCTACCATGATCTAATTAGAGGTACAGTATATACCATGATCTAATTAGAGGTACAGTATCTACCATGATCTAATTAGAGGTACAGTATCTACCATGATCTAATTACAGGTACAGTATCTACCATGATCTAATTAGAGGTACAGTATCTACCATGATCTAATTACAGGTACAGTATCTACCATGATCTAATTAGAGGTACAGTATCTACCATGATCTAATTAGAGGTACAGTATCTACCATGATCTAATTAGAGGTACAGTATCTACCATGATCTAATTACAGGTACAGTATCTACCATGATCTAATTAGAGGTACAGTGTCTACCATGATCTAATTAGAGGTACAGTATCTACCATGATCTAATTAGAGGTACAGTATCTACCATGATCTAATTAGAGGTACAGTATCTACCATGATCTAATTAGAGGTACAGTATCTACCATGATCTAATTACAGGTACAGTATCTACCATGATCTAATTAGAGGTACAGTATATACCATGATCTAATTACAGGTACAGTATCTACCATGATCTAATTAGAGGTACAGTATCTACCATGATCTAATTAGAGGTACAGTATATACCATGATCTAATTACAGGTACAGTATCTACCATGCACCAACACAATCAGACCTCAGATTACACAGACCCACAAAGAATTCGAATACAAATCCAATTTTGAAAAAAACTCTCATATCTACTGGGTGAAATACCACAGTGTGCATCACAGCAGCAAGATTTGTGACCTGTTGTTACATGAAAAGGGAACCATCGAAGGACAAACACCATGTAACTATTTGCACATCATTAGAACACTGTATATCATTTTTTATTGTTTATTTAACTTGTGGTAAATTGAAACTGGACCAGAATCACCCTACACAACACTGACATCAAAGGTCTGCTGGACCAGAATCACCCTACACAACACTGACATCAAAGGTCTGCTGGACCAGAATCACCCTACACAACACTGACATCAAAGGTCTGCTGGACCAGAATCACCCTACACAACACTGACATCAAGTGTCTGCTGGACCAGAATCACCCTACACAACACTGACATCAAAGGTCTGCTGGACCAGAATCACCCTACACAACACTGACATCAAAGGTCTGCTGGACCAGAATCACCCTACACAACACTGACATCAAGTGTCTGCTGGACCAGAATCAGCCTACACAACACTGACATCAAAGGTCTGCTGGACCAGAATCACCCTACACAACACTGACATCAAAGGTCTGCTGGACCAGAATCACCCTACACAACACTGACATCAAGTGTCTGCTGGACCAGAATCACCCTACACAACACTGACATCAAAGGTCTGCTGGACCAGAATCACCCTACACAACACTGACATCAAGTGTCTGCTGGACCAGAATCACCCTACACAACACTGACATCAAAGGTCTGCTGGACCAGAATCACCCTACACAACACTGACATCAAAGGTCTGCTGGACCAGAATCACCCTACACAACACTGACATCAAAGGTCTGCTGGACCAGAATCACCCTACACAACACTGACATCAAGTGTCTGCTGGACCAGAATCACCCTACACAACACTGACATCAAAGGTCTGCTGGACCAGAATCACCCTACACAACACTGACATCAAGTGTCTGCTGGACCAGAATCACCCTACACAACACTGACATCAAAGGTCTGCTGGACCAGAATCACCCTACACAACACTGACATCAAAGGTCTGCTGGACCAGAATCACCCTACACAACACTGACATCAAGTGTCTGCTGGACCAGAATCACCCTACACAACACTGACATCAAAGGTCTGCTGGACCAGAATCACCCTACACAACACTGACATCAAGTGTCTGCTGGACCAGAATCACCCTACACAACACTGACATCAAAGGTCTGCTGGACCAGAATCACCCTACACAACACTGACATCAAAGGTCTGCTGGACCAGAATCACCCTACACAACACTGACATCAAAGGTCTGCTGGACCAGAATCACCCTACACAACACTGACATCAAAGGTCTGCTGGACCAGAATCACCCTACACAACACTGACATCAAGTGTCTGCTGGACCAGAATCACCCTACACAACACTGACATCAAGTGTCTGCTGGACCAGAATCAGCCTACACAACACTGACATCAAAGGTCTGCTGGACCAGAATCACCCTACACAACACTGACATCAAAGGTCTGCTGGACCAGAATCACCCTACACAACACTGACATCAAAGGTCTGCTGGACCAGAATCACCCTACACAACACTGACATCAAAGGTCTGCTGGACCAGAATCACCCTACACAACACTGACATCAAGTGTCTGCTGGACCAGAATCAGCCTACACAACACTGACATCAAAGGTCTGCTGGACCAGAATCACCCTACACAACACTGACATCAAGTGTCTGCTGGACCAGATGACCTGGTGCTACTGTCTCCCACTAAGGAGGGCTTACAGCAACATCTAGACCATCTGCACAGGTTCTGTCTGACCTGGACTCTGACAGTTAAACCTAAAACTCATAGAATGATATTACAAAAAAGGTCCTGAAATCAGGAAGACAAATCTACATTCTATTATGACACAGTTCTATTAGAACCCACCAGAACCTACACGTATCCAGGACTAAATATCAGCACCACAGGTAGCTTTCACAGGGCTGTGAACCAGCTGAGAGACAAAGCAAGAAGACCATTCTATGCCATTAAAGGGAACATTAAAATCCCAATTTCAATTAGAATCTGGCTCAAAATGTTCCATTCAGTTCTAGAACCAATTGCTCTATTTGTCAGTGAAGTATGGGGTCCGCTCTCTAATTATGAATTTACCAAATGGGACAAACATCCAATCTAAATACTGCATGCACAGTTTTACAAGACTGTATTGCAAGTGCAAAGAAAAACTCAAAATAACGCAGAATTGGGCCAACAGCCCCTCATTATTCTAATAGAAAAAAAGAGACATCACATTTTACAACCATCTAAAAACAAGAGACCCCAACACCTTCCATCTCACAGCTCTACAATGTGAAGAGATGAAAACAGGAGAAGAGTCCCCTCAGCCAGCTGGTTCTGAGGCTCAGTTCACAAACCCAAACCAACCCCATAGAGCCTCAAGACATCAGAAAATCTGGCCCAACCAAATCATCACATTGCAACAACCTGAGGGACAGTCAGTGAAAAGTGCAATGTCAATAATATTTCCCAGTTAGTTTAGTCTTCATACCAGGTCATGTGTCTCTCAGTCCGGTTGAGACTGGTCTACTACTACTGTTTTAATGTATTGTTATTCTATTAATATTGTTGTTGTACTTGCTGTTAATGGTAATCCCATTTACACTGCTACTAGTATTATTACCGTTGGTCCCAACATTGTTGTGTTATATGTATTCTTTGACAATGTCAGTCATTTAACTTGCATATCAATTTTTTTTTTTAAATTTCACCTTTATTTAACCAGGTAGGTTTTATTTCACCTTTATTTAACCAGGTAGGTCAGTTGAGAACTAGTTCTCATTTACAACTGTGACCTGGCCAAGACAAAGCAAATCAGTGCGACAAAAACAACACAGTTACACATGAGAATAAACAAACGTACAGTCAATAACACAATAGAGAATCTATATACAGAGTGTAAATGTACAAATAAAGTCTATTGAATTGAATTGAATTGAGAGGTTGGTGAGAGTAGGATCTAACATTTCGGACCTCAGTACTTTTCTGTCTCTGAGTGTGAAAGGAGTTGGACGGACATGGATGAGTTGTAACACAGAGTTAGAGCAGCAGACACACAGGATAATATATTACACATTATACTGTAGTCACAACGATATTAGGTTTTCAGCCAGCAATACATGTTAAAGTGAGTTTTCCCCTGGTCATTTCTCATATATGTTAAAGTGAGCTTTCCCCTGGTCATTTCTCATATATGTTAAAGTGAGTTTTCCCCTGGTCATTTCTCAGTCAATACTCCATATTACAGAACCAAAATAGGCACACTGGTTGAGAACTCAATTCCCTAAATTGTCAGCAGATGGCACCGCTATTCTCTGGCTAGTTTTCTTGCTGGAAGGATGTATAGAAATGTGGGATTCTCTAAGAAGACATTTAAGAAATTCCACTAAGCTGTCAACAGTGACATATCAGAAGTGCCTTCCGTTTGATTATCCGAGAAAGGTGTTGCTGATGTAATTAAAAACAAGATCTAAATTAACTAATTACATGAGGGCTAACAGGCTAATATTTTATATGTGTTTGTTTGAGAAATAGAAGAAGATAGACAGAATTAGGATCACAGATAGTGTAGTCACATTCAATGTGAGGAATGCAGCATTTCCTCATTGGTGTTCTATCTGTTCTATGTACCAAGCTGTGACACAAAACTGAAACCTAGCCACTCCCTCCTCTGCTAGCAACAGTACCTAAACTAGATTCAAAATGGAATTCAAGCCAGATAGCCTACATTATTGAAATTGTTTCTGTTTTGATAGTTGATGTTATAACGTCAGTTGCTAACTAGCTAGCTTTCTAGCCAGGCTCCCGGGTTAATGTCTTGTCCGAGCAACAGGTGAAGAAGGTGTTCAGCCTGTCTGGAAGCAAGACGTCAGTGTCCGTGACGTTTTTTTTATTTAACCTTTATTTTACTAGGCAAGTCAGTTAAGAACAAATTCTTATTTTCAATTACGGCCTACTGGGGAACAGTGGGTTAACTGCCTTGTTCAGGGGCAGAACGGGGATTCGACCCGGCAACCTTTCAGTTACGGGCCCAACACTCTAACCACTAGGCTACCTGCGGCAGGTAGATGGCTGGTTTTCCTTTTATAATCCATGATTGTCTGTAGACCCTGCCACATACGTCTGGTGTCTGAGCCGTTGAACTGTCCCTATACTGACGTTTGATTGCCTTGCGAGGGAATGACTAACTGCACTAAGATGTCTGTTGACTGATGTCGATTTATCCTATTTTGGACAATAAACAACTTGGCTATTGAAATGCAAGCAGCAGGTGATGAGACCAGTTCCAAAAAATATTACAATACCAGAACATAAAAAACATAATATTTCACTCAAGTCAACCTTACCAACATGATTGTAATCCAGTCATTAGTACTGTTCATATTAACCTACTGGACTTCCTTTGAACAAACAAAGATTATTCACTTGATTTGATGATGTAATGGCTGCAAGCTGTCTATGTTTATATTCTACAGTCTAATCACCAGACTGGAGGTGGAGGTTCAGATCTCCTGGAGAGTTACCCTCCTGTAACTTATCAACCAGCTAGTTAGTTAAGGGTTGGAGAAAACCTACAAGAGATACAGGGTATCTCTCTGGTTAGGAAAGCCCTGTATCAGATCACACTGGATCTTGTGTCTGTTTATTCCATCTTCTTCTGGTTATCCTTATTGTGGCACTCCAGGCCACACTCCAGCCCCAGCTAACACACCTGATTAAAGTAATTGCATTCTGAGAACTAGAGTTGCCCATCTCCATGGTAGACTGTCACCATGATCACCTGGAAAACATACATCGTTTCAGAATTACTTTGTTTGCAAACTGTAGCAACACTGAAACAAAAACAAAACAAGCAATGCTCCCATATCTAACATACATGCTTGTGGTCGGCAAAGAAAGCAAACAGCTGCCCATCATTGATTTTGTAGTAGTAGTAGTACAACACAGATAATTCAAATGATCCACTTATTTACATTTGAGTTATTTAGCAGACACTTTTATCCAGAGCAATTTACCATTAGTGCATTCATCTTATTTCTATTTATTATGGATCCCATTAGTTCCTGTCAAGGCAGCAGATACTCTTCCTGGGGTTTATTATGGAACCCCATTAGTTCCTGTCAAGGCAGCAGCTACTCTTCCTGGGGTTTATTATGGATCCCCATTAGTTCCTGTCAAGGCAGCAGCTACTCTTCCTGGGGTTTATTATGGATCCCCATTAGTTCCTGCCAAGGCAGCAGCTACTCTTCCTGGGGTTTATTATGGATCCCCATTAGTTCCTGCCAAGGCAGCAGATACTCTTCCTGGGGTTTATTATGGATCCCCATTAGTTCCTGCCAAGGCAGCAACTACTCTTCCTGGGGTTTATTATGGATCCCCATTAGTTCCTGCCAAGGCAGCAGATACTCTTCCTGGGGTTTATTATGGATCCCCATTAGTTCCTGCCAAGGCAGCAACTACTCTTCCTGGGGTTTATTATAGATCCCCATTAGCTGCTATTTAAGATACTGTTTGAAGGTTAAGGGTTTCAGATGTTCTAGCTTCAAGGGGAAACCGGTTCCACCATTGGGGTGCCAGGACAGAGAGAACTTGGGCTGAGCGGGAGCTGCCCTCCCGTAGGTGTTGGAGGGCCAACCAGATGTGGCAGAATGGAGTGCTTGGGTTGGGGTGTAGAGTTTGAGCCTAAAGGAAGGGAGGGGCTTCTTCTTGCTGTTCCGTAGGTAATCACCATGGTCTTGTCGTGGATGAGAGCTTCGACTGACATGAGAGAACTTGGGAAGGTTAAAAACCAGGCAGGCTGCAGTGTTCTGAATAAGTTGCAGGGGTTTGATGGCAGAAGCGGGGAGCGCAGCCAACAGAGAGTTGTAATATTCCAGATGGGAGAGGACAAGTGCCTGGATTAGGACCTGCGTTGCTTCCTGTGTGAGGTAGGGTCGTACACTACAGATGTTGCAGAGCAAGAAACTTGTTGCAGAGCATGAACCTGCAACAGGGTGTTGTCCAGGGTCACACCAAGGCTCTGTGCACTCTGGGAAGGCGACACTGTGGGGTTGTCAACCGTGATGTTTGTTTGTTTGTTTGTTTATTTTATTTATTAAGCACTTTTACACAACTTGTCATTGAACAAAGTGCTGTACAAACACATAAACAATCATGACAACATACATCATTAACACCACATAAAATATCAATAAAATAAAATAAACCCATCAGTTTGATAAACCTACAAATGCAACTACTAAACCCCATCAAATGCTAGAGCTAGGAGGTAATATAGTAGTAGTATAGTAGTAGTAGTAGTAGTAGTAGTAGTAGTAGTAATATTTAAATGCTAGAGCTAGGAGGTATTCTTTAAGCTCATGTTTAAAAACAGTAAATGTACGTTCCAATCTGATAAAAGGTGGTAGATCATTCCAGAGTTTAGGAGCTATCGCTACAAATGCTCGATCTCCACTTTTCCGCTTTGTTCTTGGAGTCGTTAAAACCAGCTGGTCAGCTGACCTCAAGGACCGTTTTGGTTCGTATTTCTTAATAAGATTTACAAGGTACAATGGAGCCATACCATGCAGTGATTTGTGAACAAAAATTAAAATGTTGAGATTTATTCTGTAGTCAATTGGTAGCCAATTTAAATAGCTCAATACTGGGGTAATGTGGTCTCGCTTACGAGTACCCGTCAAAAGTCTTGCAGCTGCATTTTGAACTAATTGTAAGCGATTTATCAGTGTTTTATTTATGCCGACATATAACGCATTGCAGTAATCTAGTCTTGTAAATATAAATGCATGAATGAGCTTTTCGAGATCACTAGTAGACAGAAATGGTTTCACTTTCGCTATTAATTTCAGATAATAGAAACAAGACTTAACAACAGAATAAATCTGTCTCTCAAACTTAAGATCACTGTCGAAAAGAACACTTAGATTTCGGACTAATGGCTTGATGGAGAGTTCTTTGAGCGGGCAGGCCTTCCCGGGAGGAAGAGCAGCTCCGTCTTGTTTAGGTTGAGCTTGAGGTGGTGAGCTGACATCCAAGTTGAGATATCTTCGAGGCACGCAGAGATGCGTGTCACCACCTGGGTGTCAGAAGGAGAAAATTAGTCAAGTGTCATCCACATAGCAATGATAGGCGAGACCATGTGAGGATATACAGTGGGGCAAAAAAGTATTTAGTCAGCCACCAATTGTGCAAGTTCTCCCACTTAAAAAGATGAGAGAGGCCTGTAATTTTCATCATAGGTACACTTCAACTATGAGAGACAAAATGAGAAAATCATATTGTAGGATTTTTAATGAATTTATTTGCAAATTATGGTGGAAAATAAGTATTTGGTCAATAACAAAAGTTTATCTCAATACTTTGTTATATACCCTTTGTTGGCAATGACAGAGGTCAAACGTTTTCTGTAAGTCTTCACAAGGTTTTCACACACTGTTGCTGGTATTTTGGCCCATTCCTTCATGCAGATCTCCTCTAGAGCAGTGATGTTTCGGGGCTGTCGCTGGGCAACACGGACTTTCAACTCCCTCCAAAGATTTTCTATGGGGTTGAGATCTGGAGACTGGCTAGGCCACTCCAGGACCTTGAAATGCTTCTTACGAAGCCACTCCTTCATTGCCCGGGCGGTGTGTTTGGGATCATTGTCATGCTGAAAGACCCAGCCACGTTTCATCTTCAATGCCCTTGCTGATGGAATGAGGTTTTCACTCAAAATCTCAAGATACATGGCCCCATTCATTCTTTCCTTTACACGGATCAGTCGTCCTGGTCCCTTTGCAGAAAAACAGCCCCTGGCGGCGTAGTGTGTTACTGATGGTAGCCTTTGTTACTTTGGTCCCAGCTCTCTGCAGGTCATTCACTAGGTCCCCCCGTGTGGTTCTGGGATTTTTGCTCACCGTTCTTGTGATCATTTTGACCCCACGGGGTGAGATCTTGCGTGGAGCCCCAGATCGAGGGAGATTATCAGTGGTCTTGTATGTCTTCCATTTCCTAATAATTGCTCCCACAGTTGATTTCTTCACACCTATTGCAGATTCAGTCTTCCCAGCCTGGTGCAGGTCTACAATTTTGTTTCTGGTGTCCTTTGACAGCTCTTTGGTCTTGGCCATAGTGGAGTTTGGAGTGTGACTGTTTGAGGTTGTGGACAGGTGTCTTTTATACTGATAACAAATTCAAACAGGTGCCATTAATACAGGTAACGAGTGGAGGACAGAGGAGCCTCTTAAAGAAGAAGTTACAGGTCTGTGAGAGCCAGAAATCTTGCTTGTTTGTAGGTGACCAAATACTTATCTTCCACCATCATTTGCAAATAAATTCATTAAAAAATCCTACAATTTGATTTTCTGGATTTTCTTTTCTCTTTTTGTCTTTCATAGTTGAAGTGTACCTATGATGAAAATTACAGGCCTCTCTCATCTTTTTAAGTGGGAGAACTTGCACAATTGGTGGCTGACTAAATACTTTTTTGCCCCACTGTAACTGAGCCAAGTGACGTGGTGTATAGTGAGAATTTGTCGGCGAGTAGGCAACCCGCCTCTACCATCCATCCTATTGGCTAACGTGCAATCACTGGAGAATAAACTGGATGAGCTCCAATCACTGGAGAATAAACTGGATGAGCTCCAATCACTGGAGAATAAACTGGATGAGCTCCAATCACTGGAGAATAAACTGGATGAGCTCCAATCACTGGAGAATAAACTGGATGAGCTCCAATCACTGGATAATAAACTGGATGAGCTCCAATCACTGGAGAATAAACTGGATGAGCTCCAATCACTGGAGAATAAACTGGATGAGCTCCAGTCAAGACTATCCTACCAACGGGAAATTAAACAGTAATATCTTCTGATATTCTTGACAAAAATCTGCTGCCATCTACCAGGATGATGAAGATGAAACGAGGGTGGACAGTTTCAGCAAGACAATGATCCCAAACACACAGCCAAGGAAACTCTCAATTGGCTTCAAAGAAAGAAAATAAAGCTGCTAGAATGGCCCAGCCAATCACCTGACTTAAATCCCATTGAAAATCTATGGAAAGAACTGAAGATCAAGATTCATAGAAGAGGCCCACAGAACCTTCAAGATTTGAAGATTGTTTGTGTGGAAGAATGGGCCAAAATCACACCAGAGCAATGCATGCGACTAGTTTCTCCATACAGGAGGCGTCTTGAAGCTGTCATTACCAACAAAGGCTTTTGTACAAAGTATTAAATAAATATCAGTAAGTGTGTTCAATACTTTTTCCCTGTGTCATTTCACATTATTACACATAACTTAATTTCTGAACTTATTTGTTATGGTTTCTTTGTATGTATGGATTACTTGGGTTGTTACCAACATCTGGTGAACATTTCATGTCAATAGCACCTTTGGAAATATATTTACTGAGAAAAATGGTGACGTGTTCAATACTTATTTCACCCACTGTAGAGAAGCAAATAGGCTTCTCTATGGCCAGAGCCTGACAGTACACCCCCCCCCCCCCCCGCCCCTTCTTTGTGATCGGGCCCGGACTGCCCGGTGGGGTAAACGGCTCCGGCCATGTAGCGGGGAAAACAACCGGGCCCGGACTGGGCACCGGTGGGGCAAACGGCTCCGGCCATGGAGCGGGACCATTAACCGGGCCCGGACTGGGCACCGGTGGAGAGAACTACTCTGGCACTGGAGCGGAGCAGACGGCCGGACCCGGACTAGGCACCGGTGGAGCGCACTGCTCAGGCACTGGAGCGGAGCAGACGGCCGGACCCGGACTGGGCACCGGTGGAGCGCACTGCTCAGGCACTGGAGCGGAGCAGACAGCCAGACCCGGACTGGGCACCGGTGGAGCGGACTGCTCTGGCACTGGAGCGGAGCAGACGGCCGGACCCGGACTGGGCACCGGTGGAGCGGACTGCTCAGGCTCAGGAGCGGAGCAGACGGCCGGACTGGGCACCAGTGGGGCGGAGTGCTCTGGCTCAGGAGCGGAGCAGAAGGCCGGACCCGGACTGGGCACCGGTGGAGCGGACTGCTCTGGCTCAGGAGCGGAGCAGACGGCTGGAACCGGAATGGGCACCGGTGGAGCGGACTACTCTGGCTCAGGAGCGGAGCAGACGGCTGGAACCGGATTGGGCACCGGTGGAGCGGTAGGTTCCAACCACAGAGCGGTGCTGACTTCGGGAGGTTCCGGGATACGAACCTTCGCTGGAGGTTTCGGGCTTTGGACCTTCGCTGGAGGTTCTGGGCTGCGGACCTTCGCTGGACGTTCCGGGCTACGGACCTTCGCTGGAGGTTCTGGGCTGCGGACCTTTGCTGTAGGCTCCGGGCTGCGGACCTTCGCTGGAGGTTCTGGGCTACGCACCTTCGCTGGAGGTTCCGGGCTGCGGTCCTTCGCTGGAGGTTCCGGGCTGCGGTCCTTCGCTGGAGGATCCGGGCTACGGACCTTCGCTGGAGGTTCCGGGCTGTGGAGAGCCGGCACGAGACGTACAGGACTGGGGAGGCGCACCAGATGTCGGGTGCGTGGAGCCGGCACAGGAAGCACCTGGCTGGGCGCACGCACTGGAAGTCGGGTGCGGGGAGCCGGCACGGGACGTACCTGACTGGGGAGGCGCACCGGATGTTGGGTGCGTGGAGCCGGCACAGGAAGCACCTGGCTGGGCACACGCACTGGAGGTCGGGTGCGGGGAGTAGAGCAGAGGTCCGGACCCGGACTGGACATCGGTGAAGCGGACTGCTCTGGCATGGGAGTGGAGCCGACGACCGGACCCGGACTGGGCACCGGTGGAGCGGATTGCTCTGGCATGGGGGTGGAGTAGACGACCGGACCCGGACTGGGGATGCTCACCTTGGGCACCTCTAACTCCAGCTCCCTCCTCTCGCTCTCACACTCCTCCAATGTTACGCCAGCCTAGCTCCCATATACTCCTATACTACCTCCTTAGGTATTCCACCACGCGTGTGGTACTGGCGCCTCTTCCTCTACACCAGACCACCCCCATAGCCCCTCCCCAAAATTATCTTGGGGATGCCTTCGGGCTTTTCGCCGATTCGCAAGTCGTTCACGACGCAGCACTTCCTCTCTCTCCGTCTCTCCCCAGATACGCTGCTTGGTCTCGTACTGGTGGGTTATTCCGTCACGACAGGGCGCATACACAGCCCAAGGTCTGTCACGGTTGGGTGCATGGAGCGACCAAGACGCAGCGCAGGGTTTATAGTTCGACATTTAATTTATTGAATATTCAATCAAATGTACGAACCAACAAATAAACAAACACGAATTTGAACATACGTAATATTGCACACTTACTGTTTCACTTGCGAAATATAATAACCCACACCCCGGTGTGGAACATACAAACCTATGTAGGATCCCTAATTAGAGACAATGCACTGCAGCTGTTCTTAACTGACTTGCCAGTTAAATAAAGGTTAAAAAAAGAGGTGTTCTGAAGGGCTGTTTTTTAATACGATTCCGAATTCCTCCTCTACTGCCACACTTCCTTGGTTTAGAAGCCTTTCCTTGGGAATACGTTGATTGTATTAATGATGGTATTCCATTGCAGTGTAGACGTGCAGCAAAGGGTCGGGAATTAAGCAAGCCATCTCTTGTGTATGATAGCCGTGGTTGACAGTTCGCTGTATCCATTTGGTGTTAGGTTGACAGTTCGCTGTATCCATTTGGTGTTAGGTTGACAGTTCGCTGTATCCATTTGGTGTTAGGTTGACAGTTCGCTGTATCCATTTGGTGTTAGGTTGACAGTTCGCTGTATCCATTTGGTGTTAGGTTGACAGTTCGCTGTATCCATTTGGTGTTAGGTTGACAGTTCGCTGTATCCATTTGGTGTTAGGTTGACAGTTCGCTGTATCCATTTGGTGTTAGGTTGACAGTTCGCTGTATCCATTTGGTGTTAGGTTGACAGCTTGTTTGGTGCGTTTCATAAAAAAAAGGATTAAAACTAAACCAAAGTACAGCTATTTGCCTCATTAATTATCCAATTTAATAAAACACTTGGTTGGTTGAAGTAGATCACAATTTTAAAACACTAAACAAAAACAACAGAAGAGATGAGTACTAATGGCCGTGCTGTTTTCAATGAAAATAACTATCTGACTAAATTTGCAATCAAACGGCAGAATTTTCTCCATCTCATTAGCTATCCTACTCTGCTTCCACCAGGCATTCCACTGATTGCAAAACTCTGTCCTCCAGAAAGTGGAGAGCAACACTTTTATAGTTATTCGTGATATCTTAAAAAAAAAATTACCTACACATACTGAGCAGCCCTTTGTTAAAGACAGAAGATGCTACATGGCAGACAAATCAGAACTCATCTCTTGGCATGTCCAGCCCACTCATTATCTCAGCCAATCATGGCTAGCGGGAAGGTTCCTGTCTTTTACTGTGGATAAACCAACTGTGCTCGTAGTTTAACAACTTTATTCATAGTTACAGATGGCATACATGTTTGTTACTAAGGTACATGAAATCAAATGAAGGGGATGAATCTGAAGACTCTGCGAGAGGGACTGTATCTGATTTCATTGGTCCTTCATTCAGAATAAATGGAGTTAGCCCTTAGCCTGCCCCGGAGCCGGTTAGTTCTGAAGGATTCGTTGCCATAGAAATTGTAAGGGCTGATACATGCTTAGCTAATTAATATGTTAATAACAACAAGAGTTATTAAATGAATGTATTGTGTGATCATAATACTTGTAGAACTGCTGTAGGCTTGGGTGTGGGGGAGCCATGTGGAAAGAATGTGCTAGCTTGGGGGTTTCACGATAGAACTGTATTTTGTGGTAACATGAGACAAGAACATCTGCTGAGAGGACAACTGCTTCTGTCAACTGGAGTGCGTCACGAGGCTGGGACCAGCCTGCACGCCAACGATAGGCTGAGTAAGTTTAAACCACACTCAGCCTCTACTCTGACAGGCCAGCAAGGAACGGGAACTATTCTGTCGGGAGTATTTAAGGAAGAACAAAGGATAGGGCTCGCTCTCTTCTCTAGCCCTGCTCGCTGTTTGCTCAGTCTCTCTTTCTCTCGCTCTCTTGCGCTCTCTCTCTCTCTCTCTCTCTCTCTGTTTGCCCTGCGTGGTGTCACAGTGAGCCTGTATATACGAACTTCATACTTACCATTTAAGGGTTTGCTAGAATAAAATACATAGATGATTTAAACTGTGTAGTAATCCTTTCGTTCCAATACCAGATTTGAATTGACGCGACCTTAACAAAATATACTGTACCTAGCTAAAAGGTGGGCCACTTTCACGGTACCGGTTATCCTAAGTTGAACCTTGCCTGGAAATTTGGGCAGAAATTTGCATTTGAATGAGGAAAGTGCCCTCTCTCGACCTCTACAAGCCAGAATGTTGAATAAAATTATATTTAACATACTTTTCCGGTTGTCCGTGCGGTTGGTCCTTTTGCAGCTAAGAATATGAGACAATATATCCACAGGAACGTATAATTACATCAACTTTTCAAAGCACTGGTAGTGCGTTCAGATATCTATTAACTGAAGCATGCACACAAGATAAAATATATCCTGATTCAAAACGCTAATTTTTGCCCAACGTAGAATTCATTGCAATTCAACATTGGATTTCCAGGCAGAATTGAACCCAGCGTTGACCAAAGTTACCTTGCTAACTCCTCAAACCTGATTTGTAGTAAAGGACTCAGGACGAAGCCCTATCTGTTGCTGTCTCTGTCCCACCGCTCCAGAACTGTGCTCCCAGTTCACCCCCAACAAGCTGATCACTGTGTCTGTGAATGCATCCATCTAGCCACACACACACACACATAACTGTAAATCAACCATACACTAACACTAACTACAAACAATTAACAAACCAATCAGTAATTAGCAAGGGGTGAAGCGGGTCACCTCCTCCAGAACCTCCAGAACCTTTTAAAGAGGGCTCGTACCTGGGGGTTTCGCATTGGAAGGAGATGTACACATTATTACACACATCCACAGGTTTCAAGTAGAACATCATATTACAATATTGAGAAAAGGGTTCATGTACAAAAAAACATGTTATTCCGTACTTACTTTGATTGGTTTGTTCTGTATTGTCAAATGTGTTGGTGGATTACAGGAGGATGTCCTTGATCTAGAAAAGAAACAATATCAGATCAACACTGAAACAAAAAACGACAGTTAATCATAATAATAATTAATAAAGTTAATTAGCTAGCTAGCTAGTTATTCTACTCATCAAGGCCTTTTAAAATAGGAAGTCAACTCAGCTGTTTAAAACTAGCATTAGACACCTAGATAGGAATCGTAGCTAAGACTTTAATGTCTCTATGGTTGATAACGTTAACTAGCTAGGTCAAAGCAATGTATAGCCAGATATTAGTATTTCTGGCTTAGTCATAAATAGCTAGCTAGATAAATATCTGGCTAGATAGCTAACGTTATAGCTTTTAGAACATAGATGCGTTCGCTGACAGGAAAAACTATTATTGGTAACGTCAGCTAACAAGATAGCCTCTTCGCTCTGGGAGACCTGTATCCAATGTGTTCAGGTCTCCCGGAGCGAAGAGGCTACTAGCAGGATGAATGTAACTTAGCTAGTTTGATTGTCTGCGACCTAACGTTAGCTAACTAGACAGTTAGATAATTTGCTAGCTAGCTAGTTAACGTTAGCTAACTAGCTAAAGGTAGTGTCCGCTAATATCAATAGCTACAATGTTAATATAGATAAAGGGAATACAATGAGTTATTTGGTTACAATGACTGAAGGCCCTGTCAAACTACCTAGCTGTGTATCTTATGGGGGGGAGTTAACAGTTATATCTTATGAAATAGTTCCCTAGCTAGATAGCTAGCTACCTATCAATGTTAAAAAATTACCTAACCTT
Source organism: Thymallus thymallus (assembly GCA_023634145.1). Lineage (NCBI taxonomy): Eukaryota > Metazoa > Chordata > Actinopteri > Salmoniformes > Salmonidae > Thymallus > Thymallus thymallus. The sequence goes on from CM042414.1 coordinate 437,189, forward strand.
GCTAGCTATCTAGCTAACATAGCTAATGTTAACTAGCTAGGTGGCTAGCTAGTACCACTATGTTCTATGTTTAACGTTGTTAGCTAGACAACAATGTATAGAATGATCTGCACAAAAAGGCAACCAAGCAAGGACTATTAGCTAACTAACCCCCTTTGTCTGTTTTTAGCAAGCTAACATTAACAACTGTCACTGCCCAGAGACAGTTTCAACAAACAAAGCAACAACCCCCACCTTAAATAATTCTTACCTTAACATAATAGCTAGTTAGTAGTGATGTTACTTTTGATACTGGAGCATCAAAATTGCTAAGCAGCAAACTTCAAAGCGGTGTGCCATCTTCTTCGTGTGGCTTTCTGGAAGACTAGATGCGGTGTTGCGTATTGCTGCCTTTTGCGGGTTGGAGTATGGATTGCACATTTTGGTCACCCCCCAAAAAGTGAGAAAAACTGAAATTACACCAACGTCTAACCCTGCACCTACATTCTATCCCCCAAAACCCACCACCCATCCCAGTTCTTGTCCCTAAACCATCCTACACCAGACCGTCGGCCTCGTTGGAGGATGGAACCCCTTCTCTCAAAACTTCATGTAGATCTGCACTGAAATCTCTTACACTCAAATATTTCTCTGCTGCTGCAACTACCACTTCTATCTTCTGTGATTTCCACTCCATCAGCGCACTGCAATTGATCACCATGGCTATAAATGCAACCTTACTAAAACTCATTCTCACTCACCCTTTGGCTAACCTCTACTCTCTTCACTGCCTCAGCATAGGAAACATTCTGCCCCACTTGAAGTCTGTCTCGCTCTCACAGGACACTTTGGAGCCCCGGATGCATGGGAAGCCCCACAGTTGACACACAGAACTTTCTCTATCCCAACACACTGCTGCAACGTGTCCGAATCCTTGGCACGTAAAGCACCAAAGCGGGTTCAGAACATAGGCCCTCACAGAATAGCAAATATGACCTAACCTGACCTTATCAGGTAGAAACTCTGTGTCGAAGCTTAACAAGTCAGACAGGGTATTCCCATTCACTCCACTGCCACCAGGTCTACATCTCACCAATCCACCTCTACACTATCCACCTCTACACTATCCACCTCTACACTATCCACCTCTACACTATCCACCTCTACACTATCCACCTCTACACTATCCACCTCTACACTATCCACCTCTACACTATCCACCTCTACACTATCCACCTCTACACTATCCACCTCTACACTATCCACCTCTACACTATCCACCTCTACACTATCCACCTCTACACTATCCACCTCTACACTATCCACCTCTACACTATCCACCTCTACACTATCCACCTCTACACTATCCACCTCTACACTATCCACCTCTACACTATCCACCTCTACACAATGATACCCCCCTTTTAGCGACGCCCTGATCCGGAGAGTAAAGCAGTTTGAGCCCCGAGCCGTGTGACTTGAAGCGCCCGCTTCCTCTGGGACAGGGATACACAAAAAATCTAAACAAATCCACTTTTCGAAATGTACTGTACTGTACTATCATGGTCCAAACACACCAAGACATTTGTGAAGAGGGAACGACAAAGCCTATTCCTCCTTAGGAGACTGAAAAGATTTGGCATGGGTCCTCAGATTCTCAAAAGATGCTGTACCATCGAGAGCATCCAGACCGGTTGCATCACTGCCTGGTACGGCAACTGCTAGGCCTCTGACTGCAAGGCACTACAGAGGGTAGTACGTACGACCCAGTACATCACTGGGGAAAAGCTTTCTGTCATCCAGGACCTCTATACCAGGTGGTGTCAGAGGAAGGTCCTAAAAATTGTCAAAGACTCCAGCCACTCCAGTCATAGACTGTTCTCTCTGCTACCGCATGGCAAGCGGTACCGGAGCACCACGTCTAGGTCCAAAAGGCTTCTCAACAGCTTCTACCCCCAAGCCATAAGACTCCTGAACAACTAATCAAATGGCTGCCGTTAAGAACAACTAAACCCTACCTAATCCTGTATTACTACCAACATCTAACAAACCTTCACCCACCCAAATATTTGGGGTTCTGATGGGGTATGACAATAGGACTCAGCTCATGAGGCATTTATTATAGAAGCGTAAAAAACAAAAAGCAATCACAGATTTAACCTTTAAATTAGAGCTGCCGGAAAACAATTGGCGAGAGCGCATTTGCCCAGTAAACTACATTTGCCCAGTACTCCTCACCATTTGCCCAGTACTCCTCACCAATTGCCCAGTACTCCTCACCATAGGGATTGTAAAATACTCTGTTTCACGGAAACATGACTCTCTTGGGATATACCGTCTGAGGCCCTCAAAGAACTACACTGGACTTTACACTGGAAACCACATATCCTGAGGCAACATTTATTGTAGCTGGGAATTTTAACAAAGCAAATTTGAGAAAAACGCTACTGAAATTCTACCAACACATTGACTGTTGTACTTGCGCTGCTAAAACACTCGACTACTGCTACTCCAACTTCTGTGATGCCTACAAGCCCCTCCCCCGCCCTCCCTTCTGCAAATCTGATCACGACTCCATTCCCTTTCTATAGGCAGAAACTCAAACAGGAAGTACCCGTGCTAAGGACTATTCAACGCTGGTCTGACCAATCGTAATCCACGCTTCAAGATTGCTTTGATCACGTGGACTGGGATATGTTCCGTGTAGCCTCCGATAATAACATAGACGAATACACACGCAAACTGTCCTGAGCAAAAACAGGCGCTCATCAATCTACTCGCTGAGCTTACTTATTTTAGGGAAAGTGATTGGAGCGCGTCACTGGTACTTCCTGTTTGAGTTGGTGCTACTTGGTTACCTGTCAAACTTTTCACTTATTACTTTTTATAACCGTTTATAACCGAAGCTAAGTAGTATCATTATTAACACTATACCAACTAACGTTAAATGCAGTCACATACAGGAAACAGGAAAACTATTGTCTTATGGGGAGGATAGCCTCGCTGCAAGCCCAGCTTCAGATGCAATCATTAGGCAAGGGCAATTTAAGTGTAGGAAAGGAAACAGCATCTGTGCCACCAGTAGTACAGATAGTAGTATAAATCCCCTCCACAGTCCCCACCAGTAAGTACAGATAGTAGTATAAATCCCCTCCACAGTCCCCACCAGTAAGTACAGATAGTAGTATAAATCCCCTCCACAGTCCCCACCAGTAAGTACAGATAGTAGTATAAATCCCCTCCACAGTCCCCACCAGTAAGTACAGATAGTAGTATAAATCCCCTCCACAGTTCCCACCAGTAAGTACAGATAGTAGTATAAATCCCCTCCACAGTCCCCACCAGTAAGTACAGTTACTAGTATAAATCCCCTCCACTGTCCCCACCAGTAAGTACAGATAGTAGTATAAATCCCCTCCACAGTCCCCACCAGTAAGTACAGTTACTAGTATAAATCCCCTCCACTGTCCCCACCAGTAAGTTCAGATAGTAGTATAAATCCCCTCCACAGTCCCCACCAGTAAGTACAGTTACTAGTATAAATCCCCTCTACAGTCCCCACCAGTAAGTACAGATAGTAGTATAAATCCCCTCCACAGTCCCCACCAGTAAGTACAGATAGTAGTATAAATCCCCTCCACAGTCCACACCAGTAAGTACAGATAGTAGTATAAATCCCCTCCACAGTCCACACCAGTAAGTACAGATAGTAGTATAAATCCTCTCCACAGTCCCCACCAGTAAGTACAGATAGTAGTATAAATCCCCTCCACAGTCCCCACCAGTAAGTACAGATAGTAGTATAAATCCCCTCCACAGTCCCCACCAGTAAGTACAGTTACTAGTATAAATCCCCTCCACTGTCCCCACCAGTAAGTTCAGATAGTAGTATAAATCCCCTCCACAGTCCCCACCAGTAAGTACAGATAGTAGTATAAATCCCCTCCACAGTCCCCACCAGTAAGTACAGATAGTAGTATAAATCCCCTCCACAGTCCCCACCAGTAAGTACAGATAGTAGTATAAATCCCCTCCACAGTCCCCACCAGTAAGTACAGATAGTAGTATAAATCCCCTCCACAGTCCCCACCAGTAAGTACAGATACTAGTATAAATCCCCTCCACAGTTCCCGCAGCCGGACACTTTTCTCAGGGCTTCTGGAAAGAAATGCAGTCGGCATGTTCAACCGGTGTCGCTCATTCAGCCGACAGAAACTTTCAACCAGTTCTCCCCGTTAAGCAACAAGTCGGAGCCAGAGGATTCTCAGGTCTCTCCTCCACCCGGTACGAGGTCTGAGCCACCGAAGCCTCCCACCATTAGCTCTGACTTATTGAAAACCCTTGTCATTGGCGACTCCATTACTCGCAATATTAGACTTAAGAATCATCCAGCGATTATACACTGTTTACCAGGGGGCAGGGTACCGACGTAAAGGCTCATCTGAAGATGGTGCTGGCTAAAACAACATCCGGTGAGTGTAGAGAGTATAGGGATATTGTTATCCATGTCGCCACCAACAATTTTAGGATGAAACAGTCAAAGGTCACCAAGCTTCAGTGTGTAACTTCACTAGAAAAGTGTTGGCATCAAGTAATTGTCTCTGGCCCCCTCCCAGTTAGGGGGAGTGATGAGCTCTACAGCAGAGTCTCACAACTCAATCGCTGGTTGAAAACTGTTTTCTGCCCCTCCCAAAGGATAGAATTTGTAGACAATTGTCCCTCTTTCTGGGACTCACCCATGAACAGGACCAAGCCTGGCCTGCTGAGGAGTGACGGACTCCATCCTAGCTGGAGGGGTGCTCTCATTTTATCTATGAACATAGACGAGGCTCTAACTCCTCTAGCTCCACTATGAGATAGGGTGCAGGTCAGGCAGCAGGCTGTTAGCCAGCCTGACAGTTTAGTGGAGTCTGCCACTATTATAGTCAGTGTAGTCAGCTCAGTTACCCCCATTGAGACCGTGTCTGTGCCTCGATCTAGGTTGGGCAAACCTAAACATGGCGGTGTTCGCCTTGGTAATCTCACTGGAATAAAGACCTCCTCCATTCCTGTCATTATTGAAAGAGGTTGTGATATCTCACTTCTTAAAATAGGTTTACTTAATGTTAGATCCCTCACTTCCAAGGCAGTTATAGTCAATGAACTAATCACTGATCAGAATCCTGATGTGATTGGCCTGACTTAAACATGGCTTAAACCTGATGAATTTACTGTGTTAAATGAGGCCTCTCCTCCTGGTTACACTAGTGACCATGTCCCCCGCGCATCCCGCAAAGGCGGAGGTGTTGCTAACATTTACGATAGCACATTTAAAAAAAAGGACTGTGTTTTCGTCTTTTGAGCTTCTAGTCATCACAGGCCTCCTGGGCTGTATACATAGTTCCTTACCGAGTTCCCTGAATTTCTATCAGACCTTGTCGTCATGGCAGATAATATTCACATTTTTGGTGACTTTAATATTCACATGGAAAAGTCCACAGATCCACTCCAAAAGGCTTTCGGAGCCATCATCAACTCAGTGGGTTTTGACCAACATGTCTCCGGACCTACTCATTGCCACAGTCGAAATGTTTTTCCTCATAATCCTGGACTATCGGTCAACCATCTTATTACGTTTGCAGTTGCAACAAATAATCTTCTCAGACATTAACCAAGGATCATCAAAAGCCGTGCTATAAATTCTCAGACAACCCAAAGATTCCTAGATGCCCTTCCAGACTCCCTCCACCTATACAAGAACGTCGGAGTAAAACAATCAGTTAACCACCTAATTGAGGATCTATTTTTAACCTTGCGTAATAACCTAAATGCAGTCGCACCCCTAAAAACATATATACTGGTATACAGAAAACACCCGAGTCCTGAAGCAAGCTTCCAGAAAACTGGAACAGAAATGGCGCTCCTCCAAACTGGAAGCTTGGAAAGAAAGTACAGTACAATATGGAAGAGTCCTCACTGCTGCTCCATTATCCTATTTTTCCAACCTAATTGAGGAGAATAAGAATAATCCTACATTTCTATTTGATACTGTTGCAAAGCTAACTAAAAAGCAGCATTCCCCAAGAGAGGATGCCTTTCACTTCAGCAGCGATGAATTCATGAACTTCTTCAACGAAAAGATCATTATCATTAGAAAGCAAATTACAGACTCCTCTTTGAATCTGTGTATTTCCCCAAAGCTCAGCTGTCCTGAGTCTGACAGAACTGCCAGGACCTCGGATCAATGGAGACACTCAAGTTTTTAATCCTATATCTCTTGACACATTCATGGAAATAGTCATGGCCTCTAAACCTTCAAGCTGTATACTGGACCGTGTTCCAACTAAACTACTGAAAGAGGTTTAGTGTAGGCCGTCACTGTAAATTAGAATTTGTTCTTAACTGACTTGCCTAGTTAAATAAAAAATAGCTACTTCCTGTGCTTAGGCCTCCTATGTTGAACATAATAAATGGCCCCCTCTCCACCGGATGTGTACTAAACACACTAAAAGTGGCAGTAATAAAGCCTCTCGTGAAAAATCTCAACCTTGAAAAAAACTATTGGCCTATATCAAATCTCCCATTTCTCTCAAAATGTTTTGAAAAAGCTGTTGTGCAGCAACTCACTGCCTTCCTGAAGACAAATAATGTATACGAAACGCTTCAGTCTGGTTTTAGACCCCATCATAGCACTGAGACGGCACTCATGAAAGTGGTAAATGACCTTTTAATGGCGTCAGACCAAGGCTCTGCATCTGTCCTCGTGCTCTTAGACCTTAGTGCTGCTTTTGACACCATCGATCACCACATTTTTTTGGAGAGATTGGAAACTCTAATTGGTCTACACAGAGTTCTTGCCTGATGTAGATCTTATCTGTCAGAAAGATATCAGTTTGTCTCTGTGGATGGTTTGTCCTCTGACAAATCAATTGTAAGTTTTGGCGTTCCTTAAGGTTTGGTTTTAGGACCACTATTGTTTCCACTATATATATATTCAACACAATGTCAGCTGAGCCCTAGGACCAGGCTTCAGGACTACCTGCCCTGATGACTCCTGGCTGTCCCCAGCTGAGCCCTAGAACCATGCTTCAGGACCACCTGCCCTGATGACTCCTGGCTGTCCCCAGCTGAGCCCTAGAACCATGCTTCAGGACCACCTGCCCTGATGACTCCTGGCTGTCCCCAGCTGAGCCCTAGGACCATGCTTCAGGACCACCTGCCCTGATGACTCCTGGCTGTCCCCAGCTGAGCCCTAGGACCATGCTTCAGGACCACCTGCCCTGATGACTCCTGGCTGTCCATGGTTGAGCCCTAGAACCATGCTTCAGGACCACCTGCCCTGATGACTCCTGGCTGTCCCCAGCTGAGCCCTAGGACCATGCTTCAGGACCACCTGCCCTGATGACTCCTAGCTGTCCCCAGTCCACCTGGTCGTGCTGCTGCTCCAGTTTCAACTCTTCTGCCTGCGGTTATGGAACCCTGATCTGTACCTTGTTCCGGACCTGCTATTTTCAACTATCTCTCTACTGCACCTGCTGTCTCAACCTCTGAATGCTTGGCTATGAAAAGCCAACTGACATTTACTCCTGAGATACTGACCTGTTGCACCCTCTACAACCTTGCTGGTCATCTATGAAAGTTCAATCTGGCCATAATGGCCATGTACTCTAATAATCACCACCCTGCACAGCCAGAAGAGGACTGGCCACCCCTCAGAGCCTGGTTCCTCTCTAGGTTTCTTCCTAGGTTCCTGCCTTTCTAGGGAGTTTTTCCTAGCCACCGTGCTTCTACATCTGCATTGCTTGCTGTTTGGGGTTTTAGGCTGGGTTTCTGTATAGCACTTTGTGACATCGGCTGATGTAAAAAGGTTTACAAAAGTAAACCTTCAATAGTGAACATACTACCAATATGCTGGCTGCTGTTGATAGTCTACAAAAAGAAAGCTACAAAAATACACTTTATCGTCTCTTTTGGAACGCAGTTCTCTTAAAGGGGCAGCGTCCTATTTTGAGATCTAAAAAATAAATCACAAAATGAAAATGTAGAAACAAAAATGAATGCAATTAATACAATGGAATTCTTAAATTGCTAAATTATATTAAACAGCTTCATAATAACTAAAGGTGGCAGGAGGATGCCTAGCGGTTAGAGCTTTGGGCCAGTAACCGAAAAATCGGTCAATGTGCCCTTGAGCAAGGGACTTAACCCTGATTTCTTCAGGGTTGCCGTTAATAATGGCAGACTCTGGCTGTGACCCCACTCTCTGAGGGTGTCTCAGGGTGTCAGGCTCTGGCCATAGAGAAGCAATAGGCTTCTCTATGTAGCTATGGTCAGAGTCTGACAGTGTCGTTCTTTTCTGTTTCTTTGTGGGTTTTGGGTGGATCTCTAATTAGAGGCAGCTGCTACCCGTTGTCTCTAATTAGGGATCCAATATATGTTGAGTCTGTCCTTCACGTGGGGTGGGTTGTTATCGATGTATGTCGCAGTCACGGTGAAGTAAGTGTGTTTATTTACGTCCGTCCATTAGTGTGTTTTATGAACGTGACGGTAGTCTATTCGTGTTTTGTGTTGTATTAGTTCGTCATTTTGTTTTACTATATACATAGTAGTTTTATTATTACATAGTATAAATAATAAACCAATGTGGAACTACTATCCCTGCGCTGCACCCACTCGTGACACAGGGGGAGCTTGGATATGCAAAAAATGAATTCACACACGCATATTAATACAGGCTTGTAAATGTATTTATGATAAAATATAGCCTATTAATATCTGAATATAGAGAGAAAGCCTGCCAACCCATAGGCTCTGCAGGACCCCCAATGCTTTAAAAACTGCAACATGTCCAGGCCACTAGAAATTCTGTTCTGGCCCAGTTGTGCCAGTAAAAATATATATATATATATCCTTAGACCCTGTCATAGCCTACGAATAGGACCCAGAGTTTTACCTGACCGGGTCATGAGATCAGAAAAACTCCAGAAAAGACACGTATGAATTTTGCCAGACCACTTTTGAACCTGCGGTGCCACCTATGCTTTAGAGCATGTCTTACCCTATCATAACTCTCTATAAGGTTACATTACTCCATGGTTTATAACAGGAACATAAACCATGTGTAGTCCATTTCACATCTAGCCGATGTATTTGGTCTCATGTAGGGTTAAGGAGCGGTTTCAAAGACACATTACATTAGTACTGGACTAGAAACTATTTTGGATAGAGATGTTCCATTGATCTTTCTTTTTAGTCCAGGACTAGGCTTAATCTGTGTCCAGGAAAACCTCCCCATAATGTTTAAATGAGTGGAATGGGATGATGTCTTACATTACCAAGTATATTAATGGAGTAAACCTGCTCTAAAAGTATGTATTAGGCTGTTTGAGCAGGTTTGGATCCTAACCAACCCATTCAATTCTTTCAAAAACAAGGACATTTCTAAGTGACCCAAAACTTTTGAACGGTAGTGTATATATAAAAGAAATTATAATATTTTTATAAAATATTTATTTGGGCCTTTACTACTAAAGCCCATAGAAACACATTGAATAACACGTTCATATATGGCAAAAAAGGACCATCAAAAAATAAATCATAAAAAACAAGGTCTTTCCATTACTAAATCTCTGACATATAAATAAACACAGTATATTTTATTTATTTTGAACACATTTGTTTTTATAAACCGGTACCGGTTACCTTCAGACAATTCCTGTGACACTTTCCTCTACTGGTCAAGTTTGGACGCAAAACCGTTCGGACGCTACAGAGGTTTTCATGAGAAACGCCCCTCTAACTTTCACTGCAGATGCGGAACTGCGACATCGGCGGATTGAGACGCTTCTCTAACTTAAACTGACGGATTTTGATGTGATTTCTATGTCATTTAAATTGACACACCGGTGCGTCAACTGACTCTAGGAGGTTGTGCTGAAAACCATTGTTAGTTCATTGGTCAAATTAGCTTTTGAATTTCCTGTATTTTTTGGCTTCAGACAAAAGCTGTTTTTTCCCTTATAATATATCATCTTATTTGTTTGTATTAATATATATAATATATGACAATAATGCAACAGGAGAAACAACAAGCCACAGTGTTAGGTAGGGTCTGGTAGTGTGTTAGGGTGTTGGGTATTGGACTGACCCTGGTGATGTCATCCTCCCTGCTGGACCCCCCAGTGTGTTGTGGCAGGGTTAGGTGATTGTTAGAGTTAGTGTTGGGTGTAGCTAGGTGTTGGGTATTGGACTAACCCTGGTAATGTCCTCAGTAGAAGATCCTCCAGAGTGCCTGGGCAGGGTGCGGTGCTGCAGCTGGGGGGAGAGGAGCTGGAGGCTGGAGGCTCTGGTGGGCATCCCCTGTCCCACCGCCAGCCCCCCTTCAGTGACCCCCCCGTGGGTCCTCTGACGCTCCCGCCGCACGTACATGGAGTGACGGTGAGGTCTATGCTGGGAGGAGAAGGGGGAGGTGTAGCCCAGGCCGTAGGGGAAGGCCTCATCAGGGGCGGAAAGGGAGTAACCATGGCTTCCACCTCCTCCTCCCATGTCTCCTCCCTCAGGGGACTTAACCTCCTCTGAGCATTTGTGTCGTGAGGAGGTGTGTCGGGAGGAGGAGTCTAGCGTGTTGATCTCTCTCTCCGAACGCCGGCCCGCAGGGCTGTAACCATGATGACCGGTCGCCGGGCTGCCAGGAGCGTTGAGGTCCAGACAGGAAGTAGGGAAGTAGCGTGATGGAGGCTCGTCACCATGGAGACGTGGGTCACTAAGGTTCCCTACTGACTTGGCGTCGCTGAGGGCCCCATGGCTCTTAGACAGGTTTATATAGGAGCCTCCTGCTAACCCTAACCCTCCTGCAGACTTGGAGGACCCATGATCCCCCATGTAGCTGTGGCGGTCTCTGGCTCTGGCTCTGTGTTTGTCTCCAGATGTTAGGGTGCTGGTCTTTCCCTCTACGAAGCTTTGGTGGTTCTGCTGAGAGCGGCTGTTGGACTTGAGGTACTTGGCTCCTGGCCCGTCTGACGCCTTGGCTCCGGAGGAGAAGTCAAAGTCTTTGTTCTTGGTCTCTTTGGGGCTGAGGAGGTGGGGCAGGTTGTTGTTGGCTAGGTCCTTGGAGCAGGAGGCTGAACGGTTCAGGAGCTGGGGGGGCGGGGCATAGCTCTTGGGCCGGAGGGTGGGGCTCAGGCTTTTGCCGTTCAGGAAGCTGTCGTTGCTAGGTTGGAGGTCTTCGTGACGGGGCAGGCTGGAACAGTCTCTACTAGCTGAGCGGTGGTAGTCTGAACCCTTAACACCATAGCTCCTAACCAGGTGAGAGAGAGAGAGAGAGAGAGAGAGAGAGAGAGAGAGAGAGAGAGAGAGAGAGAGAGAGAGAGAGAGAGAGAGAGAGAGAGAGAGAGAGAGAGAGAGAGAGAGAGAGAGGGGCGAGAGAGGGGCGAGAGAGAGAGAGAGCAGGAGAGAGAGAGAGGGGGAGAGAAAGAGAGGGAGAGCGAGAGAGAAAGAGAGAGAGGGGGAAGAGAGAGGGGGGGAGAGAGAGAGAGAGAGAGAGAGAGAGAGAGAGAGAGAGAGAGAGAGAGAGAGAGAGAGAGAGAGGGAGAGAAGAGAGGGAGAGAGAGCGAGAGCGAGAGCGAGAGAGAGAGAGAGAGAGGGGCGAGAGAAAGAGGGGAGAGCGAGAGAGAGAGAGAGAGAGGGGTGGGAGAGAGAGAGAGAAAGAGTGGCGAGAGAGAGAGGGAGAGGGGAGAGAGAAAGAGAGAGAGAGGGGAGAGAGATGGGGAAAGAAAGAGAGGGGGAGAGAGAGAGGGGAGAGAAGGAAGGAGAGAGAGGGGCAAGAGAAAGAGAGAGAGAGGGGCGAGAGAGAGAGGGGGAGAACGAGAGAAAGAGAGAGAGGGGCGAGAGAGAGAGAACGAGAGAAAGAGAGGGGCGAGAGAGAGAGAGAGAGAGAGAGGGGCGAGAGAGAGGGGGAGAGAGGGGGGAGAGAGAGAGAGGGGAGTGAGGGAGAGAGAGAGCTGAGAGAGAGAGAGAGAGAGAGAGAGGGGCGAGAGAGAGGGGAGAGAGAGAGAGAGAGAGAGGAGAGAGAGAGAGGCGGAGAGAAAGAGAGAGAGAGATGGGGAGAGAAAGAGAGAGGGAGAGAAAGAGAGAGAGAGGGGAGAGAGAGAAGGGAGAGAGAGAGCGAGAGAGAGGGGCGAGAGAAAGGGAGAGAGAGAGCGAGAGAGAGGGGCGAGAGAAAGAGAGAGAGACGGGGGAGAAAGAGAGAGAGACAGAGGAGAAAGAGAGGGGGGAGGGAGAGAGAGGGGGGAGAGAGAGAGAACATATTGAGAATGGCAGAGCAGTAAATGTCCACAACATATTGAGAATGGCAGAGTAGTAAATGTCCACAACATAGAGAAAGGCAGAGTAGTAAATGTTCACAACATAGAGAAAGGCAGAGTAGTAAATGTTCACAACATAGAGAAAGGCAGAGTAGTAAATATTCACAACATAGAGAATGTCAGAGTAGTAAATGTCCACAACATATTGAGAATGGCAGAGTAGTACATTTCCACAACATAGAGAATGGCAGAGTAGTAAATGTTCACAACAAATTGAGTAGTAAATGTTCACAACATAGATAATGTCAGAGTAGTAAATATTCACAACATAGAGAATGTCAGAGTAGTAAATGTCCACAACATATTGAGAATGGCAGAGTAGTAAATGTTCACAACATAGAGAATGGCAGAGTAGTAAATGTTCACAACATATTGAGAATGGCAGAGTAGTAAATGTCCACAACATAGAAAATGGCAGAGTAGTAAATGTTCACAACATATTGAGAATGGCAGAGTAGTAAATGTTCACAACATATTGAGAATGGCAGAGTAGTAAATGTTCACAACATATTGAGAATGGCAGAGTAGTAAATGTCCCCAACATATAGAGAAAGGCAGAGTAGTAAATGTTCACAACATACTGAGAATGGCAGAGTAGTAAATGTCCCCAACATATAGAGAATGGCAGAGTAGTAAATGTCCCCAACTTAATGAGAATGGCAGAGTAGTAAATGTTCACAACATAGAGAATGGCAGAGTAGTAAATGTTCACAACATATTGAGAATGGCAGAGAAGTACATTTTCACAACATATTGAGAATGGCAGAGTAGTAAATGTTCACAACATATTGAGAATGGCAGAGTAGTAAATGTCCACAACATATTGAGAATGGCAGAGTAGTAAATGTTCACAACATATTGAGAAAGGCAGAGTAGTAAATGTTCACAACATATTGAGAATGGCAGAGTAGTAAATGTTCACAACATATTGAGAATGGCAGAGTAGTATACAGTCGTGGTCAAAAGTTTTGAGAATGACAAGTATTGGTCTCCACAAAGTTTGCTGCCTCAGTGTTGATGATGACAATTTGCATATACTCCAGAATGTCATGAAGAGTGATCAGATGAATTCAAAAACATTTCCACTGCATTTCAGCCTTGCCACAAAAGGACCAGCTGCCATCATGTCAGTGATTGTCTCGTTAACACAGGGGAGAGTGTTGACGAGGACAAGGCTGGAGATCACTCTGTCATGCTGATTGAGTCAGAATAACAGACTGTAAGCTTTAAAAGGAGGGTGGTGCTTGAAATCATTGTTCTTCCTCTGTCAACCATGGTTACCTGCAAGGAAACACGTGCCGTCATCATTGCTTTGCACAAAAAGGGCTTCACAGGCAAGGATATTGCTGCTAGTAAGATTGTACCTAAATCAACCATTTATCGGATCATAAAGAACTTCAAGGAGAGAGGTTCAATTGTTGTGAAGAAGGCGTCAGGGCGCCCAAGAAAGTCCAGCAAGTGCCAGGACCGTCTCCTAAAGTTGATTCAGCTGCGGGATCAGGACACCACCAGTGCAGAGCTTGCTCAGGAATGGCAGCAGGCAGGTGTGAGTGCATCTGCATGCACAGTGAGGTGAAGACTTTTGGAGGATGGCCTGGTGTCAAGAAGGGCAGCAAAGAAGCCACTTCTCTCCAGGAAAACATCAGGGACAGACTGATATTCTGCAAAAGGTACAGGGATTGGACTGCTGAGGACTGGGGTAGAGTCATTTTCTCTGATGAATCCCCTTTCCGATTGTTTGGGCCATCCGGAAAACACCTTGTCCGGAGAAGACAAGATGAGCGCTACCATCAGTCCTGTGTCATGCCAACAGTAAAGCATCCTCAGACCATTCATGTGTGGGGTTGCTTCTCAGCCAAGGGAACCAATGCCTTTTCCAGCATGATGGAGCACCTTGCCATAAGGCAAAAGTGATAACTAAGTGGCTCGGGGAACAAAACATCGACATTTTGGGTCCATGGCCAGGAAACTCCCCAGACCTTAATCCCATTGAGAACTTGTGGTCGATCCTTAAGAGGCGGGTAGACAAACAAAAACCGACAACTTCTGACAAACTCCAAGCATTGATTATGCAAGAATGGCCTGCCATCCGTCAGGATGTGGCCCAGAAGTTAATTGACAGCATGCCAGGGCGGATTGCAGAGGTCTTGAAAAAGAAGGGTCAACACTGCAAATATTGACTCTGCATAAACTGAATGTCATTGTCAATGAAAGCCTTTGACACTTATGGAATACTTGTAATTATACTTCAGTGTTACCATAGTAACTACTGACATAAAGATCTAAGAACACTGAAGCAGCAACCTTTGTGGAGACCAACACTAGTGTCATTCTCAAAACTTTTGACCACGACTGTACAGTATACTGTTGGCTACCTGATGGGGGCGCTGTTGTTTGTGTGATGAGGCTTCCTCTTAGAGGAGCGGACTGGTGTGGGTGTAGGAGGTCCAGGTCGCTCCACCGGTCGCGGTGTCTGGAAGGCATGGTGGTCCAAACTCTGCTCCGTTAGGAACCGCTCTGTAGGACTCAACAACAGCAGGTTCTGCGTACACACAGTGTCAACATGTCTTCAACAAGCTCCCCTCCCAGTCCTCGCTAGTATGCAGTGAGTCATCATGATTATCATCAACAACAGACTGGAATAGACCAACTTCACTCTATATTCATGTTCAGGGAAATTAAAAGCTCCAATTTAATTGGTTTTAATTGAGCTGGCCATGTTTATTTTTTATTTAACCTTTATTTTACTAGGCAAGTCAGTTAAGAACAAATTCTTATTTACAATGCCGGCCTACACCGGCCAAACTCGGGACGACGCTGGGCCAATTCTGCGCCGCCCCATTGGTACTCCCAATCACGTCCGGTTGTGATACCGTCAGGATTCGAACCAGGTTGTCTGTAGTGACGCCTCTAGCACTGAGATGCAGTGTCTTAGACCACTGCGCCACTTGGGAACCCCAAAAGAGCACCATGTGAGTCACTAGGGAGAGATGTCTTATCCAAAAAGCTCATTGGACATGGTGGTGTCTTTCTCCCTGATGAAATGAAAGTGAAGGATCTCCAACCTTAAAGGAGAGGTTTAGGTCCTATATAAAGAAGAGAGCAGCTCTGACAACACCGCTATGGCTGAGGACCAGAGGTAGGAGTGACCTGTGATGTCACTATTACCTGTGATGTCACTATTACCTGTGATGTCACTATTACTTATTTGGACAGTGAAGCTAAATGCTTTAATTTGTCTTTATACTCCAGCATTTTGTCATTAAATAAAATGTTTCATAAAAGGATGCAGTAGTCAGCGGTAGGATGCAGTAGTCAGCGGTAGGATGCAGTAGTCAGCGGTAAGATGCAGTAGTCAGCGGTAGGATGCAGTAGTCAGCGGTAGGATGCAGTAGTCAGCGGTAGGATGCAGTAGTCAGCAGTAAGATGCAGTAGTCAGCGGTAGGATGCAGTAGTCAGGGGTAAGATGCAGTAGTCAGCGGTAAGATGCAGTAGTCAGCGGTAGGATGCAGTAGTCAGGGGTAAGATGCAGTAGTCAGCGGTAGGATGCAGTAGTCAGCGGTAGGATGCAGTAGTCAGCGGTAGGATGCAGTAGTCAGCGGTAAGATGCAGTAGTCAGCGGTAGGATGCAGTAGTCAGCGGTAGGATGCAGTAGTCAGCGGTAAGATGCAGTAGTCAGCGGTAGGATGCAGTAGTCAGCGGTAGAATGCAGTAGTCAGCGGTAAGATGCAGTAGTCAGCGGTAGGATGCAGTAGTCAGCGGTAAGATGCAGTAGTCAGCGGTAGGATGCAGTAGTCAGCGGTAAGATGCAGTAGTCAGCGGTAGGATGCAGTAGTCAGCGGTAGGATGCAGTAGTCAGCGGTAGGATGCAGTAGTCAGCGGTAGGATGCAGTAGTCAGCGGTAGGATGCAGTAGTCAGCGGTAAGATACAGTAGTCAGCGGTAGGATGCAGTAGTCAGCGGTAGGATGCAGTAGTCAGCGGTAAGATGCAGTAGTAAGCGGTAAGATGCAGTAGTCAGCGGTAAGATGCAGTAGTCAGCGGTAAGATGCAGTAGTCAGCGGTAGGATGCAGTAGTCAGCGGTAGGATGCAGTAGTCAGCGGTAGGATGCAGTAGTCAGCGGTAGGATGCAGTAGTCAGCGGTAAGATGCAGTAGTCAGGGGTAGGATGCAGTAGTCAGCGGTAGGATGCAGTAGTCAGGGGTAGGATGCAGTAGTCAGCGGTAGGATGCAGTAGTCAGCGGTAGGATGCAGTAGTCAGCGGTAGGATGCAGTAATCAGGGGTAGGATGCAGTAGTCAGGGGTAGGATCAGGTAGTCAGGGGTAGGATGCAGTAGTCAGGGGTAGGATGCAGTAGTCAGCGGTAGGATGCAGTAGTCAGGGGTAGGATGCAGTAGTCAGCGGTAGGATGCAGTAGTCAGGGGTAGGATGCAGTAGTCAGCGATAAGAATGCTATTAAGAATGCCTACAAGAACAGCAGCAGCAAGACTGTGTTGCCCACCAGATTGACATCCCAGTCTGTTTACAGATACTGATCCCAGTCTGTTTACAGATACTGATCCCAGTCTGTTTACAGATACTGATGCCAGTCTGTTTACAGATACTGATGCCAGTCTGTTTACAGATACTGATTCCAGTCTGTTTACAGATACTGATCCATGGGACCACGCAGACGTCATACCACTCAGGAAGGAGATGCGTTCTGTCTCCTAGAGATGAACGTACTTTGGTGCGAAACGTGCAAATCAATCCCAGAACAACAGAAAAGGACTTTGTGAAGATGCTGGAGGAAACAGGTACAAAAGTATCTTTATCCACAGTAAAACCAGTCCTAAATCGACATAACCTGAAAGGCCGCTCAGCAAGGAAGAAGCCACTGCTCCAAGTAAACTATTATTACCCTCGCTCATATCATACGCATTTTTAGCTATTGAAGTATTTCTCTGCCATCGACCTGTATAGTATAGTTAACCATCCAACATCCACCAATGTATAGTGTACATATTCAGCCAACCACTCATACTATGCAATGTCTTTTTATAGCTTTTTGCACTCCAGATATCTTGTATTTCTATACTTTTTCATACTGCCGCTCTATGTATCATGTACCGTGTATCTGTCTTTTGTGTATTTTCGTTGTGGCATTTTGCACCTGCCCTGTGTTTTGTTGTAGCTGCTTGACAAAGAAATTTCCCCTCGGGGATCAATAAAGTATCTATCTATCTATCTATCTATCTATCTATCTATCTATCTATCTATCTATCTATCTATCTATCTATCTATCTATCTATCTATCTATCTATCTATCTATCTATCTATCTATCTATCTATCTATCTATCTATCTATCTATCCACAGTAAAACAAGTCCTATATCGACATAACCTGAAAGGCCGCTCAACAAGGAAGAAGCCACTGCTCCAAAACCGCCATAAAAAAGCCAGACTACGGTTTGCAACTGCACATGGGGACTTTTTGGAGAAATGTCCTCTGGTCTGATGAAACAAAAATAGAACTGTTTGGCCATAATTACCATCATTATGTTTGGAGGAAAAAGGGGGAGGCTTGCAAGCCGAAGAACACCATCCCAACCGTGAAGCACGGGGGTGGCAGCATCATGTTGTGGGGGTGCTTTGCTGCAGGAGGGACTGGTGCACTTCACAAAATAGATGGCATCATGAGGAAGGAAAATTATGTGGATATATTGAAGCAACATCTCAAGATATCAGTCAGGAAGTTAAAGCTTGGTCGCAAATGGGTCTTCCAAATGGACAATGACCCCAAGCATACTTCCAAAGTTGTGGCAAAATGGCTTAAGGACAACAAAGTCAAGGTATTGGAGTGGCCATCACAAAGCCCTGACCTCAATCCTATAGAACATTTGTGGGCAGAACTGAAAAAGTGTGTGTGAGCAAGGAGGCCTACAAATACAGATGCATTACATTACAGATGCATTATATTACATATGCATTACATTACATATGCATTACATTACATATGCATTACATTACATATGCATTACATTACATATGCATGACATTACATATGCATTACATTACATTAAATATACCTAACATTACAGATACATTAGATGACAGATACATTACAGATACATTAGATGACAGATACATTACAGATACATTAGATGACAGATACATTACAGATACATTAGATGACAGATACATTACAGATACATTAGATGACAGATACATTGCAGATACATTAGAAATACATATTCAGTATGAATCAGTAGAACCCTAAACCATCCCTGACCTTTAACTCTTGACCTGTGACCTTACCTTCATGAGGTCCAGCAGGGCTCCACTGATGAGCCCCAGGTACTTCCTCTCCAGGGTGGCAGGGTGGTTCACAGCTGGGAACTGAAACACAAAACAAATAGCATGGTTTCTGTGTCATGCCTCTACCGCCATAATCAGTCAGTCAGTCAGTCAGTCAGTCAGTCAGTCAGTCAGTCAACCAGCCAGCCAGCCAGCCACTCAGCCAAACAACCACTCAGCCAACCAGCCACTCAGCCAACCAGCCACTCAGCCAACCAGCCAGCCAGTCAACAAGCCAGCCACTCAGTCAACCAGCCAGTCAGTCAGTCAACAAGTCAGCCAGCCAGCCAGCCACTTAGTCAACCAGCCAGTCAGTCAGTCAGTCAACAAGCCAGCAACCAGCGAGTCAACCAGAGGCAGCGAGAGACAGAGAGAGACAGAGAGAGGGAGACAGAGACGGAGACAGAGAGGGAGACAGAGAGGGAGACAGAGAGGGAGACAGAGACAGAGAGAGAGAGACAGAGAGAGAGACAGAGAGGGAGGGAGACAGAGAGGGAGGGAGACAGAGAGGGAGGGAGACAGACGGAGAGGGAGACAGAGACGGAGAGGGAGACAGACGGAGAGGGAGACAGAGACAGAGAGGGAGACAGAGACGGAGAGGGAGACAGAGACGGAGACAGAGAGGGAGGGAGACAGAGAGGGAGGGAGACAGACGGAGAGGGAGACAGAGACAGAGAGGGAGACAGAGACAGAGAGGGACACAGAGAGGGCGACAGAGACGGAGAGGGAGACAGAGACGGAGAGGGAGACAGAGAGGAAGACAGAGAGGGAGACAGAGAGGGAGACAGAGAGGGAGACAGAGAGGGAGACAGAGACGGAGAGGGAGACAGAGAGGAAGACAGAGAGGGAGACAGAGAGGGAGACAGAGAGGGAGACAGAGAGGGAGACAGAGACCGAGAGGGAGAGGGAGACAAAGAGGGAGACGGAGACAGAGACAGAGAGGGTGACAGAGAGGGAGACAGAGACAGAGAGGGAGAGACAGAGAGGGAGACAGAGACAGAGAGGGAGAGACAGAGAGGGAGACAAAGAGGGAGACAGAGACAGAGAGGGAGACAGAGACAGAGAGGGAGAGGGAGACAAACACAGAGACAGAGAGAGATTTAAATAACCTTTATTGGGTCTGGAACCCACAACACAAACATTCAAACAAGACCATGGTTACACATCAATTAAAAACACAACACCAAAATCTTCCTCCACAGTAACTAAACAGACCAGCCTCTGAATACCCCATCTATTCATAAACAGCCTAATGTCTCGCTGCCAGCATCCCCACCACATCTACAGACCCCTGTCCCTGAATACTGGTCTTTCATGTCTTCCATGTAGCTGCCCCAGACACAAAGTTAAGCAAGAGAACTACACACCTTCAACTAAACATGTACTTTGGCCCACATATAAACAGTTGGGAAGAGAAAACCTCTCCCAGAGCTGAGAACCAACCAGTGATCAGGTTAACCATCCCGACCAACCTGGGACACTGTAAGAACAGATGTGCCAGAGTTTCAGACTCAGCACAGAATGACACCCCTCCCCAACAGTAGGATCCAGGTGTACCAGACACATATTGGTGGCTATAGCTCCATGTATTATCCTCCAGTCAGCTATCCTCTTATCAATAGGCAGTTTGTATAAAGACCTTCTGGGGAGGCACCTGGACCAAACACACCCGCCCATCTCGTCGACTTTACCCCTTCCAGGGAAGAAGCTCGGGACAGTAGCACTTCACTTCTGTCTTGAGCGAGTCACTTGTCTCCGTGCTGCTGTGCTCTTTGTAGCTACTTGGTTACCTGCCAAACTTGACGGTTTTTCCTTTTTTATAACCGTTTAATTAATCTTCATTTAACACATTTACCAACGTCTTAGTTATTTTTATTTTTTCCTCTGTCTATTTTTTTTTTCATTCAACTTTGTTACCCCAGACTCTTTATCTGGACATGGTTCTACAGGACTTCCACCAGCCGAAGCTAAGTAGTAACATTACTAACACTATGTCATCTGACGTTAACGGCAGTCACTGTATTCATCACATACAGGAAAACTATTGTCTTATGGGGAGGATAGCCTCGCTGCAAGCCCAGCTTCAGACGCCATCGTTAGGCAAGGGCAATTTAAGTGTAGGAAAGGATGAAACAGCATCTGTGCCACCAGTAGTACAGATAGTAGTATAAATCCCCTCCACAGTCCCCACCAGTAAGTACAGATAGTAGTATAAATCCCCTACACAGTCCCCACCAGTAAGTACAGATAGTAGTATAAATGCCCTACACAGTCCCCACCAGTAAGTACAGATAGTAGTATAAATCCCCTCCACAGTCCCCACCAGTAAGTACAGATAGTAGTATAAATCCCATCCACAGTCCCCACCAGTAAGTACAGATAGTAGTATAAATCCCCTACACAGTCCCCACCAGTAAGTACAGATAGTAGTATAAATCCCCTACACAGTCCCCACCAGTAAGTACAGATAGTAGTATAAATCCCCTCCACAGTCCCCACCAGTAAGTACAGATAGTAGTATAAATCCCCTCCACAGTCCCCACCAGTAAGTACAGATAGTAGTATAAATCCCCTCCACAGTCCCCACCAGTAAGTACAGATAGTAGTATAAATCCCCTCCACAGTCCCCACCAGTAAGTACAGATAGTAGTATAAATCCCCTCCACTGTCCCCACCAGTAAGTACAGATAGTAGTATAAATCCCCTCCACAGTCCCCACCAGTAAGTACAGATAGTAGTATAAATCCCCTCCACAGTCCCCACCAGTAAGTACAGATAGTAGTATAAATCCCCTCCACAGTCCCCACCAGTAAGTACAGTTACTAGTATAAATCCCCTCCACAGTCCCCACCAGTAAGTACAGATAGTAGTATAAATCCCCTCCACAGTCCCCACCAGTAAGTACAGATAGTAGTATAAATCCCCTCCACAGTCCCCACCAGTAAGTACAGATAGTAGTATAAATCCCCTCCACAGTCCCCACCAGTAAGTACAGATAGTAGTATAAATCCCCTCCACAGTCCCCACCAGTAAGTACAGATAGTAGTATAAATCCCCTCCACAGTCCCCACCAGTAAGTACAGATAGTAGTATAAATCCCCTCCACAGTCCCCACCAGTAAGTACAGATAGTAGTATAAATCCCCTCCACAGTCCCCACCAGTAAGTACAGATAGTAGTATAAATCCCCTCCACAGTCCCCACCAGTAAGTACAGATAGTAGTATAAATCCCCTCCACAGTCCCCACCAGTAAGTACAGATAGTAGTATAAATCCCCTCCACAGTCCCCACCAGTAAGTACAGATAGTAGTATAAATCCCCTCCACAGTCCCCACCAGTAAGTACAGTTACTAGTATAAATCCCCTCCACAGTCCTGGTATCTGGATTTGGGCATGTTGCTGCGGGGGGTGCAGAGATGTTGGCCGGGGTAGAGGTAGCCAGGTGGACAGCATGGCCAGCCGTAGCAAAATGCTTATTGAAATTCTAGATTATCGTAGATTTATCAGTGGTGACAGTGTTTCCTAGCCTCAGTACAGTGGACAGCTGGGAGGAGGAGCTCTTATTCTCCATGTTTCCTAGCCTCAGTACAGTGGACAGCTGGGAGGAGGAGCTCTTATTCTCCATGTTTCCTAGCCTCAGTACAGTGGACAGCTGGGAGGAGGAGCTCTTATTCTCCATAGACTTTACAGTGTCCAGAACGTTTGGGAAATAGTACTACAGAGATAACCTGCAGAGTTCTGTCATACTGTCCAGGTCTGAGCCCAAACAGTTTGAGCTTCTACTTTTAAAAATCCACATTTCCAGAAATAGGTCTCTCACTGTTGCAACTCCGCCTCCTTTGGCAGTTCTATCTTGACGGGAAATATTGTAGTTGGGGATGGCATTTTTGGTGGCCTTCATAAGCCAGGATTCAGACACAGCTAGGACATCAGGGTTGGCTGGATGTGCTAGAGCAGTGAATAAATCAAACTTAGGGAGGAGGCTTCTGATGTTTACATGCATGAAACCAAGGCTTTTACGGTTACATAAGTCAACAAATGAGAGCGCCTGGGGAATAGGTGTAGTACTGGGGGTTACAGGACCTGGGTTTACCTCTTCATCACCAGAGGAACAGAGGAGGAGTAGGATAAGAGTACGGCTAAAGGCTTTAAGAGCTGGTCGTCTAGTGCGTTGGGTACAGAGAATAAAAGGAGCAGATTCCTGGGCGCGATAGAATAGATTCAGGACATAATGTATAGACAAGGATATGGTAGGATGTGTGTTCAGTGGAGGTAAACCTAGGCGTTGGGTAACAATGAAATAGGTTGAATCTCTGGAGGCACCAGTTAAGCCAGGTGAGGTCTCCGCAACAGACAAGGCATATTGACATGAGAGAGAGGCATAAAGCAATCACAGGAGTTAATCAAGAGAGCTAAGACAACAACGGGTAATGGTGATGAATGGACAGAGAGGGTCAGTTAGGGAGAATGTTGTGCTACACACAGGACCTGAGTTGGAGGCTGAGGCTTAACAGATAAACAGAATGAGGTACCGTGTAACGGAACAGTCCAGCAGGCATCAGCTATGTAGCCAAGTGATCATAAGGTCCGATGAGCAGCAAAGAGGTGAGCCAGGGAGCAGTTCAGTGGCCACTACTGCACTAGGCGAGCGGGAGGCACGGCGTTCAGAATGCTAGCGGGCCGGGGCTAGCAGATGGATCTTCGGCGACATTGCAACGGAAAAGCCTGTTGAAACCACGTTGGGTGATTTCATCGGCAGACCAGTCGTGATGGATCGGTGGGGCTCCGTGTCGACAATAGAAGGTCCAGGCCGGTTGACAAAGGTACTGTAGCCCGGGAATTAGCTAGTACACGTCGGCTAGCCAGAAGATGGTCCTAGCTCGAGGCTAGCTCAAGGCTAACTGGTGCATGCTTCGGGACAGTAGTGTTAGCCAAACAACAGCCACTCAGTTGCAGCTAGCTAGCTGCGATGATCCGGTGTGATGGTCCAGTGATTTCGGCAGAAATCCGGTGATGTGGTAGAGAAAGCAATCCGATATGTGCTGGGTTGGTAGCGCGCTGTGCGGACTGGCCAATATTGTCTGAACTAAAGCTGGCTGGTGCAGGCAGGGCGGTGGTGAAGACCGCTAGCAGTGGCTAGCAATGGCTAGTAGCAAGTTAGCAGGCTAGCTTCTGTCGGAGGTCCAGTTATATGGGATAAAGAAATAAATAAATAGTAGATCCGTTCCACGTTGGATGAGGTGGGTTGCAGGAAAGTATATGAGAATACGAAATATATACAGAAAAACAGAAAAGAACAGACTATTTACACGGGACACGGGACAGGACAAAAAACACATCCGCACTGTTACGCCATCTTGGATTATACCTTGAATGCTAATTTGGTATAGAGCAGACGTAACTCACTCTATTAAATTAATGTAGATCCCGCCACTGGAATCCCCATACATTAATGAAGACAGCTTCTCCATCCTGGAGGTGGAAATCAATCATTTCCAGGCCCACGGACATGTACTAGTCTGTGGCGACCTAAATGCCAGAACCGGACAAGAACCTGACACCCTCAGCACACAGGGGGACAAACACCTACCTGGAGGTGACAGCATTCCCTCCCCCATATGCCCCCCTAGACACAACTACGATAACATAACCAACAAAAACGGGTCACAACTCCTGCAGCTCTGTCGGACGCTGGGTATGTACATAGTCAATGGTAGGCTTAGAGGGGACTCCTATGGTAGGTACACATACTGTATAGCTCATGTCCTGGCAGTAGTACTGTAGACTGACCTCAACCCAGAGTCTCTTAGAGCGTTCACTGTCAGATCACAGCAAAATCAGTCTACAGTCGTGGCCAAAAGAGAATGACACAAGTATTGGTCTCCACAAAGTTTGCTGCCTCAGTGTTGATGATGGCAATTTGCATATACTCCAGAATGTCATGAAGAGTGATCAGATGAATTGCAATTAATTGCAAAGTCCCTCTTTGCCATGAAAATAAACATTTCCAATGCATTTCAGCCTTGCCACAAAAGGACCAGCTGCCATCATGTCAGTGATTGTCTCGTTAACACAGGTGAGAGTGTTGACGAGGACAAGGCTGGAGATCACTCTGTCAAGCTGATTGAGTCAGAATAACAGACTGGAAGCTTTAAAAGGAGGGTGGTGCTTGAAACCATTGTTCTTCCTCTGTCAACCATGGTTACCTGCAAGGAAACTGTGAGGGCTTGGTTGTGGTAAGGCCTCTTACTCCCACCTAGGGGAGGAGAGAGGCACACAACCAAGTCCTCACACACTGATTAGGGAGATTATCATCCCCAATCAGTCTCTGATTGGGGATAGTATTTAGGAGCTGCACAAATCCACCTGTGTGTGGATCATTGTTCATTGTGTTTGTCTGCACTGCCAGCAGCCACAGTAAGTCACCGTGTTTTGTGTATAGTTATCTTTTGTTATACTCTCCTTTTATTTTAATGCCTCGTGAGTACAGCTCATTAAATAAAAGGATGACACTTCACCAGCGCTCCGTTTACCGTCCCATTAATGCGCACCGTGACAGAATGATCCACCACCCTGGGACGCAACGGGGAATAACTTTAGGAGATATCCTCCTCGGTATGGGAAAAATTACCGAGGAGGAACACTCGTATTATCGTTCGGTGGAGGAAGGCTGGGGTCCGGATCAGCAGAGGCGCCGGAGACGGAGGACACGTCACCGGGCGAAAGTTGAGGACCAGCCTGGAGCCCAGAAAAACCCCCAAACTGATTTTGGGGGGGGGCTATGGGGGTGGTCGGGGATCGAGGGAGAAGAGCCCCGACCACTGCACTCGTAGGGGTTCCAGGAGGAGCCCCTACAGCCGTGGGAGCAGGAGTACAGAGAGGAGTCGGAGGAAGACGACGACGATGTGCTTCTGTTCCCTCACTCGTGGGGGTTCCCGGAGGAACCCTCACAGGATGGGGATTGGCGGTGGAGTAGGCACGACAGGGACAGTCGTGCTCCAGCGCCAGTTCCCAGTCCGGTGCCTCCAGCGCCGGTCCAGAGTCGGAGGAAGAGGAGACCGACTCAGCGCACCAAACCATCGGTGCGCAACATTAGCCCGGTGCGACCCGTACCAGCTAAACGCACCAATCCAACGGTGCGTTTCCCCAGCCCGGTACGGCCCGCGCCTGCTCCGCGCACCAGCCCTACGGTGCGTGTCTCCAGCCCGGTGCGACCCGTGCCAGCTAAACGCACCAGCCCGACGGTGCGTTTCCCCAGCCCGGTACGGCCCGCGCCTGCTCCACGCACCAGCCCTATGGTGCGTGTCTCCAGCCCGGTGCGACCCGTGCCAGCTAAACGCACCAACCCAACGGTGCATTTCCCCAGCCCGGTACGGCCCGTGCCTGCGCCTCGCAGCAGACCAGTGGTGTGCTCACCCATTCCTCACACGGAGCCTACAGCGAGGGTCGACAGCGCAGCTCTGTGGTTGGAGACCATCTCTGCGTCGGTGCCCAGGGTGGGCACGACGTTCAGCCCCGCTGTGGAGCAGGAGCTCCATAGCGTGTCGGTGCCCAGTCTGGGGCCGACAGCCAGCCCCACCAGAGGGCTGGAAACCATCTCTGCGTCGGTGCCCAGGGTGGGCACGACGTTCAGTCCCGCTGTGGAGCAGGAGCTCCATAGCGCGTCGGTGCCCAGTCTGGGGCCGACAGCCAGCCCCACCAGAGGGCTGGAAACCATCTCTGCGTCGGTGCCCAGGGTGGGCACGACGTTCAGTCCCGCTGTGGAGCAGGAGCTCCATAGCGCGTCGGTGCCCAGTCTGGGGCCGACAGCCAGCCCAACCACAGGGCTGGAAACCATCTCTGCGTCGGTGCCCAGGGTGGGCACGACGTTCAGTCCCGCTGTGGAGCAGGAGCTCCATAGCGCGTCGGTGCCCAGTCTGGGGCCGACAGCCAGCCCAACCACAGGGCTGGAAACCACCTCTGCGTCGGTGCCCAGGGTGGGCACGACGTTCAATCCCGCTGTGGAGCAGGAGCTCCATAGCGTGTCGGCGCCCAGTCTGGGACAGACAGCCAGACCTACGGCAGGGCTGAAAACCACCTCTCCGTCGGTGCCCAGGGTGGGCACGGCGTCCAACCCAAGGTCTCCAGTGAAGGTCAGCTGTCCGAGACCTCCGGAGAAGGTCAGCAGCCCGAGGCCTCCGGAGAAGGTCAGCAGCCCGAGGCCTCCTGTGAAGGTCAGCAGCCCGAGGCCTCCTGTGAAGGTCAGCAGCCCGAGGCCTCCTGTGAAGGTCAGCAGCCCGAGGCCTCCTGTGAAGGTCAGCTGCCCGAGACCTCCGGAGAGGGTCAGCAGCCCGAGACCTCCGGAGAAGGTCAGCAGCCCGAGACCTCCGGAGAAGGTCAGCAGCCCGAGACCTCCGGAGAAGGTCAGCAGCCCGAGGCCTCCGGAGAAGGTCAGCAGCCCGAGGCCTCCTGTGAAGGTCAGCAGCCCGAGGCCTCCGGTGAAGGTCAGCAGCCCAAAACCCCCGGCGAAGGTCAGCAGCCCGAGACCCCCGGCGAAGGTCAGCAGCCCGAGACCCCCGGCGAAGGTCAGCTGCCCGAGACCTCCGGAGAAGGTCAGCAGCCCGAGACCTCCGGGGAAGGTCAGCAGCCCGAGACCTCTGGGGAAGGTCAGCAGCCCGAGACCTCTGGGGAAGGTCAGCAGCCCGAGACCTCTGGGGAAGGTCAGCAGCCCGAGACCTCCGGGGAAGGTCAGCAGCCCGAGATCTCCGGGGAAGGTCAGCAGCCCGGGACCTCAGGTAAAGGTGAGCAGCCCTGAACCTCTACCAGAGCCACATCCGGGTCCAGCAGTCTGCGCTGTTACAGCGCCAGAGCGGTCCGCTCCACCGGTGCCCAGTCCGGGGCCGGTCGTCTACGTCGCTCCAGTGACGGAGCAGTCCGCTCCACCGGTGCTCAGTCCGGGGCCGGTCGTCTGCGTCGCTCCAGTGCCGGAGCAGTCCGCTCCACCGGTGCCCAGTCCGGGGCCGGTCGTCTACGTCGCTCCAGTGTCGGAGCAGTCCGCTCCACCGGTGCCCAGTCCGGGGCCGGTCGTCCACGTCGCTCCAGTGGCGGAGCAGTCCGCTCCACCGGTGCCCAGTCCGGGGCCGGTCGTCCGCGTCGCTCCAGTGCCGGAGCAGTCCGCTCCACCGGTGCCCAGTCCGGGGCCGGTTGTCAGCCCCTCTCCAGGGTCGAGGGCTCCCACACCAGGGTCCAGACAGGACTTGGTGGATGGCGGGAGTACTGAGGGCGGAACCATCGCGCCGGGGTCCGGACCGGACCGGGCGTGCAACGGAGAGGTAGGAGGGAAGCTACTCTCACAGCCTGTGCCACGCCCGGAACCGAAAACCGGAGCCCCGACCAGCAACCACCTCAGTACCCCGCCATGTCCCCCCTAGTTTTTTGGAAAAAAAATTCTTTCAGGAGAGGGGGGTGTATTGGTGTGCGATCGGGAGTCCGCACCTTAGGGGGGGGGTACTGTGAGGGCTTGGTTGTGGTAAGGCCTCTTACTCCCACCTAGGGGAGGAGAGAGGCACACAACCAAGTCCTCACACACTGATTAGGGAGATTATCATCCCCAATCAGAGACAGCTGTCTAGCGTTGTCTCTGATTGGGGATAGTATTTAGGAGCTGCACAAATCCACCTGTGTGTGGATCATTGTTCATTGTGTTTGTCTGCACTGCCAGCAGCCACAGTAAGTCACCGTGTTTTGTGTATAGTTATCTTTTGTTATACTCTCCTTTTATTTTAATGCCTCGTGAGTACAGCTCATTAAATAAAAGGATGACACTTCACCAGCGCTCCGTTTACCGTCCCATTAATGCGCACCGTGACAGAAACACGTGCCGTCATCATTTCTTTGCACAAAAAGGGCTTCACAGGCAAGGAACTTGCTGCTAGTAAGATTGCACCTAAATCAACCATTTATCGGTTCATCAAGAACTTCAAGGAGAGAGGTTAAATTGTTGTGAAGAAGGCGTCAGGGCGCCTAAGAAAGTCCAGCAAGTGCCAGGACCGTCTCCTAAATTTGATTCAGCTGCGGGATCGGGGCACCACCAGTGCAGAGCTTGCTCAGGAATGGCAGCAGGCAGGTGTGAGTGCATCTGCACGCACAGTGAGGTGAAGACTTTTGGAGGATGGCCTGGTGTCAAGAAGGGCAGCAAAGAAGCCACTTCTCTCTTGGAAAAACATCAGGGACAGACTGATATTCTGCAAAAGGTACAGGGATTGGACTTCTGAGGACTGGGGTAGAGTCATTTTCTCTGATGAATCCCCTTTCCGATTGTTTGGGCCATCCGGAAAACTCCTTGTCCGGAGAAGACAAGGTGAGCGCTACCATCAGTCCTGTGTCATGCCAACAGTAAAGCATTCTCAGACCATTCATATGTGGGGTTGCTTCTCAGCCAAGGGAGTGGTCTCACTCACAATTTTGCCTAAGAACACAGCCATGAATAAAGAATGGTACCAACACATCCTCCGAGAGCAACTTCTCCCAACCATCCAAGAACAGTTTGGTGACGACCAATGCCTTTTCCAGCATGATGGAGCACCTTGCCATAAGGCAAAAGTGATAACTAAGTGGCTTGGGGAACAAAACATCAACATTTTGGGTCTATGGCCAGGAAACTCCCCAGACCTTAATCCCATTGAGAACTTGTGGTCGATCCTTAAGAGGCGGGTAGACAAACAAAAACCCACAACTTCTGACAAACTCCAAGCATTGATTATGCAAGAATGGCCTGCCATCAGTCAGGATGTGGCCCAGAAGTTAATTGACAGCATGCCAGGGCGGATTGCAGAGGTCTTGAAAAAGAAGGGTCAACACTGCAAATTGACTTTGACACTTATGGAATACTTGTAATTATACTTCAGTGTTACCATAGTAACTACTGACATAAAGATCTAAGAACACTGAAACAGCAAACTTTGTGGAGACCAATACTTGTGTCATTCTTAAAACCTTTGGCCACGACTGTACTTGAACAGAGCAAAAGTAAAGCCAAAGGAACTGAATAATATTAAGAAATGCTATAGATGGAAGGAAAGTAGGAAACCTACCAAAAAACTATTAGGCAACAACAAATTCAATCCCTTTTAGACAACTTCCTGGACAAAAAAAGGTGTAAATGTGGCAGGAGAGAGAGAGAGAGAGCCTTGCGAGAGAGAGAGAGATCTTTGCGAGAGAGAGAGAGAGAGAGAGAGAGAGAGAGAGAGAGAGAGAGAGAGAGAGAATACTGAAATATGACCAGAGAGAGATGATGGAGTGAGTGGGTGAGAACAGGAAGAAGAGAAGAGTGTGTGTGAGGGGAAGAGAGAGAGAGAGTAGTGAGAGCAGAGACGGTCCAGCCTGTCCTACCCGTAGCCCATGGAATCGAGGGTTATTGTAGAAGAGTTTCATCTGTTCAGTAGGCAGCGGTCCCAGGACCTTCTGGATGGTGAAGAGCTGATCTATCTCACTCTCTCCTGGGAACAATGGCTGGCCATCACTCAGCTCCCCCAGGATACAGCCTACTGACCACATGTCCACTGCCTTACCATACGGAGCTCTGGGGGAAACAGTGGGGAGGGGGCGTTGGTCATTATAATTGTATCCAACCTTTACTGCACACATTTAACATGTGTTGGTGCTTTATGTTTACAATATCCAGGTAGATCTCAACCGATACCACACACCAAACTCACCCCAGCAGTAGTTCTGGAGAGCGGTACCATCTAGTGGCCACGTACTCTGTGTAGTTGGCATCATTTCCCTCCGAGAGATTACGGGCAAAGCCTGACAAGAGAAGACAGTGCAGTGAATAAGACAGAGGACAGGAAGTGACCTCAGAGACCAACTAACCAGGAACACAGCTAATTTCAGTAGGGTTATGAGGACACAGGAACAGAACCAGTCAGACCCAATCTCTCTCACTCTCTGTATTCATCAACAGAATTAGTCAATGAGCAGCTAAATATAGACTATATATCTAGTGTTCTACCCAGTATATTGAGGTATCATGGTGCTGAAATGTTTCACTTTGTTATGTTCTTTATCATAGTGTCTGGTGCTGGCCCCACCAGAACACCAACCTGGCTTTATCATAGTGTCTGGTGCTGGCCCCACCAGAACATCAACCTGGCTTTATCATAGTGTCTGGTGCTGGCCCCACCAGAACACCAACCTGGCTTTATCATAGTGTCTGGTGCTGGCCCCACCAGAACACCAACCTGGCTTTATCATAGTGTCTGGTGCTGGCCCCACCAGAACACCAACCTGGCTTTATCATAGTGTCTGGTGCTGGCCCCACCAGAACATCAACCTGGCTTTATCATAGTGTCTGGTACTGGCCCCACCAGAACACCAACCTGGCTTTATCATAGTGTCTGGTACTGGCCCCACCAGAACACCAACCTGACTGACTGGACCTGCAGCAGAACATTATCACATGGCAATAAAAGAAAGAAAACAGCATTCAAAGGTTCTCTAACTACTTTGCAGACAGAGTTCAGTGTGTCAAATCGGAGGGCCTATTGTCCGATCCTCTGGCAGTCTCTATGGGGGTGCCACAGGGTTCAATTCTTGGGCCAAACCTTTTCTCTATATACATCAACGATGTCGTTCTCGCTGCTGGTGACTCTCTGATCCATCTCTACGCAGATGACACCATTCTGTATACATCTGGCCCCTCTTTGGACACTGTGTTTACTAACCTTCAAACAAGCTTCAATGCCATACAACACTCCTTCCGTGGCCTCCAACTGCTCTTAAACGCTAGTAAAACTAAGTGCATGCTTTTCTATCGAACGCTGCCAGCACCCGCCCACCGGACTATCATCACTACTCTCGACGGGTCCGAATTAGAATACGTGGACACCTACAAATACCTAGGCATCTGGTTAGACTGTAAACTCAACTTCCAGACTCACATCAACCATCTCCAATCCAAAATTAAATCCAGAATTGGCTTCCTATTTCGCAACAAAGCCTCCTTCACTCATGCTGCCAAACATGCCCTTGTAAAACTGACTATCCTACCGATCCTTGATTTCGGCGATGTCATTTACAAACTAGCCTCCAACACTCTACTTAGCAAATTGGATGTAGTCTATCACAGTGCCATCCGTTTTGTCACCAAAGCCCCATATACTACCCACCACTGCGACCTGTATGCTCTCGTTGGCTGGCCTTCATTATATATTCGTCGCCAAACCCACTGGCTCCAGGTCATCTATAAGTCTTTATTAGGTAAATCCCCGCCCTATCTCAGCTCACTGATCACTATAGCAACACCCACCCGTAGCATGCGCTCCAGCAGGTATATCTCACTGGTCACCCCCAAAGCCAACACCTCCTTTGGCCGCCATTCCTTCCAGTTCTCTGCTGCCAATGACTGGAACGAATTGCAAAAATCATTGAAGCTAGAGGTTCCTATCTCCCTCAATAACTTTAAGCATCAGCTGTCAAAGCTGCCTATCGATCACTGCACCTGTATACAGCCCTTCTGTAAATAGCCCACACTACTACCTCATCCCCATATTTATTTTTGTTATTTTCACAAATCTTGCACTCCAGTACCTCTATTTGCACATCATAATTTGTACATCCTTCATTCCTGTGTTAATGATGATAATCTGTAATTTATTTCACCACTATGGTCTATTTATTGTCCTACCTCCTAACCTTACTGCATTTTTGCACTACATTTTGCACTCTGTATATAGATTTTCTATTGTGTTTTTGACTATGTTTGTTTACTGTGTAACTCTGTGTTGTTTTTGTCGCACTGCTTTGCTTTGTCTTGGCCAGGTCGCAGTTGCAAATGAGAACTAGTTCTCAACTGACCTACCTGGTTAAATAAAGGTGAAATAAAAAAATAAAAAAAAAATAAAAAAGAATTGGGGGATCAAAATACATGTATAAACAGTAGCTATCAATTCAAGTGTGTTGAATGACTCAGTGTGATAGTTACAACACCCAAGGCAACATGGCGGGAGAGGAGCTGTGTGTCAACATATGGTGTCTGACACAATGTTGCCAATCTGTGGTGAGAGAGCCTTGGAGTGTCAGACAGACACTGGAACCTTCCAGAGAAAAGATAGACTAACACAATTCCATTTGGAGACCAGCTGTTTCTATGGGAACTTAAATCAACACGTTTATGTCTAAGGACTGAAGAAAGGGAAAAGACTGTTGATACAGGTAGAGACTAAAGGTAATACAGTAGAGACTAAATGTAATACAGTAAAGACTAAAGGTAATACAGTAGAGACTAAATGTAATACAGTAGAGACTAAAGGTAATACAGTAGAGACTAAATGTAATACAGTAAAGACTAAAGGTAGTTCAGTAGAGATTAAATGTAATACAGTAAAGACTAAAGGTAATACAGTAGAGAC
This sequence comes from Thymallus thymallus, assembly GCA_023634145.1. Taxonomy (NCBI): domain Eukaryota; kingdom Metazoa; phylum Chordata; class Actinopteri; order Salmoniformes; family Salmonidae; genus Thymallus; species Thymallus thymallus. The sequence goes on from CM042414.1 coordinate 470,233, forward strand.
TAAATGTAATACAGTAGTGACTAAATGTAATACAGTAGAGACTAAATGTAATACAGTAGAGACTAAAGGTAGTTCAGTAGAGACTAAATGTAGTACAGTAGAGACTAAATGTAATACAGTAGAGACTAAAGGTAATACAGTAGAGACTAAAGGTAATACAGTAGAGACTAAAGGTAGTACAGTAGAGACTAAAGGTAATACAGTAGAGACTAAATGTAATACAGTAGAGACTAAATGTAATACAGTAGAGACTAAATGTAATACAGTAGAGACTAAAGGTAATACAGTAGAGACTAAAGGTAATACAGTAGAGACTTAAGGTTCTCTAATAGGTTGGTCAGTTTATTGACAGACAGACAGAAAGATTGCTCTGCTCACCGAAGTCACAGAGCTTGAGGACGTCATCAGAACTGATGAGAAGGTTCTCTGGCTTTATATCTGAGGAGAGAGACAGAAAGACACAGAAAGAGAGACAGAAGTGAGTGAGACAGACAGGAGGGTAGACAGAGACAGACAGGAGAGACATACAGACAGGAGAGAGAGAGAGAGAGAGAGAGAGAGAGAGAGAGAGAGAGAGAGAGAGAGAGAGAGAGAGAGAGAGAGAGAGAAAGAGAGACAGACAGACAGACAGGAGAGACATACAGACAGGAGAGAGAGAGAGAGAGAGAGAGAGAGAGAGAGAGAGAGAGAGAGAGAGAGAGAGAGAGAGAGAGAGAGAAAGAGAAAGAGAGACAGACAGACAGGAGAGAGAGAGAGAGAGAGAGAGAGAGAGAGAGAGAGAGAGAGAGAGAGAGAGAGAGAGAGAGAGAGAGAGAGAGAGAGAGAGAGAAAGAGAGACAGACAGACAGACAGGAGGGAGAGAGAGAGAGAGAGAGAGAGAGAGTGAGAGAGAGAGAGAGAGAGAGAGACCGACAGGAGTGTGAGAGAGAGGAGAGAGAGAGAGGAGAGTGAGAGAGAGACAGACAGACAGACAGACAGACATACAGACAGGAGTGAGAGAGAGAGAGAGACAGACAGGAGTGAGAGAGAGAGAGACAGACAGACATGAGAGAGGAGGGAGAGAGAGAGAGAGAGAGAGAGAGAGAGAGACAGACAGACAGACAGACAGACAGGAGTGAGAGAGAGAGACAGACAGGAGTGAGAGAGAGACAGGAGGGAGAGAGACAGACAGACATGAGGGAGAGAGAGAGAGAGAGAGAGGAGGGAGGGAGAGAGAGAGACAGGAGGGAGGGGGAGAATGAGACAGAGAGAGAGAGAGAGAGAGAGAGAGAGAGAGATAGACAGGAGAGAGAGAGAGAGAGACAGATAGACAGACAGGAGAGAGAGAGAGAGAGGGAGAGAGAGACAGGAGAGAGAGAGAGAGAGAGAGAGTGAGAGAGAGACAGACAGGAGAGAGAGAGCTGCTGTCACTTTCACATGGCTGTCTCACTAAAAGGTCAGATGGGAACAGCATCATGTCTACTTGTACTTCAGAAAACCAGAGAATCATATCACAACTATGTCCGGTCATATTGAGGATATACGTATGGTTTGTCTCCATAATATTGTCATCATGTTGTCTGATAGATCACAGGCCATCTGGAGTGTACTCCAAGTCACCACCACCAGACTGTTAGCCTATCAAACCAGAGAAGATGTCATGGCAGGACGGAGGAATGCTGGGACTTCTTATTAACTGAGTAGCGTACACTAGGGCTCCAGTATACTAAAGGTGTGTGATTTGGTTTAGTTGTGTATTGACCAATTCAATCCCTTCTGGTTCCTAGAGCATCATGTCTCCTTACCCCGGTGGACAATGTCGTTCTTATGACACCAGTGGATAGCTTTGATCAGCTGGTAGATGTAGTTCCTGACTTTATCAGACGACACTCCGTTAGGAAGCTCCTCCAGCAGCTCCAGCATGTTCTGAAAGAGATGAACAGAAGGGATCAGTATCAATCTCCTGGCAATTTATTTGATCAACATCATCAACATCTAAACTTTCAATTGAAGTCTTATTCTGAGATATATTCACTGCAGGAGACTACAAGTGAAGCTAGTCTTACCTGAACATTCACTGCAGGAGACTACAAGTGAAGCTAGTCTTACCTGAACATTCACTGCAGGAGACTACAAGTGAAGCTAGTCTTACCTGAACATTCACTGCAGGAGACTACAAGTGAAGCTAGTCTTACCTGAACATTCACTGCAGGAGACTACAAGTGAAGCTAGTCTTACCTGAACATTCACTGCAGGAGACTACAAATGAAGCTAGTCTTACCTGAACATTCACTGCAGGAGACTACAAGTGAAGCTAGTCTTACCTGAACATTCACTGCAGGAGACTACAAGTGAAGCTAGTCTTACCTGAACATTCACTGCAGGAGACTACAAGTGAAGCTAGTCTTACCGGAACATTCACTGCACGAGACTACAAGTGAAGCTAGTCTTACCTGAACATTCACTGCAGGAGACTACAAGTGAAGCTAGTCTTACCTGAACATTCACTGCATGAGACTACAAGTGAAGCTAGTCTTACCTTCTCTACATACTCAAACACCAGGTAGAGTTTCCCCCTCCTGCGGAAGGCTTCCTTCAGCTCCACAATGTTCTCCTGCTTCAGGGTTCGGAGCATCTTCAGCTCCCGGAGTGTAGTCTCCTTAACCTCATCATCCTCTGAAGAAAGGAGAGACAGACAGGATGAGAGGAGAGAGAGAGAGACAGGATGCGAGGAGAGAGAGACAGGATGAGAGGAGAGAGAGAGACAGGATGCGAGGAGAGAGAGACAGGATGAGAGGAGAGAGAGAGAGGCAGGATGACAGGAGAGAGAGACAGGATGAGAGGAGAGAGAGAGAGGCAGGATGACAGGAGAGAGAGACAGGATGAGAGGAGAGAGAGACAGGATGAGAGGAGAGAGAGACAGGATGAGAGGACAGACAGGAAGAGAGGAGACAGACACCCATAACAGAACAGAGGATGATGTAGACTAGAGGATGGGTTGTGCTGAATCAAATCATCATTCTTTATCACAGGACTTAATATGAATTATTTCCTGATTAAACACAGGCCTCTTACCTTCACTGTCCTTGAACTTCTTAATAGCCACAATCTCATTGGTCTCCTGCAGTAGAGAGAGAGGAGCGTCTGATAAGGTGCCAGCCCTGCTGCTCAGAATACTGTCTGCACGCACTCAATAGAGGCTGTTATGTCTGCACACGCTCACTAGAGCCTGGCCTGTCTGCACACGCTCACTAGAGCCTGGCCTGTCTGCACACGCTCACTAGAGCCTGGCCTGTCTGCACACGCTCACTAGATATTAATAATTAAAGACATCTAATCATATTTATTCATCACACTGGTTTCTTGTTGTAACACATCTCGATTCTCCAACACTAGAACGCAACACCCTGCAGTGACTAGAAGGCTGACCAGCCAACAGATAAACTACAACACCCTGCAGTGACTAGAAGGCTGACCAGCCAACAGATAAACTACAACACCCTGCAGTGACTAGAAGGCTGACCAGCCAACAGATAAACTACAACACCCTGCAGTGACTAGAAGGCTGACCAGCCAACAGATAAACTACAACACCCTGCAGTGACTAGAAGGCTGACCAGCCAACAGATAAACTACAACACCCTGCAGTGACTAGAAGGCTGACCAGCCAACAGATAAACTACAACACCCTGCAGTGACTAGAAGGCTGACCAGCCAACAGATAAACTACAACACCCTGCAGTGACTAGAAGGCTGACCAGCCAACAGATAAACTACAACACCCTGCAGTGACTAGAAGGCTGACCAGCCAACAGATAAACTACAACACCCTGCAGTGACTAGAGGTAAACCAACAGTAGGTAAACCACCACTACCCTCTGTATTATTGGTCAACAGTAGGTAAACCACCTCTACCCTCTGTATTATTGGTCAACAGTAGGTAATCCACCACTACCCTCTGTATTATTGGTCAACAGTAGGTAAACCACCACTACCCTCTGTATTATTGGTCAACAGTAGGTAAACCACCACTACCCTCTGTATTATTGGTCAACAGTAGGTAAACCACCACTACCCTCTGTATTATTGGTCAACAGTAGGTAAACCACCACTACCCTCTGTATTATTGGTCAACAGTAGGTAATCCACCACTACCCTCTGTATTATTGGTCAACAGTAGGTAAACCACCACTACCCTCTGTATTATTGGTCAACAGTAGGTAATCCACCACAACCCTCTGTATTATTGGTCAACAGTAGGTAATCCACCACAACCCTCTGTATTATTGGTCAACAGTAGGTAATCCACCACTACCCTCTGTATTATTGGTCAACAGTAGGTAAACCACCACAACCCTCTGTATTATTGGTCAACAGTAGGTAATCCACCACTACCCTCTGTATTATTGGTCAACAGTAGGTAAACCACCACAACCCTCTGTATTATTGGTCAACAGTAGGTAATCCACCACTACCCTCTGTATTATTGGTCAACAGTAGGTAAACCACCACAACCCTCTGTATTATTGGTCAACAGTAGGTAAACCACCACTACCCTCTGTATTATTGGTCAACAGTAGGTAATCCACCACAACCCTCTGTATTATTGGTCAACAGTAGGTAATCCACCACAACCCTCTGTATTATTGGTCAACAGTAGGTAATCCACCACTACCCTCTGTATTATTGGTCAACAATAGGTAAACCACCACAACCCTCTGTATTATTGGTCAACAGTAGGTAATCCACCACTACCCTCTGTATTATTGGTCAACAGTAGTTAAACCACCACTCTCTCTGTATTATTGGTCAACAGTAGGTAATCCACCACTACCCTCTGTATTATTGGTCAACAGTAGGTAAACCACCACTACCCTCTGTATTATTGGTCAACAGTAGGTAAACCACCACTACCCTCTGTATTATTGGTCAACAGTAGGTAATCCACCACTACCCTCTGTATTATTGGTCAACAGTAGGTAAACCACCACAACCCTCTGTATTATTGGTCAACAGTAGGTAATCCACCACTACCCTCTGTATTATTGGTCAACAGTAGGTAAACCACCACTACCCTCTGTATTATTGGTCAACAGTAGGTAAACCACCACTACCCTCTGTATTATTGGTCAACAGTAGGTAAACCACCACTACCCTCTGTATTATTGGTCACTGTGCTTCCATAGAGGTAAGGGGGCTAGCAGGCCAGAGGTGGATGAACGTAGTGTCCTCCCTCGTTTGGGTGTAGGGTCTGATCAGAGCCTGGAGGTAAGGAGGTGTCGTTCCCCTCACAGCTCCGTAGGCAAGCACCATGGTTTTGTAGTAGATGTGAGTAGATGCAGAGAAGATGCGGAGGAGCGGGGTGACGTGAGAGAACTTGGGAAGGTTGAACACCAGACGGGCTGCAGTGTTCTGGATAAGTTGTAGGTGTTTAATGGTGCAGGCAGGGAGACCAGCCAACAGAGAGTTACAGTAATCCAGACGGGAGATGACAAGTGTCTGGATTAGGACCTGTGCCGCTTTCTGTGTAAGGTAGGGTTGCACTCAGGGAGGAGGACACAATGGAGTTGTCAACGGAGCCCTGGGGGCCACCAGTGGTGCAGAGACAGATTCTCTCCACGCCACCTGATAGGAGCGACCTGTCAGGTAGGACGCAATCCAAGAGTGTGCAGCGCCAGAGATGCCCAACTCAGAGAGGGTGGAGAGGAGGATCTGATGGTTCACAGTATCAAAGGCAGCAGAGGTCTAGAAGGATAAGAGCACAGGAGAGAGAGTTAGATTTGGCAGTACGGAGAGCCTCCCTGTGACACAGAGAAGAGCAGTCTCAGTTGAATGACCAGTCTTGAAACCTGACTAGTTAGGATCAAGGTCATTCTAAAAGGGGGATAGCAGGAGAGTTGGTTAGAGACGGCACGCTCAAGAGTTTTGGAGAGAAAAGAAAGAAGGGATATTGGTCTGTAGTTGTTGACATCGGAGGGATCGAGTGTAGGTTTTTTGAAGACTGAAGGGACACAGCCAGCGGTCAAGGATGAGTTGATGAGCAGGGTGAGGTAAGGGAGAAAGTCTCCGGAAATGGTCTGGAGAAGAGAGGAGGGGATAGGGTCAAGCGGACAGGTTGTTGGGCGGCCGGCCGTCACAAGACACAAGATTTCATCTGGAGAGAGAGGAGAGAAAGAAGTCAGAGCATAGGGTAGGGCAGTGTGAGCAGGACCAGTGGTGTCAATAGGCTTAATAAATGAGGATTGGATGTCGTCAACCTTCTTTCCAAAATGGTTGACGAAGTCATCCACAGAGAGGAAGGAGGAGGAGGAGGATTCAGCAGGGAGGAGAAGGTGGCAAAGAGCTTCCTAGGGTTAGAGGCTGAGGCTTGAAATGTAGAGTGGTAGAAAGTGTCTTTAGCAGCAGAAACAGAGGAAGAAAAAGTAGAGAGGAGAGAGTGAAAAGATGAGATTTAGTTTTCCTCCATTTCCACTCGGCTGCCCGGAGCCCGGTTCTGTGAGCTCACAATGAGTCGTCTAGACATGGAGCAGGAGGGGAGGACCGAGCCGGCCGGGAGGATAGGGGACATAGAGAGTCACAAGATGCAGAAAGGGAGGAGAGGAGGGTCGAGGAGGCAGGATCAGGAGACAGGAGGGAGAAGGATTTATCAGAGGGACGAGATGATAGGATGGAAGAGGAGAGAGTAGCGGGAGAGAGAGAGCGAAGGTTGTGACGGTGCATTACCATCTGAGTAGGGGCAGAGTGAGTAGTGTTGGAGGAGAGCATTACCATCTGAGTAGGGGCAGAGTGAGTAGTGTTGGAGGAGAGCATTACCATCTGAGTAGGGGCAGAGTGAGTAGTGTTGGAGGAGAGCATTACCATCTGAGTAGGGGCAGAGTGAGTAGTGTTGGAGGAGAGCATTACCATCTGAGTAGGGGCAGAGTGAGTAGTGTTGGAGGAGAGCATTACCATCTGAGTAGGGGCAGAGTGAGTAGTGTTGGAGGAGAGCATTACCATCTGAGTAGGGGCAGAGTGAGTAGTGTTGGAGGAGAGCATTACCATCTGAGTAGGGGCAGAGTGAGTAGTGTTGGAGGAGAGCATTACCATCTGAGTAGGGGCAGAGTGAGTAGTGTTGGAGGAGAGCATTACCATCTGAGTAGGGGCAGAGTGAGTAGTGTTGGAGGAGAGCATTACCATCTGAGTAGGGGCAGAGTGAGTAGTGTTGGAGGAGACCATTACCATCTGAGTAGGGGCAGAGTGAGTAGTGTTGGAGGAGAGCATTACCATCTGAGTAGGGGCAGAGTGAGTAGTGTTGGAGTTGTTGCAGTTGTTATATCATATCACATGCAATATTGCTAGTAATTCTTGGACCTAACTTACGTAGTCATTCACTCAGGAATGCATATTAGTATCCTGTCAGTTGCACCTTTTCTCATTGCTTTTAGTATATCGAATGTGCAATACGTGCATTTATCTGTAATTAAACCCTGCGCACTAAGGACTGTATTAAGGGAATTACTATTATTACCCCAAATGATATCATACACACATTTAGCTATTTAAGTATCTCTTCCTGTCATTTACCTGTACAGTTTGTGTAAACATGCAAGTATTCACTTATCTGTAAATATAACTGTATATTTACCTGTACAGCTAATTTAACCATGCAAAATTTTCACTTACCTGTTCATTTACCCAGTCTGTCTATTAAGTAAACTATTATTACCCTCGCTCATATCATACGCATTTTTAGCTACTGAAGTATTTCTCTGCCATCGACCTGTATAGTATAGTTAACCATCCAACATCCACCAATGTATAGTGTACATATTCAGCCAACCACCCATACTATGCAATGTCTTTTTATAGCTTTTTTTTTATATCTGAGTAGGGGCAGAGTGAGTAGTGTTGGAGGAGAGCATTACCATCTGAGTAGGGTCAGAGTGAGTAGTGTTGGAGGAGAGCAAGAGAGAAAAGGATACAAAGTAGTGGTTGGAGACTTGGAGGGGAGTTACAGTGAGATTAGTAGAAGAACAGCATCTAGTAAAGATGAGGTCAAGCGTATTGCCTGACTTGTGAGTAGAGGGGGACGGTGAGAGGATGAGGTCAAAAGAGGAGAGGAGTGGAAAGAAGGAGGCAGAGAGAAATGAGTCAAAGGCAGACGTCGGGAGGTTAAAGTCACCCAGAACTGTGAGGGGTGAGCCATCATCAGGAAATGAACTTGTCAAGCTCATTTATGAACTCTCCAAAGGAACCTGGAGGGCGATAAATTACAAGGATGTTAAGTTTGAATGGGCTAGTGACTGTGACAGCATGGAATTCAAATGAGGAGATAGACAGATGGGTCAGGGGGAAAAGAGAGAATGTCCACTTGGGAGAGAATTCCTGTGCCACCGCCACGCTGACCAGATGCTCTCGGGGTATGCGAGAACACATGATCAGACGAGGAAAGAGCAGTAGGAGTAGCAGTGTTTTCTGTGGTAATCTATGTTTCCGTCAGCGCCAAGAAGTCAAGGAACTGGAGGGCAGCATAGGCTGAGATGAACTCTGCCTTGTTGGCCGCAGTTCCAAAGGCTGCCGGAGACCTGGAACTCCAGGATCCAGTTGCAGAGGGAGGTGTTTAGTCTCAGGGTCCAGAGCTTAGTGATGAGCTTTGAGGGCACTATGGTGTTGAACGCTGAGCTGTTGTCAATGAACAGCATTCTCACATACAGTTGAAGTTGGAAGTTTACATAGACTTAGGTTGAAGTCATTAAAACTCATTTTTCAACCAATACACAGATTTCATGTTAACAAACTATAGTTTTGTCAAGTCGGTTAGGACATCTACTTTGTGCATGACACAAATAATTCTTCCGACAATTGTTTACAGACAGATTATTTCACTTATAATTCACTATATCACAATTCCAGTCGGTCAGAAGTTTACATACACTAAATTGACTGTGCCTTTAAACAGCTTGGAAAATTCCAGAAAATTATGTAATGGCTTTAGAAGCTTCTGATAGGCTAATTGACATAATTTGAGTCAATTGGAGGTGTACCTGTGGATGTATTTCAAGGCCTACCTTCAGTGCCTCTTTGCTCGACATCATGGGAAAATCAAAAGAAATCAGCCAAGACCTCAGAAGAAAAATTGTAGACCTCCACAAGTCTGGTTCATTCTTGGGAGCAATTTCCAAACGCCTGAAGGTACCACGTTCATCTGTACAAACAATAGTACGCAAGTATAAAGACCATGGGACCACGTAGCCGTCATACCGCTCAGGAAGGAGACGTGTTCTGTCTCCTAGAGATGAATGTACTTTGGTGCGAAAAGTGCAAATCAATCCCAGAACAACAGCAAAGGACCTTGTGAAGATGCTGGAGGAAACATGTACAAAAGTATATATATCTACAGTAAAACAAGTGTTATATCGACATAACCTGAAAGGCTGCTCAGCAAGGAAGAAGCCACTGCTCCAAAACCACCATAAAAAGCCGGGCGCCTAACCAATTGTGCTATTACATGTTTTTTTTTGCGTTATTTGTATCTTTGTTTGTACATAATGTTTCTGTCATCGTATCTTACGGCAAAAAGGAGCTTCTGGATATCAGGACAGCGATCACTAACCTCGGATTGGACGAGGACTTCTTCTTCAATAAACGGGACACACATGATGTACTTCAGAGACCCAACAAAGCCCAGATCCCCGTCATCGGCAGGAGGAGGAGACGCAGGTATAGGGGACTCAGAGTGGGGAGCCTTGTAAGGATCCACTGACGGCGAGTGGGATATCTGCCCTTACCATCAGTACTGCTAGCCAACGTACAATCATTGGACAATAAATTAGACGAGATAAGATCACAAATTTCCTACCAACGGGACATCAAAAACGGTAATATATTATGTTTCACCGAGTCGTGGTTGAATGACGACATGGACACGATTCAGCTGGCGGGCGAGGGGCTGTGTATATTTGTAAACAACAGCTGGTGCACTGAATCTAAGGAAGCCTCTAGATTCTGCTCTCCTGAAGTAGAGTATCTCATTATAAGCTCTAGACCACACTATTTTCAACTATATTTTTTGTGGCTGTTTATTTACCACCACAGACAGATGCTGGCACTAAGACCGCACTCAGTCAGCTGTATAAGTCAATAAGCAAACAGGAAAACGCCCATCCAGAGACGGCGCTCCTAGTGGCCGGGGACTTTATTGCAGGAAAACTGAAATCAGTCTTACCTAATTTCTACCAGCATGTTAAATGTGCAACCAGAGGGATAAACAACTCTAGACCACCTTTACTCCACACACAGAGACGCGTACAAAGCTCTCCCTCAACCTCAATTTGGGAAATCAGACCATAATTCCTGCTTACTAACAAAAACTAAAGCAGGAAGTACCAGTGACTCACTCAATACAGAAGTGGTCAGATTGACGCAGATGTCTTAATTCAGTTAGGATCACCACTTTATTTTAGGAATGTGAAATGTCAAAATAATAGTAGAGAGAATTATTTATTTCATCACATTCCCAGTGGGTCAGAAGTTTACATACACTCAATTAGTATTTGGTAGCATTGCCTTTAAATTGTTTAACTTGGGTCAAATGTTTGGGGTAGCCTTCCACAAGCTTCCCACAATAAGTTGGGTGAATTTTGGCCCATTCCTCCTGGCAGAACTGTCAGGTTTGTAGGCCTCCTTGCTCGCAGAGACAGAACTGGTTACAAGCAAAAACTAAAGCAGTATCTTTTTTTTCTCCCCAATTTCGTCATATCCAATTGGTAGTTACAGTCTTGTCCCATCGCTACAACTCCCGTACGGACTCGGGAGAGGCGAAGGTTGAGAGCCGTGCGTCCTCCCAAAACACAACCACTAAGCCGCACTGCTTCTTGACACAATGAACGCTTAACCCGGAAGCCAGCCGCACCAATGTGTCGGAGGAACCACCGTAAACCTGGCGACTGAGTCAACGTGCATGCGCCCGGCCCGCCACAGGAGATGCTAGAGCGCGATGGGACAAGGACAACCCGGCCAGCCAAACCCTCCCTAACCCGGACGACGCTGGGCCAATTGTGCATTGCCTCATGGGTCTCCCGGTCGCGGCCGGCTGCGACACAGACGGGGCTCGAACCCGCATCTGTAGTAATGCAGCTTGCACTGCGATGCAGTGCTTAGACCACTGCACCACTCGGGAGGCCCCAAAAACTAAAGCAGTATCAATAAAGAAGTGGTCAGATGACGCGGATGCTAAGCTACAGGTGTGATCACACTCTCCGTAGCCGACATGAGTAAGAGCTTTAAACAGGTCAACATTCACAAGGCCGCTGGGCCAGACGGATTACCAGGATGTGAACTCCGAGCATGCGCTGACCAACTGACAAGTGTCTTCACTGACATTTTCAACCTGCCCCTGATTGAGTCTGTAATACCAACATGTTTCAAGCAGACCACCATAGTCCCTGTGCCCAAGAACACTAAGGTAACCTGCCTAAATGACTACAGACCCGTAGCACTCACGTCTGTAGCCATGAAGTGCTTTGAAGGGCTGGTCATGGCTCACATCAACACCATTATCCCAGAAAACCTAGACCCACTACAATTTGCATACCGCACCAACAGATCCACAGATGATGCAATCTCTATTGCACTCCACACTACCCTTTCTTACCTGGACAAAAGGAACACCTACGTGAGAATGCTATTCATTGACTACAGCTCAGCGTTCAACACCATAGTGCCCTCAAAGCTCATCACTAAGCTAAGGATCCTGGGACTAAACACCTCACTCAGCAACTGGATCCTGGACTTCCTGACGGGCCGCCCCCAGGTGGTAAGGGTAGGTAACAACACATCTGCCACACTGATCCTCAAAACTAGGGCCCCTCAGGGTTGGGTGCTCAGTCCCCTCCTGTACTTCCTGTTCACCCATGACTGCATGGCTAAGCACGACTCCAACACCATCATTAAGTTTGCAGACGACACAACAGTAGTAGGCCTGATCACGGACAATGACGAGACAGCCTATAGGGAGGAGGTCAGAGACCTGGCTGTGTGGTGCCAGGATAACAACCTCTCCCTACAACGTGATCAAGACAAAGGAGATGACTGTGGACTACAGGAAAAGGAGGACCGAGCACGCCCCCATTCTCATCGACGGGGCTGTAGTGGAGCGGGTTGAGAGCTTCAAGTTCCTTGGTGTCCACATCACCAACAAACAATCATGCTCCAAACACACGAAGACAGTCATGAAGAGGGCACAATAAAGCCTATTTCCCCTCAGGAGACTGAAAAGATTTGGCATGGGTCCTCAGATCCTCAAAAAATTCTACAACTGCACTATCGAGAGCATCATGACTGGTTGCATCACTTCCTGCTATGGCATCTGCTCGGTCTCCGACCGCAAGGGACTACAGAGGGTAGTGTGTACGACCCAGTACATCACTGGGGCAAAGCTTCCTGCCATCCAAGACCTCTATACCAGGCAGTGTCAGAGGAAGGCCCTAAAAATTGTCAAAGACTCCAGCCACCCCAGTCATGGACTGTTCTCTCTGCTACCGCATGGCTTCTCAACAGCATTTACCCCCAAGCCATAAGACTCCTGAACAGCTAATCAAATGGCTGCCCAAACTATTTACATTGCACATCGGCTACCAAGAGTGTTATCACACAGTCGTCCGGAACAGCTGGTGCTCTCATGAAGGCTTCAGTGTTGCTTGCCTCGAAGCCAGATACGCCATCAGAGGCCTCTTCACAGTCCCCAAGTCCAGAACAGAAAATGGGATGCGCACAGTACTCCATAGAGCCATGACTACATGGAACTCTATTCCATATCATGCAAAATTGCATTTAAAAGATACACCTTATGGAGCAGCGTGGACTGTGAAGCGACACAACATAGGCACAGACACATGCATACACACACATGATAACATAGGCGCTATACACACACGTACACATGGGTTTTGTATTGTAGATATGTGGTAGTGGAGTAGGGGACTGAGGGCACACACTTAATGTGTTGTGAAATCTGTTGTGAATGTACTGTAATGTTTTTAGGGGATCTATAATAAACCCCAGGAAGAGTAGTTGCTGCCCTGACAGGAACTAATGGGGATCCATAATAAACCCCAGGAAGAGTAGCTGCTGTGGAACAGATACCAGGTGAATATCACACTAAGACAGTGGAACAGATACCAGGTGAATACCACACTAAGACAGTGGAACAGATACCATGTGAATACCACACTAAGACAGTGGAACAGATACCAGGTGAATACCACACTAAGACAGTGGAACAGATACCAGGTGAATACAACACTAAGATAGTGGGAGAGATACCAGGTGAATACCACACTAAGACAGTGGAACAGATACCAGGTGAATACCACATTAAGACAGTGGAACAGATACCAGGTGAATACAACACTAAGACAGTGGAACAGATACCAGGTGAATATCACACTAAGACAGTGGAACAGATACCAGGTGAATACAACACTAAGACAGTGGAACAGATACCAGGTGAATACAACACTAAGATAGTGGGAGAGATACTAGGTGAATACCACACTAAGACAGTGGAACAGATACCAGGTGAATACCACACTAAGACAGTGGAACAGATACCAGGTGAATATCACACTAAGATAGTGGAGCATATACCAGGTGAATACAACACTAAGACAGTGGAACAGATAACAGGTGAATATCACACTAAGACAGTGGAACAGATACCAGGTGAATACAACACTAAGACAGTGGAACAGATACCAGGTGAATATCACACTAAGATAGTGGAACATATACCAGGTGAATACAACACTAAGACAGTGGAACAGATACCAGGTGAATACAACACTAAGACAGTGGAACAGATACCAGGTGAATATCACACTAAGATAGTGGAACAGATACCAGGTGAATACAACACTATGACAGTGGAACAGATACCAGGTGAATGTCACACTAAGACAGTGGAACAGATACCAGGTGAATACAACACTAAGATAGTGGAACAGATACCAGGTGAATATCACACTAAGACAGTGGAACATATACCAGGTGAATACAACACTAAGATAGTGGAACAGATACCAGGTGAATATCACACTAAGACAGTGGAACAGATACCAGGTGAATACAACACTAAGATAGTGGAACAGATACCAGGTGAATGTCACACTAAGACAGTGGAACAGATACCAGGTGAATACAACACTAAGATAGTGGAACAGATACCAGGTGAATATCACACTAAGACAGTGGAACAGATACCAGGTGAATACAACACTAAGACAGTGGAACAGATACCAGGTGAATATCACACTAAGATAGTGGAACATATACCAGGTATCTGTAATCATGACATCCTTTGAAAGCCTGGTTATGCCAGACATATTTTTCATCATCCCAGACCAGTGGTCACCAACCTTTGCTGAGTCAAGATAACTTTCATATTCAAAAAGCAAGCAGAGATCTATCACTTAGATATTTTGTTTTTTTTACTTGACTTTAAAATGTAAAATATACCAGGTGAATACAACACTAAGACAGTGGAACAGATACCAGGTGAATATCACACTAAGATAGTGGAACATATACCAGGTGAATACAACACTAAGACAGTGGAACAGATACCAGGTGAATACAACACTAAGACAGTGGAACAGATACCAGGTGAATATCACACTAAGATAGTGGAACAGATACCAGGTGAATACAACACTATGACAGTGGAACAGATACCAGGTGAATGTCACACTAAGACAGTGGAACAGATACCAGGTGAATACAACACTAAGATAGTGGAACAGATACCAGGTGAATATCACACTAAGACAGTGGAACAGATACCAGGTGAATACAACACTAAGATAGTGGAACAGATACCAGGTGAATATCACACTAAGACAGTGGAACAGATACCAGGTGAATACAACACTAAGATAGTGGAACAGATACCAGGTGAATGTCACACTAAGACAGTGGAACAGATACCAGGTGAATACAACACTAAGATAGTGGAACAGATACCAGGTGAATATCACACTAAGACAGTGGAACAGATACCAGGTGAATACAACACTAAGACAGTGGAACAGATACCAGGTGAATATCACACTAAGATAGTGGAACATATACCAGGTATCTGTAATCATGACATCCTTTGAAAGCCTGGTTATGCCAGACATATTTTTCATCATCCCAGACCAGTGGTCACCAACCTTTGCTGAGTCAAGATAACTTTCATATTCAAAAAGCAAGCAGAGATCTATCACTTAGATATTTTGGTTTTTTTACTTGACTTTAAAATGTAAAATAGGGCTCCCGAATGGCACAGCAGTCTAAGGCACTGCAAAATTACAATAAAAAAAGTAATTTGCCAAAAGCCACAAAACACAGTCATATTGATCAAACAACCATGAAAGGGTAAGCTTTGTCTCTCTCAGCTATGCACATCAACAACTACTACTGCTAGCCAGAGCAAGGTAAACTCTAACCAAGGAACATTACATTAAACCCTCCTTCAGATAGTTGGCCGTCATCTGACCCTTCTATTTCATTTGTGCAAATTGTCTCTATGGACACTGTCTCTATGGACACTGTCTCTATGAACACTGTCTCTATGGACACTGTCTCTATGGACACTGTCTCTATGGACGCTGTCTCTATGGACACTGTCTCTATGGACACTGTCTCTATGCACACTGTCTCTATGGACACTGTCTCTATGCACACTGTCTCTATGGACACAGTCTCTATGGACACTATCTATGCCCACTGTCTCTATGGACACTGTCTCTATGGACACTGTCTCTATTAACACTGTCTCCATGCACACTGTCTCTATGGACACTGTCTCTATGCACGCTGTCTCTAACTGTCCCTGTATATACTGTAGATACTGACCCAGGAACTGTCCCTGTATATAGATACTGACCCTGGAACTGTCCCTGTATATAGATACTGACCCTGGAACTGTCGCTGTATATACTGTAGCTACTGACCCTGGAACTGTCCCTGTATACAGCTACTGACCCTGGAACTGTCCCTGTATATACTGTAGATACTGACCCTGGAACTGTCCCTGTATATACTGTAGATACTGACCCTGGAACTGTCCCTGTATATACTGTAGATACTGACCCTGGAACTGTCCCTGTATATACTGTAGATACTGACCCTGGAACTGTCCCTGTATACAGCTACTGACCCTGGAACTGTCCCTGTATATACTGTAGATACTGACCCTGGAACTGTCCCTGTATATACTGTAGATACTGACCCTGGAACTGTCCCTGTATATACTGTAGATACTGACCCAGGAACTGTCCCTGTATATAGATACTGACCCTGGAACTCTCCCTGTATATACTGTAGCTACTGACCCTGGAACTGTCCCTGTATATACTGTAGATACTGACCCTGGAACTGTCCCTGTATATACTGTAGATACTGACCCTGGAACTGTCCCTGTATATAACTACTGACCCTGGAACTGTCCCTGTATATAGCTACTGACCCTGGAACGGTCCCTGTATATTGATACTGACCCTGGAACTGTCACTGTATATAGCTACTGACCCTGGAACTGTCCCTGTATATACTGTAGCTACTGACCCTGGAACTGTCCCTACACTCTCTCTCTCTCTCTCTCTCCCCATCTACACTCTCTCTCTCTCTCTCTCTCCCCATCTACACTCTCTCTCACCCCATCTACACTCTCTCTCTCTCCCCATCTACACTCTCTCTCTCTCTCCCCATCTACACTCTCTCTCTCTCTCCCCATCTACACTCTCTCTCTCTCTCTCCCCATCTACACTCTCTCTCTCTCCCCATCTACACCCTCTCTCGCTCTCCCCATCTACACTCTCTCTCTCTCTCCCCATCTACACACACTCTCTCTCTCTCCCCATCTACACTCTCTCTCTCTCTCCCCATCTACACTCTCTCTCTCTCCCCATCTACACTCTCTCTCTCTCCCCATCTACACTCTCTCTCTCTCCCCATCTACACTCTCTCTCTCTAACCCTAACCCATCTACACTCTCTCTCTCTCTCTCTCCCCATCTACACACTCTCTCTCTCGCTCTCTCTCTCTCTCTCTCTAACCCTAACCCATCTACACTCTCTCTCTCTCTAACCCTAACCCATCTACACACTCTCTCTCTCTCTCTCCCCATCTACACACTCTCTCTCTCTAACCCTAACCCATCTACACTCTCTCTCTCTCTCTCTCTCTCTCCCCATCTACACACTCTCTCTCTCTCTCTCTCTCTCTCCCCATCTACACTCTCTCTCTCTCTAACCCTAACCCATCTACACTCTCTCTCTCTCTCTCCCCATCTACACTCTCTCTCTCTCTCCCCATCTACACTCTCTCTCTCCCCATCTACACACTCTCTCTCTCTCTAACCCTAACCCATCTACACTCTCTCTCTCTCTCCCCATCTACACACTCTCTCTCTCTCTCTCTCTCTCTCTCTCTCTCTAACCCTAACCCATCTACACTCTCTCTCTCCCCATCTACACTCTCTCTCTCTCTCCCCATCTACACTCTCTCTCTCTCTCCCCATCTACACTCTCTCTCTCTCTCCCCATCTACACTCTCTCTCTCCCCATCTACACTCTCTCTCTCTCCCCCATCTACACTCTCTCTCCCCATCTACACTCTCTCTCTCTCCCCATCTACACTCTCTCTCTCTCTCTCCCATCTACACTCTCTCTCTCTCTCTCTCTCCCCATCTACACTCTCTCTCTCTCTCCCCATCTACACTCTCTCTCTCTCTCTCTCCCCATCTACACTCTCAATTCAATTCAATTCAAATTCGGCTTTATTGGCATGAAAGTTACAACTTAACAATATTGCCAAAGCACTTTACAATGTAACAATAAAAAGAAAGTTCATATTATTATTAACAACAACAAAAATATAGATTCATTACATATTAATTATTACATACACAACCAGACATATTCAAAATAATTGTATGTGTGTGTTTTGTGTGTGTGTGTAAGTTTGTTGGGAGGTTATTGGTTGTAGTTGGGTCAACTGGTTGTCCCTACGGGTGTGGCATAATGCAACATATTTGGACCTTTTCACCCAATAGGCATTGTAATTTTTCATCATCTGTTCCTGTTTCAAATTCTTTATTTCTAATTTGAATTTGGGGAAAGAAAGTTGCCCGTATGTCTGCATAATTATCACATTTTAGGAGAAAGTGTGTTTCCGTTTCAACTGCGTTTTGTGGGCAGAGTAAACACAACCTGGCATCTCTGGGTTGCCAGATCTGTCTGTGACGACCGGTCTCTATAGCCAGGCTGTGTTCGCTGAGTCTGTACATAGACAATGTTTTCCTCAGTTTTCTATCAGTCACAGTGGTCAGATAGTTTGCCACTGTGTACTGTCTGTTTAGTGCCAAATAGCATTGAAGTTTACTTTGATTTTTTGTGGTGTCTTTCCAATAGGTCATGTAATTTTCTTTTTGTTTTTTGATAATTTGGTTGGGCCAGATTTTCTGAGTGCTGTCCTGAGGCTTTGTTGGGTTACTGTTGGTTTGTGAGTTTAGTCTCAGGATCAGCTGACTAAGGGGACTCTTTTCTATGGTCACCTCTTGGTATTGGAGGGCTTTGTGGTGGTAAGAGTTGGGGTCGCTTATTTTTAAATGGTTATAGAATGTGGTGGCTCGTTTTTGGATATTAATTAAAAGGGGAAATTGGCCTAATTCTGCCCTGCATGCGTTGTTTGTAGTTTTTCTCTGGACTCTGAGGATATTCTTACAAAGTTCCGCATGCAGGGTTTCAATTGGATGTTTGTCCCATTTTTCAAATTCTTGTTTGGTAAGTGGGCCCCACACTTCACTGCCATATAATGCAATTGGTTGAATTATTGATTTGAATATTTTGAGCCAGATCCTAATTGGTATGTCTAATTTGATGTTTCTTTTAATGGCATAAAAAGCTCTTCTTGCCTCTCAGTTCATTCACAGCCAAGTTGAAATTTCCTTATTTCCTTATTTTTAGTCCTAAATATGTGTAGGTGCGTTCTAGTTGTGTTCTAGGTGTGTTCTAGGTGTGTTCTAGGTGTGTTCTAGGTGTGTTCTAGGTGTGTGGAGCCTAATAGGAAGGTGTATTTGTTTTCTTGGCATCTGGATCTTTTTTGGAATATCATAATTTTGGTTTTTTCTAGGTTTACTGTCAGCGCCCAGTTCTGGCAGAATTGATGTAGGACATCTAGATGTTGTTGTAGGCCTTCTTTTCTTCTTTTCTCTCTCTCTCTCCCCATCTACACTCTCTCTCTCTCCCCATCTACACTCTCTCTCTCTCTCTCTCTCCCCATCTACACGCTCTCTCTCTCTCTCTCCCCCATCTACACACTCTCTCTCTCTAACCCTAACCCATCTACACACTCTCTCTCTCTCTCTCTCTCCCCATCTACACTCTCTCTCTCTCTCTCTCCCCATCTACACTCTCTCTCTCTCTCTCTCTCTCCCCCCATCTACACACTCTCTCTCTCTCTCTCTCTCTCTCTCTCTCTCTCTAACCCTAACCCATCTACACTCTCTCTCCCCATCTACACTCTCTCTCTCTCCCCATCTACACTCTCTCTCTCTCCCCATCAACACTCTCTCTCTCTCTCTCTCCCCATCTACACTCTCTCTCTCTCTCTCTCCCCCCATCTACACACTCTCTCTCTCTAACCCTAACCCATCTACACACTCTCTCTCTCTCTCTCTCCCCATCTACACTCTCTCTCTCTCTCTCCCCATCTACACTCTCTCTCTCTCTCTCTCCCCCCATCTACACACTCTCTCTCTCTCTCTCTAACCCTAACCCATCTACACTCTCTCTCCCCATCTACACTCTCTCTCTCTCCACATCTACACTCTCTCTCTCCATCTACACACTCTCTCTCTCTAACCCTAACCCATCTACACTCTCTCTCTCTCTCCATCTACACTCTCTCTCTCTAACCCTAACCCATCTACACACTCTCTCTCTCTCTCCCCATCTACACACTCTCTCTCTCTCTCTCTCTCTAACCCTAACCCATCTACACTCTCTCTCCCCATCTACACTCTCTCTCTCTCTCTCTCTCTCTCTCTCCCCATCTACAGTCTCTCTCTCTCTCTCTCTCTCTCAATTTCAATTCAATTCAATTCACTTTATTGGTATGACGCAACAACGTACATATTGCCAAAGTATCATACATCAATATTTTTTTATTTTTTTTATATATATTTATATATATTTTTCTATTTTATATATATATATATATACATACGCACACGCACATACACATATATATATATATATATATATATATATATATATATATATATATATACATACATACATACACATATATTTTTTAAAAATATATAATTACATCAAAGAACAAATAACAACAGGGAAAAAAAAGGCATTAAATATGTCAGGCACTGTCCCTCAACTTGTGGCAGGCAGCAACATAGCATGCTGCCAGCGCACAGCTGTCCATGTCTTCCCCCAAAAGGATCGGCAGCCTTTCTATGTCAGAGAGGTCCTCAAAGCCCCGGACTACTTGTTTGAATTTGGGGAAGTGACTCTCTCTGATAGTTTTATATTTTTTACATTTTGTCAGGAAATGCAGCTCTGTCTCTGGTTCTGCTGTGGTGCAGTGGTTGCACAGCCTTTCCTCTACAGGGAGCCAGGTTTTCCTGTGTCTACCCTTCTCAATAGCAAGGCTGTGCTGCCTGAGCCTGTACTTTGTCAAGGTTTTCCTGAGGTTTTGATCAGTCACCATGGTCAGATAGTTTGCCATGGTGTACTGTCCATTTAGGGCCAAATAGCACTGCATTTTGCTTTGTGCTTGTGTTTGTGTTTTCCAATAGGTAATGTAGTTTTGTTTTAGATGTTTTGTAATTTGGTTAATTCTTATTGATTGGATGTTCTGGTCCTGAGGCTTCAGTGTGTTAGTGGAACAAGTTTGTGAACTCAGCCCCCGGACCAGTTGGATGAAGGGACTCTTATCTTTGCTCAACTCTTGGTATTGCAGGGCTTGGTAATGATATGAGAGGGGGTCACTGTGTTTTAGGTGTTTCCAAAACTTAATTGCTCTTTTTTGAGTTTTTAATATTAGTGGATATCGGCCTAATTCTGCCCTGCATGCATTGTTTGTAGTTTTCCTCTGGACATGTAGGAGAATCTTACAAAGTTCCGCGTGCAAGGTCTCAATGGGATGTTTGTCCCAGTGGGTAAAATCTTATTTTGTAAGTGGACCCCACACCTCGCTGCCATAGAGTGCGATTGGTTCAATCACACATTTAATTAGTTTTTGCCAAATTGTAATAGGTATTTCAATTTGGATTAGTTTTTTAATGGCGTAGAATGCCCTGCGTGCTTTGTCTCTCAGTTCATTCACTGCATTATTTAGGTGTCCAGTCTAACTTATTTTTAAACCTAAATAGTTGTATTGTGTGCAATACTCTATATGTTTTGCACCAATTGAGAACTTTGGTTTTATTCCCTGGGATCTGGAATTTGTCTGGAAAATCATTATTTTGGTCTTTTTGGGGTTTACTGTCAGGGCCCAGGTCTGACAGTACTCCTCTAGCAGGTCCAAGCTCTGCTGTAGACCATGTGCTGTGGGTGAAAGCAGGCACTGGTCATCTGCAAAGAGCAGGCATCTAACTTCCGAATTGTGGAGACTAACACCAGGGGCTGAGGACTTTTCTAGAATATTGGCCAATTCATTGATGTAAATGTTAAATAGCACAGGGCTGAGATTGCAACCCTGGCGGAGGCCCCGCCCCTGGTTAAATGATTCAGTTTGTTTCTTGCCAATTTTTATGCTACACATGTTGCCTGTATACATTGATTTTATAATGTCATATGTTTTACCCCCTACACCACTTTCAATGACTTTGTAGAACAGTCCTGTATGCAAGATAGAATCAAATGCTTTTTGGAAGTCAATAAAGCAAGTATAGAGTTTTGTCTTATTTTTGTGGACGTGTTTATCTATTAGGGTGTGTAGGGTGTAAATATGATCTGTTGTTCTATGTTTTGGTATAAATCCAATTTGGCTTTTACTCAGGATATTGTGCTTATTAAGGAAGTTTAGGACTCTTACATTTATACTACTACAGAAAACCTTCCCCAGGTTACTGTTCACACAAATCCCTCTGTAATTGTTAGGGTCAGATTTGTCTCCGTTTTTAAAGATTGGTGTTATGAGTCCTTGGTTCCAGATGTCAGGGAAGTAACCTACACTCAGGATCAAGTTAAACAATTTTAATATAGCCAATTGATATTTTTCACTAGTGAATTTGAGCATCTCATTTAGGATCCCATCAGGCTTGAAGTTTTTTAAGGAGCTCCTGCTCAGTAATTGGGGAGTCTAAAGGATTTTGGTTCCTTTATAGATTTTTCCAGTTTGTTTAACTTTTCATAAATGTGTCCCTGTTCAGTATTATCCTGAATGTCAACAGTGTTGTAGATGCTTTAAAGTGATTTGTCCAAATGTCACCATTTTGTATCAATAATTCCTGTTGTTTGGGTTTGTTTAGGTTTTTCCAATTTTGCCAGAAGTTGTTTTTATTTATGGACTCCTCAATAAGTGTCAGTTGCTTTCTGTTGTACTGGGATTTCTTGATTCTGAGTGTACGTTTATATGATTTTAATGTCTCACAGTACTGAAGGCGTAGTTCTCTGTTGTTTGGGTCTCTGTGTTTTTGGTTCGATAGTGTTCTAAGTTTTTTTCCTAATGTTTTTACAATCTGTATCAAACCATTTGTCTTCTGTATTTCTGTTTGGTTTGTTTGATCCCAGCTTTAATTGTGCTGTTTTTGCTGTTTGCCTAAATATATAATTGATGTTATTTACAGCTAGATTGACACCTTCTTTACTGTGAGCGTACATTGTATCCAGAAAGTTGTTTAGGGTTGATTGGATTTTTTGGTTACTGATTGCTTTCTGGTATTCCTCTGTGCTGTTTTGAGCCCATCTGTATGAATGTTTGATGTTGTACAGCTTATTGGGCTGTGAATTTGTGGTTGCTTCTATGTCTGATCTTTGGAGGAACAGGGTAATTTGGCTGTGATCAGACAGAGGTGTTAGTGGCTTAACAGTGAATGAGCTGAGAGAGAAAGGGTCCATATCTGTTATCATGTAGTCTACTGTGCTTTGGCCAAGAGGAGAGCAATAGGTGAATCTTCCTAAAGAGTCCCCCTGTAACCTACCATTGACAAAGTACAGACCCAGGCTTCGACAGAGCTGCAATAGGTCTTTTCCATTCTTGTTGACGATGCTGTCACTGTTGTTCCTGTAGGAAAGGTTAAAAGGATTAGAGACAGCTTGGCCTGTGATATAGCTGTCCCCTCGTGTGCTCATTTGGTCAGGTAGTGTTCCTGTGCGTGCATTTGTGTCCCCACAGATGAGCACATTTCCCTGGGCCTGGAAGTGGCTCGTCTCTTCCTCAAGGGTGGAGAATATTTCTTCTGAGAAATAGGGGGATTCTGAGGGGGGGATATATATTGCACACAGGAACAAGTTTTTTCCTGTCAGTGTAAGTTCTTTTTTTAGTCTAAGCCAAATGTGATATTTGCCAATTTTTTGGGGGTCAATTAGGTTTTGTAGTTGGGATTTGTACCATATAATCATTCCTCCAGAATCTCTGCCTCTATTGACAGAGATGTGTTTTTGGGATGGTAAAATTATTTCTCTGTAGCCTGTGGGACAGTGCGTGACTATATCTGCCTTACACCATGTCTCCTGCAGAATAATGATATCATCATCTTTTACCCTGCGCACTAAGGACTGTATTTTAAGGGAACTACTATTATTACCCCAAATGATATCATACACACATTTAGCTATTAAAGTATCTCTTCCTGTCATTTACCTGTACAGTTTGTGTAAACATGCAAGTATTCACTTATCTGTAAATATAACTGTATACCTAACTGTACAGCTAATTTAACCATGCAAAATATTCACTTACCTGTTCATTTACCCAGTCTGTCTATTAAGTAAACTATTATTCCCTCGCTCATATCATACGCATTTTTAGCTACTGAAGTATTTCTCTGCCATCGACCTGTATAGTATAGTTAACCATCCAACATCCACCAATGTATAGTGTACATATTCAGCCAACCACTCATACTATGCAATGTCTTTTTATAGCTTTTTTTTGCACTCCAGATATCTTGTATTTCTATACTTTTTCATACTTCCGCTCTATGTATCATGTACCGTGTATCTGTCTTTTGTGTATTTTCGTTGTGGCATTTTGCACCTGCCCTGTGTTTTGTTGTAGCTGCTTGACAAAGAAATTTCCCCTCGGGGATCAATAAAGTACCTATCTATCTATCTATCTATCTATCTATCTATCTATCTATCTATCTATCTATCTATCTATCTATCTATCTACGTTTTTGTTGAACTCCAGGGCCAGACTCTTCAGTCCTAAGGCTGTCGAGTTTAGGCCCTGGATGTTCCACATGCTAATTGTTAGTGGTCTCATTGCAAAAAGTATGAATATTAAGAATGACTATTACAAGAGAACGACTATATTTCTAAGACTAACTAGGTTACTAAGGGTGAGACAATACAGAACATCCCTCAGATTATATTGTTTCTCCAAAGTGTCATGTAGGTATTTCTATATGTACGTGTGAGTGTGTCTGTTCATATCCTCCACTGTGTAAGATAATGTATGTGTGAGTGTTTGGGTGAGTTTGAGATATTGATTGTGTATGTTAATGTGTGTGTGCGGGAGTGAGTGTGGATGGGTCGGTGTGTGTGTGTGTGTTTGTGAGTGTGAGTGTGGATGGGTCGGTGTGTGTGTGTGTGTTTGTGAGTGTGTGTGTGGATGGGTCGGTGTGTGTGTGTGTGTGTTTGTGAGTGAGTGTGTGGTTGTGTCAGTGTGAGTGTCTATATCTGGTTAGTGTGAGTGACGATGGGTCAATGTGAGTGTGAGTGTGAGTGTGTGGTTGTGTCAGTGTGAGTGTCTATATCTGGTTAGTGTGAGTGACGATGGGTCAGTGTGAGTGTGAGTGTGAGTGTGTGGTTGTGTCAGTGTGAGTGTGTGGTTGTGTCAGTGTGAGTGTGTGGTTGTGAGTGTGAGTGTGAGTGTGTGGTTGTGTCAGTGTGAGTGAGGATGGGTCAGTGTCAGTGTCAGTGTCAGTGTGAGTGTGAGTGTGTGGTTGTGTCAGTGTGAGTGTGAGTGTGTGGTTGTGTCAGTGTGAGTGAGGATGGGTCAGTGTCAATGTGAGTGTGAGTGTGAGTGTGTGGTTGTGTCAGTGTGAGTGTTGCTTTTACTGTAGTTTAGTGTAGATGTAGTGGAGGAGCTGTTTGATCTCACTCAGTCCCACAGAGTTATCTGGTCCGGTGAGAGCCTCCGAATAGCTGGGCCGGTTCTGTTGCGGTGCCACCTGAGAAGAAGGGGGGGCAAGACTGGGTCGTGGTGCTGACTCTGTTGTCTGGTAGTGGTGGTGCTCTGGTGTGGGGTAGTATATTGGCCCTGGTCCATTCTGGCAGCTTCGTTGGGGGGAGCGGTGATCTGGTGGTGGGTGGGTCTTGTAGGTTGTGCTGGGTCTCGGTTGGTGTCGAGGGTGCCTGTGGCTTGTTGGTGATGACGTAGTCTGGTAGGCGACTCTGCGTGGTGATGACATCTGGAAGGTGGTCCTGGGTGGTCCTCTGTCCTGTTGGGCACGCTGTGTTGGTCTGCCGAGTGCCACATCCTTCAAGGTCTTGGTGAGCAGTCCCACTGACTGTTTCCTCAGATGGGAGTGGTCGTACAGGTGCTCAGGGGTGATGGTCGGGTGTTGAGCAACGTGCACATTCGGGATCCTGGCACAACCTCTTGTGATGTCAGCGTTGACTCTCTGGATGGTATGGGGGTGGAAATCTTTGCGGGGCAGCAGAGTGGAGATGGTGATGCGGGAGTTAGGGAAAGACTCAGAGGCTTTCTCTGCCATTCTGCTGACCAGGCTGCCTACTCTCTCCTGATCATCTCTCATGTTGTTGGTGCCACTGTGGATGATAATGTGGCCTGGTGTTCCCAAGTCAGGCTTGGATATAATATTTAGTGCATCCTGCACTTTTGGGCACCAGAATTTGACCACCTTGTGGTTGGGGAATAATTTCTCCTCATCTATATATTTCCCGTTTGAATCAATGAGGATGGCCACCTCCGTGACTCTTACCATAGTGGTGGTTTCACATACAGGGGCTGGTTTATGCAGGACCTGTGTAATGGGGGGGGTATGTGAAGGGGTGTCCGAGGAGCTTCTCTCTGCGGTTGTCGTCCTTGTGTGTGCCTCCTTGTGGACTGGGGATGTGGGTATGGGGGGGACGGTGCAGGGTAAGGAGGTGGTTGAAGGGGGGTTAGTGGAAGAAGGTTTTGTAGTGTTGAGGGGCTGCAGCTGTTCTGTAGGGATTTTTGACTCTTCTTTCGGATGTAGTACCATTTTAATGACAGCTAGCTCTGATGCCATCTCCTTCTTGGCCTGCGCTAGTTCTCTTCGCATGGCCCCTTTCTCCTCCTCCAGCGCTGTGCTGAAGTTCTCTCTCAGCTCCTGGACTGATGTTTTTAGTTGAGTCCGCCACTGGTTCAGCTGGTCCTGTAGAGGCTCAGTGTAGTAAGGAAGTTGCTCTCTGAGCTCAGTAACCTCTAGTTCCAACTGAGACAGCTTCTCCCTTAGCAGCCGTATGGTGTTGCCATCATTATTCTGATGGTTGTGTACAGGTAGTGGGAGGGACAGATCTATGTCCTGGAGCTGGGGCAGAACTGCTGTTGGGGTATCCGTTGGAGAGGGGGATACTGGGGTGCTGTTCTTGTCCCTTTTTGCAGCGGCTAGGTTCCCTAGAACGGGAGAGTCCTGCAAAAAAGAACTGAGTGCAGCCTCACTTCCCTGGACCATTACTGTGCCATTTTGATATATATTTACCGTCAGGAGTCTATTTTCCTGTGACTTTTCACTATCCTCAAAAATGTGAATTAGCCTTCCCTTGCAGATCCCCTTTTTGGTTGTGTGAGGGAAGTGTCTGGTTATGGCTGCGTGCCAGGCAGTGGTGTGTTCACTGTAGAACAGTAAGTTGGTAACCGTCCCGTTGTGTGAGCAGTCAGCAAACAACGTATCTGGGTTTTCCCTCTGTATGTTTTGTTTAAACATAATTCTTCCCTTCTCTGATTTAAGATGGGGTGGGATTTCGAAAAAACGAGGGGAAATTTTAACGTTCTCCGCTGCTTTCTTCACCGCTAGCGCTGCTTCGGAAGCCATGTTGCTATGGTTACCACCGGTCAACAATAGGTGCCGCTAACGGTTGAGGTTTCAAATTTGAGTTAGCTAGCTTGATCGATTTATAAAGTCTGTTTTTACTCACGGTGTCGATTATTTTGAGTTCCTTTTTGGGTCTTCAGTTGTCTGGGTTTATTAGTAGTATTTTTATGAAAAATGTTGATCCGTTTGTCTCACTCTTAGTAATCAAACGTTTGAATGAATCACGAGCTGTTCTTCTGCATGTCTGTCAAGTTCAAGCTCTCTCTCTCTCTCCCCATCTACACTCTCTCTCTCTCTCTCTCTCTCTCTCTCTCTCTCTCTCTCTCCCCATCTACACTCTCTCTCTCTCTCTCCCCCATCTACACTCTCTCTCTCCTCTCTCTCTCTCTCTCTCTCTCCCCCCATCTACACTCTCTCTCTCTCTCTCTCTCTCTCTCTCTCTCTCTCTCTCTCCCCATCTACACTCTCTCTCTCTCTCTCCCCCATCTACACTCTCTCCCCCCATCTACACTCTCTCTCTCTCTCCCCCCCATCTACACTCTCTCTCTCTCTCTCCCCCATCTACACTCTCTCTCTCTCTCTCTCTCCCCATCTACACTCTCTCTCTCTCTCTCCCCCATCTACACTCTCTCTCTCTCTCTCCCCCATCTACACTCTCTCTCTCTCTCTCTCTCTCTCTCTCTCTCCCCATCTACACTCTCTCTCTCTCTCTCCCCCATCTACACACTCTCTCTCTCTCTCCCCCCATCTGCACTCTCTCTCTCTCTCTCTCTCTCTCTCTCCCCATCTACACTCTCTCTCTCTCTCTCTCTCCCCATCTACACTCTCTCTCTCTCTCCCTCCCTCTAATAGGACTATGTAGTCAGTGCTCCACAAGGTGACCTATTTAACTGTACAGAAGTCCTCTCTCCTGTCCTGCTTTCTGTTTATTGGGTGTTAAAATTAGAGGACGATATTAGCCTGCCGTCATCATCTGTATCAGCCAGACCTCTTTCTCTGTGCTCTTCTATAGGCTGATAGGTGTGTTAGAGACCTCTGTAATGACCAGAAAGCTCAGATTCAAACTCCCAGTCACCAGCTCTGCAAGCGTTATAATGTCAAAATACGCTTTTATTCACCAAATATGTAGTTTTGCTGAGCAACTATCTTCATTTACTCCCATTACGGCTGGTATGTACTTCTAAAAAAGTTATAAATACAAATTTACAAACAACCAACCTGTGTGGCAGTAATGAGTGATGTGTGGCAGTAATGAGTGATGTGTGGCAGTAATGAATGATGTGTGGCAGTAATGAATGATGTGTGGCAGTAATGAGTAATGTGTGGCAGTAATGAATGATATGTGGCAGTAATGAATGATATGTGGCAGTAATGAGTAATGTGTGGCAGTAATGAGTGATGTGTGTCAGTAATGAATGATGTGAACAGTAATGAGTAATGTGTGGCAGTAATGAGTGATGTGTGGCAGTAATGAATGATGTGTGTCAGTAATGAATGATGTGAACAGTAATGAATGATGTGTGGCAGTAATGAATGATGTGTGGCAGTAATGAATGATGTGAACAGTAATGAATGATGTGAACAGTAATGAATGATGTGTGGCAGTAATGAATGATGTGAACAGTAATGAATGATGTGTGGCAGTAATGAATGATGTGTGGCAGTAATGAATGATGTGTGGCAGTAATGAATGATGTGAACAGTAATGAATGATGTGTGGCAGTAATGAATGATGTGTGGGAGTAATGAATGATGTGAACAGTAATGAATGATGTGTGGCAGTAATGAATGATGTGTGGCAGTAATGAATGATGTGAACAGTAATGAGTAATGTGTGGCAGTAATGAGTGATGTGTGGCAGTAATGAGTGATGTGTGGCAGTAATGAGTGATGTGTGGCAGTAATGAATGATGTGTGGCAGTAATGAGTAATGTGTGGCAGTAATGAGTGATGTGTGGCAGTAATGAGTGATGTGTGGCAGTAATGAATGATGTGTGGCAGTAATGAGTAATGTGTGGCAGTAATGAGTAATGTGTGGCAGTAATGAGTAATGTGTGGCAGTAATGAGTGATGTGTGGCAGTAATGAGTGATGTGTGGCGGTAATGAATGATGTGTGGCAGTAATGAGTAATGTGTGGCAGTAATGAATTATGTGTGGCAGTAATGAATGATGTGTGGCAGTAATATATATATTTATATATATATATAAGTACATACCAGCCGTAATGGGAGTAAATGTTGCTCAGCGAAACTCCATATATGGTGAGTAATGATCGTATTTTGACATTATAAAGTTTGCAGAGCTGGTGAATGGGAGTTTGAATGGGAGCTTTCTGGGCATTACAGAGGTATCTAACGGCCAGATACTGGTTCAGCTAGCTGGCTATAGAGCTGCTGTCTATGCTGTCTGACAAAATCACTATTTTAGAAGTCCTTTAAAGTAGATAAGACTGAATAACAACTATCAATCACTTCGATCATGTATTATCGGGTAGACACCTCACAAAGCAACAACTGCTCTCTATCCTCTACAGCATGGTCTCTTCTTATTCTCTCCCTCTCCTCTGTCCTACAGACCTGCCCAGAGAACTTGTGTACAATGGATTCTGGTCATTGTAGTTTATTACCACGTTTTCAGAGCTAAACTACACTGAACAAAAATATAAACGCTAAGATTTTACTGAATTACAGTTAATATAAGGAAATCAGTCAATTGAAATAAATGAATTAGACCCTAATCTATGGATGTCACATGACTGGGCAGGGAAGCAGCCATGGGTGGACCTGGGAGGGCATAGGCCCACCCACTTGGGAGCCAGTCCCAGCCAATCAAAATCCCCACAAAAAGGGCTTTATTACAGACAGAAATACTCCTCAGTTTAATCAGCTGTCCGGATGGCTGGTCTCAGATGATCCCGCAGGTGAAAAAGACAGACGTGGAGGTCCTGGGCTGACGTGGTTACACGTGGTCTACGGTTGAGAAGCCGGTTGGACATAATGCCAAATTCTCTATAACGACATCTGTGGCATTGTGTTGTGTGACAAAACTGCACATTTTAGAGTGACCTTTTATTGTCCCCAGCACAAGGTGCACCTGTGTAATGAGCGTTCAATCAGCTTCTTGAAATATCACACCTGTCAGGTGGAAGGGTTAGGTTATATTTTAAGTATAAGTATACCCCTGTATATAAGTATACCCCTGTATATACAGTGGGGAGAACAAGTATTTGATACACTGCCGATTTTGCAGGTTTTCCCAAAAGCATGTAGAGGTCTGTAATTTTTATCATAGGTACACTTCAACTGTGAGAGACGGAATCTAAAACAAAAATCCAGAAAATCACATTGTATGATTTTTAAGTAATTATTTTGCATTTTATTGCATGACATAACTATTTGATACATCAGAAAAGCAGAACTTAATATTATTTCAAGAACCTGGAAAGTTTCTTCAAGTGCTATGATGAAACTGTCTCTCATGAGATGGTTTGGGAGGAGTTGGACCGCAGAGTGAAGGAAAATCTCCTTTAAGAATGTTGGAAAAGCATTCCAGGTGAAGCTGGATGAGAGAATGCCACAAAAAAGCTGTCTTAGACCCCTGCACCACTTGGAAGCATGAATATCAATCTCTCCTGGCTCAAAGTGGAAGAAAGATTGACTTCATCACTACTTGTTTTTGTAAGAAGTGTTGACAAGCTGAAGGCACCGAGCTGTCTGTTTAAACTACTGGCACACAGTTCGGATACCCATGCATACCCCACAAGACATGCCACCAGAGGTCTCTTCACAGTCCCCAAGTCCAGAACATGGAAGGTGCAGAGGACTACATAGAGCCATGACTACATGGAACTCTATTCCATATCAGGTTACTGATAAAAAATACACCTTATGGAACAGGGACTGTGAAGAGACACACACAAAGGTACAGACACATGCACACGTACACGTTGTAATATTGTTGTATGGTGGTATTATACATGTTGTATTGTAGATATGTAGTGGTGTAATAATGTTATATGATGTACTGTTTTATATGTAATGGTGGTATTATACATGTTGTATTGTAGATATGTAGTGGTGTAATAATGTTATATGATGTACTGTTTTATATGTAATGGTGGTATTATACATGTTGTATTGTAGATATGTAGTGGTGTAATAATGTTATATGATGTTCTGTTTTATATGTAATGTAATGGTGGTATTATACATGTTGTATTGTAGATATGTAGTGGTGTAATAATGTTATATGATGTGCTGTTTTATATGTAATGTAATGGTGATATTATACATGTTGTATTGTAGATATGTAGTGGTGTAATAATGTTATATGATGTTCTGTTTTATATGTAATGTAATGGTGGTATTATACATGTTGTATTGTAGATATGTAGTGGTGTAATAATGTTATATGATGTACTGTTTTATATGTAATGTAATGGTGGTATTATACATGTTGTATTGTAGATATGTAGTGGTGTAATAATGTTATATGATGTACTGTTTTATATGTAATGGTGGTATTATACATGTTGTATTGTAGATATGTAGTGGTGTAATAATGTTATATGATGTTCTGTTTTATATGTAATGTAATGGTGGTATTATACATGTTGTATTGTAGATATGTAGTGGTGTAATAATGTTATATGATGTACTGTTTTATATGTAATGTAATGGTGGTATTATACATGTTGTATTGTAGATATGTAGTGGTGTAATAATGTTATATGATGTACTGTTTTATATGTAATGTAATGGTGGTATTATACATGTTGTATTGTAGATATGTAGTGGTGTAATAATGTTATATGATGTACTGTTTTATATGTAATGTAATGGTGGTATTATACATGTTGTATTGTAGCTATGTAGTGGTGTAATAATGTTATATGATGTACTGTTTTATATGTAATGTAATGGTGGTATTATACATGTTGTATTGTAGATATGTAGTGGTGTAATAATGTTATATGATGTACTGTTTTATATGTAATGTAATGGTGGTATTATACATGTTGTATTGTAGATATGTAGTGGTGTAATAATGTTATATGATGTACTGTTTTATATGTAATGTAATGGTGGTATTATACATGTTGTATTGTAGATATGTAGTGGTGTAATAATGTTATATGATGTACTGTTTTATATGTAATGTAATGGTGGTATTATACATGTTGTATTGTAGATATGTAGTGGTGTAATAATGTTATATGATGTACTGTTTTATATGTAATGTAATGGTGGTATTATACATGTTGTATTGTATTGGTGTCCTTCCTTGAAAAAAGCGGTCAGAATGGTGACAGCAGCGGTCAGAATGGTGACAGAAGTGAGAAATAAGATGGTAAGGAATATTAAAAAAGCAAAATCAGAGTTCTTCCTCAGAGGAGATGGTGGTGGACTTCAGGAGAACCAAGGCCCAACTGACTGCAGTCCCTATACAGGGGATGGATGTGGAAATGGTTGGGTCATGCAAGTTCCTGGGAGTCCATATGGACAACAGGCTGGAATGGGCTGGTAACACCGGGGCCCTGTACAAAAAGGGCCAGAGCAGACTACTTTCTCAGGTCCTTCAACGTGTGCAGTAAACTACTGCATACCTTCTACCAGTCTGTGGTGCCATCTTTTTGTGGCGCCAACATAAAAGCCGGTGATGCTTCTCAGGTAAATACGATGATCAGGAAGGCTAGCTCTGTTCTGGGGATTAGCCTTGACACTCTAGAGGAGGTGGCGGAGAGACGGATCCTGGCCAAACTGCTGGCCATCATGGACAACGTCACCCACCCTCTGCATGCTATGGTTATGACGCAGAGGAGCACCTTCAGTCACAGACTGATCCCACCACGGTGTGCCAGAGAGCGCTACAGGAGGTCCTTCCTGCCGGCGGCTATTAGACTATATAATGTCTAACCGGGGTGCCGTGCCGTCGGCAACATAGACCTGGAACTGTTGGGGTGCTAGGACCTAGTTTAACAATTATGCATCCATCCGTGAGTAACTCTGGTCTGTAATCACTCATTCACTCAGGACTTATTTATTCATTCAGGTCTGTATATACATACTCATGTACAGTTGTTATATCATATCACATGCAATATTGTAAGTCATTCTTACGTAGTCATTCACTCAGGAATGCATATTAGTATCCTGTCAGTTGCATCTTTATTTGTGCAATACGTGTATTTATCTGTAATTAAACCCTGCACTAATTTAATTTTAAGGGAATTACTATTATTACCCTAAATGATATCATACACACATTTAGCTATTTAAGTATCTCTTCCTGTCATTTACCTGTACAGTTAATATAACCATGCTAATATTCACTTACCTGTAAATGTATCTATCCACTGTATGGTATTCTATACTATCCTGCTGACTGTTAAACAGACATTATGGGCTGCTGCCTATAGACATAGATTAGAAATCACTGGCCACTTTAATAATGTTTCTGTACATATTGCATCACCCATCTCATATGTACAGTCATGTGATAAAGTAAGTAAACCCCCTGGATATTACTGCACTGTCGGAGATAGAAGCACAAGCGTTTCGCTAAACCCGCAATAACATCTACTAAACACGTGTATGTGACCAATCAAATTTGATTTGATTTGATATCATGCTCAAAGAAAGCATCTCCAGGATAACAAGGACAGTGAATAGAGGGGGTTGTGTTGTTCCTTTTCCACACAGTGAATAGAGGGGGTTGTGTTGTTCCTTTTCCACACAGTATAGAGGGGGTTGTGTTGTTCCTTTTCCACACAGTAACTAGAGGGGGTTGTGTTGTTCCTTTTCCACACAGTATAGAGGGGGTTGTGTTGTCCCTTTTCCACACAGTAACTAGAGGGGGTTGTGTTGTTCCTTTTCCACACAGTAACTAGAGGGGGTTGTGTTGTTCCTTTTCCACACAGTATAGAGGGGGTTGTGTTGTCCCTTTTCCACACAGTAACTAGAGGGGGTTGTGTTGTTCCTTTTCCACACAGTATAGAGGGGGTTGTGTTGTTCCTTTTCCACACAGTATAGAGGGGGTTGTGTTGTTCCTTTTCCACACAGTATAGAGGGGGTTGTGTTGTTCCTTTTCCACACAGTATAGAGGGGGTTGTGTTGTTCCTTTTCCACACAGTAACTAGAGGGGGTTGTGTTGTTCCTTTTCCACACAGTAACTAGAGGGGGTTGTGTTGTTCCTTTTCCACACAGTAACTAGAGGGGGTTGTGTTGTTCCTTTTCCACACAGTAACTAGAGGGGGTTGTGTTGTTCCTTTTCCACACAGTATAGAGGGGGTTGTGTTGTTCCTTTTCCACACAGTAACTAGAGGGGGTTGTGTTGTTCCTTTTCCACACAGTAACTAGAGGGGGTTGTGTTGTTCCTTTTCCACACAGTAACTAGAGGGGGTTGTGTTGTTCCTTTTCCACACAGTATAGAGGGGGTTGTGTTGTTCCTTTTCCACACAGTAACTAGAGGGGGTTGTGTTGTTCCTTTTCCACACAGTAACTAGAGGGGGTTGTGTTGTTCCTTTTCCACACAGTAACTAGAGGGGGTTGTGTTGTTCCTTTTCCACACAGTATAGAGGGGGTTGTGTTGTTCCTTTTCCACACAGTATAGAGGGGGTTGTGTTGTTCCTTTTCCACACAGTATAGAGGGGGTTGTGTTGTTCCTTTTCCACACAGTATAGAGGGGGTTGTGTTGTTCCTTTTCCACACAGTATAGAGGGGGTTGTGTTGTTCCTTTTCCACACAGTATAGAGGGGGTTGTGTTGTTCCTTTTCCACACAGTATAGAGGGTGTTGTGTTGTCCCTTTTCCACACAGTAACTAGAGGGGGTTGTGTTGTTCCTTTTCCACACAGTATAGAGGGGGTTGTGTTGTCCCTTTTCCACACAGTATAGAGGGTGTTGTGTTGTTCCTTTTCCACACAGTATAGAGGGGGTTGTGTTGTTCCTTTTCCACACAGTATAGAGGGGGTTGTGTTGTTCCTTTTCCACACAGTATAGAGGGGGTTGTGTTGTTCCTTTTCCACACAGTATAGAGGGTGTTGTGTTGTCCCTTTTCCACACAGTAACTAGAGGGGGTTGTGTTGTTCCTTTTCCACACAGTATAGAGGGGGTTGTGTTGTCCCTTTTCCACACAGTAACTAGAGGGGGTTGTGTTGTTCCTTTTCCACACAGTATAGAGGGTGTTGTGTTGTTCCTTTTCCACACAGTATAGAGGGGGTTGTGTTGTTCCTTTTCCACACAGTATAGAGGGGGTTGTGTTGTTCCTTTTCCACACAGTATAGAGGGGGTTGTGTTGTCCCTTTTCCACACAGTATAGAGGGGGTTGTGTTGTCCCTTTTCCACACAGTATAGAGGGGGTTGTGTTGTTCCTTTTCCACACAGTATAGAGGGGGTTGTGTTGTCCCTTTTCCACACAGTATAGAGGGGGTTGTGTTGTCCCTTTTCCACACAGTATAGAGGGGGTTGTGTTGTTCCTTTTCCACACAGTATAGAGGGGGTTGTGTTGTTCCTTTTCCACACAGTATAGAGGGGGTTGTGTTGTTCCTTTTCCACACAGTATAGAGGGGGTTGTGTTGTCCCTTTTCCACACAGTATAGAGGGGGTTGTGTTGTCCCTTTTCCACACAGTATAGAGGGGGTTGTGTTGTTCCTTTTCCACACAGTATAGAGGGGGTTGTGTTGTTCCTTTTCCACACAGTATAGAGGGGGTTGTGTTGTTCCTTTTCCACACAGTATAGAGGGGGTTGTGTTGTTCCTTTTCCACACAGTATAGAGGGGGTTGTGTTGTTCCTTTTCCACACAGTATAGAGGGGGTTGTGTTGTCCCTTTTCCACACAGTATAGAGGGGGTTGTGTTGTTCCTTTTCCACACAGTATAGAGGGGGTTGTGTTGTCCCTTTTCCACACAGTATAGAGGGGGTTGTGTTGTTCCTTTTCCACACAGTATAGAGGGGGTTGTGTTGTTCCTTTTCCACACAGTATAGAGGGGGTTGTGTTGTTCCTTTTCCACACAGTATAGAGGGGGTTGTGTTGTTCCTTTTCCACACAGTATAGAGGGGGTTGTGTTGTCCCTTTTCCACACAGTATAGAGGGGGTTGTGTTGTCCCTTTTCCACACAGTATAGAGGGGGTTGTGTTGTTCCTTTTCCACACAGTATAGAGGGGGTTGTGTTGTTCCTTTTCCACACAGTATAGAGGGGGTTGTGTTGTTCCTTTTCCACACAGTATAGAGGGGGTTGTGTTGTTCCTTTTCCACACAGTATAGAGGGGGTTGTGTTGTTCCTTTTCCACACAGTATAGAGGGGGTTGTGTTGTCCCTTTTCCACACAGTATAGAGGGGGTTGTGTTGTTCCTTTTCCACACAGTATAGAGGGGGTTGTGTTGTTCCTTTTCCACACAGTATAGAGGGGGTTGTGTTGTTCCTTTTCCACACAGTATAGAGGGGGTTGTGTTGTTCCTTTTCCACACAGTATAGAGGGGGTTGTGTTGTCCCTTTTCCACACAGTATAGAGGGGGTTGTGTTGTTCCTTTTCCACACAGTATAGAGGGGGTTGTGTTGTCCCTTTTCCACACAGTATAGAGGGGGTTGTGTTGTCCCTTTTCCACACAGTATAGAGGGGGTTGTGTTGTTCCTTTTCCACACAGTAAATTCGGTCAATCGGCCGTCTCTGTTAGAGCTACAATATACTGGAACGCAATGCCTATGGACTTGAGAAGCTGAACTGATTATTGTACTTTTAAATGTAAAATGTAAAGCATGGCTCAAATCTATACACATGGGTTATCTGTTGTTCCTCACATGTTGTTATAATATAGGACCAGGGACTATGGACTAAGAGCTGGACTGTGTTTTTAGCGGGATTAGAACCCCAGTCTCCTAGACACAGAGCTGGTGTTATGATATAGGACCAGGGACTATGGACTAAGACCTGGAATGTGTTTTTAGCGGGATTAGAACCCCGGTCTCCTAGAGCTAACTCACGGTTGAGGATGTTGAGACCCAAGTGCAGAGGAGTACAGTCTGACCCCAACCAAGCTATGTCTACTAACAACTAGCTCATGTAGAGATACACAGTCTGACCCCAACCATGCTATGTCTACTAACTACTAGCTCATGTTGAGATACACAGTCTGACCCCAACCCTAATGTCTACTAACTACTAGCTCATGTAGAGATACACAGTCTGACCCCAACCATGCTATGTCTACTAACTACTTGCTCATGTTGAGATACACAGTCTGACCCCAACCATGCTATGTCTACTAACAACTAGCTCATGTTGAGATACACAGTCTGACCCCAACCATGCTATGTCTACTAACAACTAGCTCATGTTGAGATACACAGTCTGACCCCAACCATGCTATGTCTACTAACAACTAGCTCATGTTGAGATACACAGTCTGACCCCAACCATGCTATTCCTATACAATACCATCTTGCCTAAAATAATCAAAAATCCTTTATTTCTGTCTATTCTGTTTGGTTCAGGTTAATTACCTACTTGATGTAAAGACATGAATCAGTGTTTAGAAGTGGTGATATTGGGTCTCATTGATGTAATTATATCAGGGATCCTACCTTGTGTCTGCACTTCAGGACCACTCCATAGGCACCTGGTGGAGAGAGGAGTACTTTAAGATATCATCAATCAATCCTGGCTATCTTATTACATTACAATTACAGACTTACATCCCTAACACTGTACACCTGCTAACACCTGACCTAAAGCTTCCCTGTGTTGTTAAGAACATAACATTGATTTACGAAGACATGGAGTCACCTGCAGCAGCTAGACAGAAAAACAGAGAGCATCAACCAACAGCCTGGACAAATGAAATAATGACAGGATGAATGAAGAACATGAGGTCAAACTGCTGCCTGTATCGGTTCATAGGTTCTGTTCAATGCTAGTTTAAATGTAGTGTGTAGTGTAGTGGTAATGTTCCATAGTTTAAATGTAGTGTGTAGTGGTAATGTTCCATAGTTTAAATGTAGTGTGCAGTGGTAATGTTCCATAGTTTAAATGTAGTGTGTAGTGTAGTGGTAATGTTCCATAGTTTAAATGTAGTGTGTAGTGGTAATGTTCCATAGTTTAAATGTAGTGTGTAGTGGTAATGTTCCATAGTTTAAATGTAGTGTGTAGTGTAGTGGTAATGTTCCATAGTTTAAATGTAGTGTGTAGTGGTAATGTTCCATAGTTTAAATGTAGTGTGTAGTGGTAATGTTCCATAGTTTAAATGTAGTGTGTAGTGTAGTGGTAATGTTCCATAGTTTAAATGTAGTGTGTAGTGGTAATGTTCCATAGTTTAAATGTAGTGTGTAGTGGTAATGTTCCATAGTTTAAATGTAGTGTGTAGTGTAGTGGTAATGTTCCATAGTTTAAATGTAGTGTGTAGTGTAGTGGTAATGTTCCATAGTTTAAATGTAGTGTGTAGTGTAGTGGTAATGTTCCATAGTTTAAATGTAGTGTGTAGTGGTAATGTTCCATAGTTTAAATGTAGTGTGTAGTGGTAATGTTCCATAGTTTAAATGTAGTGTGTAGTGTAGTGGTAATGTTCCATAGTTTAAATGTAGTGTGTAGTGTAGTGGTAATGTTCCGTAGTTTAAATGTAGTGTGTAATGGTAATGTTCCATAGTTTAAATGTAGTGTGTAGTGGTAATGTTCCATAGTTTAAATGTAGTGTGTAGTGGTAATGTTCCATAGTTTAAATGTAGTGTGTAGTGGTAATGTTCCATAGTTTAAATGTAGTGTGTAGTGTAGTGGAAATGTTCCATAGTTTAAATGTAGTGTGTAATGGTAATGTTCCATAGTTTAAATGTAGTGTGTAGTGTAGTGGTAATGTTCCATAGTTTAAATGTAGTGTGTAGTGGTAATGTTCCATAGTTTAAATGTAGTGTGTAGTGTAGTGGTAATGTTCCATAGTTTAAATGTAGTGTGTAGTGGTAATGTTCAATGCTTTAAATGTAGTGTGTAGTGGTAATGTTCTGTAGTTTAAATGTAGTGTGTAGTGTGTAGTGGTAATGTTCCATAGTTTAAATGTAGTGTGTAATGGTAATGTTCCATAGTTTAAATGTAGTGTGTAGTGGTAATGTTCCATAGTTTAAATGTAGTGTGTAGTGTAGTGGTAATGTTCTGTAGTTTAAATGTAGTGTGTAGTGTAGTGGTAATGTTCCATAGTTTAAATGTAGTGTGTAGTGTAGTGGTAATGTTCCATAGTTTAAATGTAGTGTGTAATGGTAATGTTCCATAGTTTAAATGTAGTGTGCAGTGGTAATGTTCCATAGTTTAAATGTAGTGTGTAGTGTAGTGGTAATGTTCCATAGTTTAAATGTAGTGTGTAGTGGTAATGTTCCATAGTTTAAATGTAGTGTGTAGTGTAGTGGTAATGTTCCATAGTTTAAATGTAGTGTGTAGTGGTAATGTTCTGTAGTTTAAATGTAGTGTGTAGTGTAGTGGTAATGTTCCATAGTTTAAATGTAGTGTGTAGTGGT
The DNA here is from genome assembly GCA_023634145.1 of Thymallus thymallus. NCBI lineage: Eukaryota > Metazoa > Chordata > Actinopteri > Salmoniformes > Salmonidae > Thymallus > Thymallus thymallus. Next base: position 509,938 of record CM042414.1, read on the forward strand.
AATGTTCTGTAGTTTAAATGTAGTGTGTAGTGTAGTGGTAATGTTCCATAGTTTAAATGTAGTGTGTAGTGGTAATGTTCCATAGTTTAAATGTAGTGTGCAGTGTAGTGGTAATGTTCCATAGTTTAAATGTAGTGTGTAGTGTAGTGGTAATGTTCCATAGTTTAAATGTAGTGTGTAGTGTAGTGGTAATGTTCCATAGTTTAAATGTAGTGTGTAGTGTAGTGGTAATGTTCCATAGTTTAAATGTAGTGTGTAGTGTAGTGGTAATGTTCCATAGTTTAAATGTAGTGTGTAGTGGTAATGTTCCATAGTTTAAATGTAGTGTGTAGTGGTAATGTTCCATAGTTTAAATGTAGTGTGTAGTGTAGTGGTAATGTTCCATAGTTTAAATGTAGTGTGTAGTGGTAATGTTCCATAGTTTAAATGTAGTGTGTAATGGTAATGTTCCATAGTTTAAATGTAGTGTGTAGTGGTAATGTTCCATAGTTTAAATGTAGTGTGTAGTGTAGTGGTAATGTTCCATAGTTTAAATGTAGTGTGTAGTGTAGTGGTAATGTTCTGTAGTTTAAATGTAGTGTGTAGTGTAGTGGTAATGTTCCATAGTTTAAATGTAGTGTGTAGTGTAGTGGTAATGTTCCATAGTTTAAATGTAGTGTGTAATGGTAATGTTCAATGCTTTAAATGTAGTGTGTAGTGGTAATGTTCTGTAGTTTAAATGTAGTGTGTAGTGTAGTGGTAATGTTCCATAGTTTAAATGTAGTGTGTAGTGTAGTGGTAATGTTCTGTAGTTTAAATGTAGTGTGTAATGGTAATGTTCTGTAGTTTAAATGTAGTGTGTAGTGTAGTGGTAATGTTCCATAGTTTAAATGTAGTGTGTAGTGGTAATGTTCTGTAGTTTAAATGTAGTGTGTAATGGTAATGTTCTGTAGTTTAAATGTAGTGTGTAATGGTAATGTTCAATGCTTTAAATGTAGTGTGTAGTGGTAATGTTCCATAGTTTAAATGTAGTGTGTAGTGTAGTGGTAATGTTCTGTAGTTTAAATGTAGTGTGTAATGGTAATGTTCTGTAGTTTAAATGTAGTGTGTAATGGTAATGTTCAATGCTTTAAATGTAGTGTGTAGTGGTAATGTTCCATAGTTTAAATGTAGTGTGTAGTGTAGTGGTAATGTTCTGTAGTTTAAATGTAGTGTGTAGTGGTAATGTTCCATAGTTTAAATGTAGTGTGTAGTGGTAATGTTCCATAGTTTAAATGTAGTGTGTAGTGTAGTGGTAATGTTCCATAGTTTAAATGTAGTGTGTAATGGTAATGTTCTGTAGTTTAAATGTAGTGTGTAGTGGTAATGTTCCATAGTTTAAATGTAGTGTGTAATGGTAATGTTCCATAGTTTAAATGTAGTGTGTAGTGGTAATGTTCCATAGTTTAAATGTAGTGTGTAGTGTAGTGGTAATGTTCCATAGTTTAAATGTAGTGTGTAGTGTAGTGGTAATGTTCCATAGTTTAAATGTAGTGTGTAGTGGTAATGTTCCATAGTTTAAATGTAGTGTGTAGTGGTAATGTTCCATAGTTTAAATGTAGTGTGTAGTGTAGTGTGTAGTGGTAATGTTCCATAGTTTAAATGTAGTGTGTAGTGGTAATGTTCCATAGTTTAAATGTAGTGTGTAGTGTAGTGGTAATGTTCCATAGTTTAAATGTAGTGTGTAGAGTAGTGGTAATGTTCCATAGTTTAAATGTAGTGTGTAGTGGTAATGTTCCATAGTTTAAATGTAGTGTGTAGTGTAGTGGTAATGTTCCATAGTTTAAATGTAGTGTGTAGTGGTAATGTTCCATAGTTTAAATGTAGTGTGTAGTGTAGTGGTAATGTTCCATAGTTTAAATGTAGTGTGTAGTGTAGTGGTAATGTTCCATAGTTTAAATGTAGTGTGTAGTGGTAATGTTCCATAGTTTAAATGTAGTGTAGTGGTAATGTTCCATAGTTTAAATGTAGTGTGTAGTGGTAATGTTCCATAGTTTAAATGTAGTGTGTAGTGGTAATGTTCCATAGTTTAAATGTAGTGTGTAGTGTAGTGGTAATGTTCCATAGTTTAAATGTAGTGTGTAGTGGTAATGTTCCATAGTTTAAATGTAGTGTGTAGTGTAGTGGTAATGTTCCATAGTTTAAATGTAGTGTGTAGTGTAGTGGTAATGTTCCATAGTTTAAATGTAGTGTGTAGTGGTAATGTTCCATAGTTTAAATGTAGTGTGTAGTGTAGTGGTAATGTTCCATAGTTTAAATGTAGTGTGTAGTGTAGTGGTAATGTTCCATAGTTTAAATGTAGTGTGTAGTGGTAATGTTCCATAGTTTAAATGTAGTGTGTAGTGTAGTGGTAATGTTCCATAGTTTAAATGTAGTGTGTAGTGTAGTGGTAATGTTCCATAGTTTAAATGTAGTGTGTAGTGTAGTGGTAATGTTCCATAGTTTAGATGTAGTGTGTAGTGGTAATGTTCCATAGTTTAAATGTAGTGTGTAGTGTAGTGGTAATGTTCCATAGTTTAAATGTAGTGTGTAGTGGTAATGTTCCATAGTTTAAATGTAGTGTGTAGTGTAGTGGTAATGTTCCATAGTTTTAATGTAGTGTGTAGTGGTAATGTTCCATAGTTTAAACGTAGTGTGTAGTGTAGTGGTAATGTTCCATAGTTTAAATGTAGTGTGTAGTGTAGTGGTAATGTTCCATAGTTTAAATGTAGTGTGTAGTGTAGTGGTAATGTTCCATAGTTTAAATGTAGTGTGTAGTGGTAATGTTCCATAGTTTAAATGTAGTGTGTAGTGTAGTGGTAATGTTCCATAGTTTAAATGTAGTGTGTAGTGGTAATGTTCCATAGTTTAAATGTAGTGTGTAGTGTAGTGGTAATGTTCCATAGTTTAAATGTAGTGTGTAGTGTGTAGTGGTAATGTTCCATAGTTTAAATGTAGTGTGTAGTGTAGTGGTAATGTTCCATAGTTTAAATGTAGTGTGTAGTGTAGTGGTAATGTTCCATAGTTTAAATGTAGTGTGTAGTGTAGTGGTAATGTTCCATAGTTTAAATGTAGTGTGTAGTGGTAATGTTCCATAGTTTAAATGTAGTGTGTAGTGTAGTGTGTAGTGGTAATGTTCCATAGTTTAAATGTAGTGTGTAGTGGTAATGTTCCATAGTTTAAATGTAGTGTGTAGTGTAGTGGTAATGTTCCATAGTTTAAATGTAGTGTGTAGTGGTAATGTTCCATAGTTTAAATGTAGTGTAGTGGTAATGTTCCATAGTTTAAATGTAGTGTGTAGTGGTAATGTTCCATAGTTTAAATGTAGTGTGTAGTGTAGTGGTAATGTTCCATAGTTTAAATGTAGTGTGTAATGGTAATGTTCCATAGTTTAAATGTAGTGTAGTGGTAATGTTCCATAGTTTAAATGTAGTGTGTAGTGTAGTGGTAATGTTCCATAGTTTAAATGTAGTGTGTAGTGTAGTGGTAATGTTCCATAGTTTAAATGTAGTGTGTAGTGTAGTGGTAATGTTCCATAGTTTAAATGTAGTGTGTAGTGGTAATGTTCCATAGTTTAAATGTAGTGTGTAGTGGTAATGTTCCATAGTTTAAATGTAGTGTGTAGTGTAGTGGTAATGTTCCATAGTTTAAATGTAGTGTGTAGTGTAGTGGTAATGTTCCATAGTTTAAATGTAGTGTGTAGTGTAGTGGTAATGTTCCATAGTTTAAATGTAGTGTGTAGTGTAGTGGTAATGTTCCATAGTTTAAATGTAGTGTGTAGTGGTAATGTTCCATAGTTTAAATGTAGTGTAGTGGTAATGTTCCATAGTTTAAATGTAGTGTGTAGTGTAGTGGTAATGTTCCATAGTTTAAATGTAGTGTGTAGTGTAGTGGTAATGTTCTGTAGTTTAAATGTAGTGTGTAGTGGTAATGTTCCATAGTTTAAATGTAGTGTGTAGTGTAGTGGTAATGTTCCATAGTTTAAATGTAGTGTGTAGTGTAGTGGTAATGTTCCATAGTTTAAATGTAGTGTGTAGTGGTAATGTTCCATAGTTTAAATGTAGTGTGTAGTGGTAATGTTCCATAGTTTAAATGTAGTGTGTAGTGGTAATGTTCCATAGTTTAAATGTAGTGTGTAGTGTAGTGGTAATGTTCCATAGTTTAAATGTAGTGTGTAGTGTAGTGGTAATGTTCCATAGTTTAAATGTAGTGTGTAGTGGTAATGTTCCATAGTTTAAATGTAGTGTGTAGTGGTAATGTTCCATAGTTTAAATGTAGTGTGTAGTGGTAATGTTCCATAGTTTAAATGTAGTGTGTAGTGTAGTGGTAATGTTCCATAGTTTAAATGTAGTGTGTAATGGTAATGTTCCATAGTTTAAATGTAGTGTGTAGTGGTAATGTTCCATAGTTTAAATGTAGTGTGTAGTGGTAATGTTCCATAGTTTAAATGTAGTGTGTAGTGTAGTGGTAATGTTCCATAGTTTAAATGTAGTGTGTAGTGGTAATGTTCCATAGTTTAAATGTAGTGTGTAGTGTAGTGGTAATGTTCCATAGTTTAAATGTAGTGTGTAGTGGTAATGTTCCATAGTTTAAATGTAGTGTGTAGTGTAGTGGTAATGTTCCATAGTTTAAATGTAGTGTGTAGTGTAGTGGTAATGTTCCATAGTTTAAATGTAGTGTGTAGTGGTAATGTTCCATAGTTTAAATGTAGTGTGTAGTGTAGTGGTAATGTTCCATAGTTTAAATGTAGTGTGTAGTGTAGTGGTAATGTTCCATAGTTTAAATGTAGTGTGTAGTGTAGTGGTAATGTTCCATAGTTTAAATGTAGTGTGTAGTGGTAATGTTCCATAGTTTAAATGTAGTGTGTAGTGTAGTGGTAATGTTCCATAGTTTAAATGTAGTGTGTAGTGGTAATGTTCCATAGTTTAAATGTAGTGTGTAGTGTAGTGGTAATGTTCCATAGTTTAAATGTAGTGTGTAGTGTAGTGGTAATGTTCCATAGTTTAAATGTAGTGTGTAGTGGTAATGTTCCATAGTTTAAATGTAGTGTGTAGTGTAGTGGTAATGTTCCATAGTTTAAATGTAGTGTGTAGTGGTAATGTTCCATAGTTTAAATGTAGTGTGTAGTGTAGTGGTAATGTTCCATAGTTTAAATGTAGTGTGTAGTGTAGTGGTAATGTTCCATAGTTTAAATGTAGTGTGTAGAGTAGTGGTAATGTTCCATAGTTTAAATGTAGTGTGTAGTGGTAATGTTCCATAGTTTAAATGTAGTGTGTAGTGTAGTGGTAATGTTCCATAGTTTAAATGTAGTGTGTAGTGTAGTGGTAATGTTCCATAGTTTAAATGTAGTGTGTAGTGTAGTGGTAATGTTCCATAGTTTAAATGTAGTGTGTAGTGTAGTGGTAATGTTCCATAGTTTAAATGTAGTGTGTAGTGTAGTGGTAATGTTCCATAGTTTAAATGTAGTGTGTAGTGTAGTGGTAATGTTCCATAGTTTAAATGTAGTGTGTAGTGTAGTGGTAATGTTCCATAGTTTAAATGTAGTGTGTAGTGTAGTGGTAATGTTCCATAGTTTAAATGTAGTGTGTAGTGTAGTGGTAATGTTCCATAGTTTAAATGTAGTGTGTAGTGTAGTGGTAATGTTCCATAGTTTAAATGTAGTGTGTAGTGTAGTGGTAATGTTCCATAGTTTAAATGTAGTGTGTAGTGTAGTGGTAATGTTCCATAGTTTAAATGTAGTGTGTAGTGGTAATGGGTAGAGGGGATGGGTAGAGGGGATGGGTAGAGGGGATGGGTAGAGGGGATGGGTAGAGGGGATGGGTAGAGGGGATGGGTAGAAGAGATGGGGCTTGCTGGCTGGCTGGCTGGCTGGCTGCCTGTCTGGCTGGCTGGTTGACTGGCTGACTTGATGGCTGACTGGCTGACTGGCTGACTGGCTGACTTGCTGACTTGCTGGCTGGAACAATATCTAGTTCCACTATAATGTAGCCTAGTCCCAACTTCTTCTGATTTCTATAGTGCTTCATGATCCTTTACCCAGGACACCTATAGTGATCCATTACCTCCTATACACCTAACCCTATAACAACAGGACACCTATAGTGATCCATTACCTCCTATACACCTAACCCTAACCCTATAACAACAGGACACCTATAGTGATCCATTACCTCCTATACACCTAACCCTATAACAACAGGACACCTATAGTGATCCATTACCTCCTATACACCTAACCCTATAACAACAGGACACCTATAGTGATCCATTACCTCCTATACACCTAACCCTATAACAACAGGACACCTATAGTGATCCATTACCTCCTATACACCTAACCCTATAACAAACAGGACACCTATAGTGATCCATTACCTCCTATACACCTAACCCTAACCCTATAACAACAGGACACCTATAGTGATCCATTACCTCCTATACACCTAACCCTAACCCTATAACAACAGGACACCTATAGTGATCCATTACCTCCTATACACCTAACCCTATAACAAACAGGACACCTATAGTGATCCATTACCTCCTATACACCTAACCCTAACCCTATAACAACAGGACACCTATAGTGATCCATTACCTCCTATACACCTAACCCTAACCCTATAACAACAGGACACCTATAGTGATCCATTACCTCCTATACACCTAACCCTATAACAACAGGACACCTATAGTGATCCATTACCTCCTATACACCTAACCATATAACAACAGGACACCTATAGTGATCCATTCCCTCCTATACACCTAACCCTATAACAACAGGACACCTATAGTGATCCATTACCTCCTATACACCTAACCCTATAACAACAGGACACCTATAGTGATCCATTACCTCCTATACACCTAACCCTAACCCTATAACAACAGGACACCTATAGTGATCCATTACCTCCTATACACCTAACCCTATAACAACAGGACACCTATAGTGATCCATTACCTCCTATACACCTAACCCTATAACAACAGGACACCTATAGTGATCCATTACCTCCTATACACCTAACCCTAACCCTCTAACAACAGGACACCTATAGTGATCCATTACCACCTATACACCTAACCCTATAACAACAGGACACCTATAGTGATCCATTACCTCCTATACACCTAACCCTAACCCTATAACAACAGGACACCTATAGTGATCCATTACCTCCTATACACCTAACCCTCTAACAACAGGACACCTATAGTGATCCATTACCTCCTATACACCTAACCCTATAACAACAGGACACCTATAGTGATCCATTACCTCCTATACACCTAACCCTATAACAACAGGACACCTATAGTGATCCATTACCTCCTATACACCTAACCCTAACCCTATAACAACAGGACACCTATAGTGATCCATTACCACCTATACACCTAACCCTATAACAACAGGACACCTATAGTGATCCATTACCTCCTATACACCTAACCCTATAACAACAGGACACCTATAGTGATCCATTACCTCCTATACACCTAACCCTAACCCTATAACAACAGGACACCTATAGTGATCCATTACCACCTATACACCTAACCCTATAACAACAGGACACCTATAGTGATCCATTACCTCCTATACACCTAACCCTATAACACCCCCCCCACACACACACACCATCTTTAGAAAGCCTCTGTAACGGTAGTGACGAAGCTAGTGATCTTACCTTCACCTACGATCCCAAGGACTTCAAATTTATTCATCACATCACCAACGCCAGGGTTCTTCATGAAGTTAAAAGGCAGCTGGGGTGAGGTCAGAGGTCAAAGGTGGGGTCAGAGAGGTGTCCCAGCTAGAGGAGGGGGGTCTGGGGTGGTCTCCTGGCTCCTGGGAGTGGTTAACTACCGTTGGCCACATTCTCCTTTCAATGGTTCCCTCTCACCGGATCACCCTCACCTAGACAGAGGAAGTCACAACAATCAACAGAGGAATCCAACATAAAATACTTACTTTTTAGGTCTGAAAACATCTGGCCAACTTTTATTTGAGTGAGCTATCCCTTTAAGTGCTGACTTTCCCTGAACACCTCCTCTCCTCATCTCCCACATAGAAGTGGGTTCAGTATGCAAACCCCTGATCTAAAATAAACCAGGCAGACAGCATCCTAGTACAGTCAACATGGCTTTGTCTCTCTGCTAACTGACAGAGATCATTACGAACAGAGGCTCAGGTCAGAAGGGTTAGGGTTATTATACGAGGTAGCTGTTCTCCTGAACAAACAGCTGATCCTTCATCTTTTGTTTCAGTAGCAGAGGATCATGCTTTCATTTAGTTTCCAACAACAGGATGAATCATGCGTGGTAATGGACAGTCAGTGGAATTCAACACCTTCAAATCAGCTGGCAGATGATCCTCACCAGCACAGTGTTACTGAACATAGACAACGAGAGACGAACAATTATGCTCCTGAAAATAAACATCTGGATTATGTAAGACCATCTGGGAACACTGCCAATGACAACAAGAAGATACGGTTGAGGTCGGAGTTTACATCCACCTTAGCAAAATGCATTTAAACTCAGTTTACATACACCTTAGCAAAATGCATTTAAACTCAGTTTACATACACCTTAGCAAAATGCATTTAAACTCAGTTTACATACACCTTAGCCAAATACATTTAAACTTTTTCACAATTCCTGACATTTAATCCTAGTAATAATTCCCTGTCTTAGGTCAGTTAGGATCACCACATTATTTTAAGAATGTGAAATGTCAGAATAATAGTAGAGAGAATTATTTATTTCAGATTTTATTTCTTTCATCACATTCCCAGTGGGTCAGAAGTTTACATACACTCAATTAGTATTTGGTAGCATTGCCTTTAAATTGTTTAACTTGGGTCAAACGTTTCAGGTAGCCTTCCACAAGCTTCCCACAATAAGTTGGGTGAATTTTGGCCCATTCCTCCTGACAGAACTGGTGTAACTGAGTCAGGTTTGTAGGCCTCCTTTCTCGCACACGCTTTTTCAGTTCTGCCCACAAATGTTCTATAGGATTGAGGTCAGGGCTTTGTGATGGCCACTCCAATACCTTGACGTTGTTGTCCTTAAGCCATTTTGCCACAACTTTGGAAGTATGCTTGGGGTCATTGTGCATTTGGAAGACCCATTTGCGACCAAGCTTTAACTTCCTGACTGATGTCTTGAGATGTTGCTTCAATATATCCACATCATTTTCCTTCCTCATGATGCCATCTATTTTGTGAAGTGCACCAGTCCCTCCTGCAGCAAAGCACCCCCACAACAAAATTATGTCAATTAGCCAATCAGAAGCTTCTAAAGCCATGACTTCATTTTATGGAATTTTCCAAGCTGTTTAAAGGCACAGTCAACTTAGTGTATGTAAACTTCTGACCCACTAGAATTGTGATATAGTGAATTATAAGTGAAATAATCTGTCTGTAAATAATTGTTGGAAGAATTACTTGTGTCATGCACAAAGTAGATGTCCTAACCGACTTGCCAAAACTATAGTTTGTTAACATGAAATCTGTGGAGTGGTTGAAAAATGAGTTTTAATGACTTCAACCTAAGTGTATGTAAACTTCTGACTTCAACTGTATATTATAATGTGCGCTATGTAATTAAATCCAGTGACCTTGCTGGTTGTGACGTCTGGTTTTATTTTGCCTGCAGCTAATTAAACCTGGAAACCCTACAGTGGCCTACTCCTATACAGTAGAGGACTAGTAGTAATAACACCTGGAAACCCTACTCCTATACAGTACAGGGCTAGTAGTAATAACACCTGGAAACCCTACTCCTATACAGTACAGGACTAGTAGTAATAACACCTGGAAACCCTACTCCTATACAGTGCAGGGCTAGTAGTAATAACACCTGGAAACCCTACTCCTATACAGTACAGGACTAGTAGTAATAACACCTGGAAACCCTACTCCTATACAGTACAGGACTAGTAGTAATAACACCTGGAAACCCTACTCCTATACAGTACAGGGCTAGTAGTAATAACACCTGGAAACCCTACTCCTATACAGTACAGGGCTAGTAGTAATAACACCTGGAAACCCTACTCCTATACAGTACAGGACTAGTAGTAATAACACCTGGAAACCCTACTCCTATACAGTTGAGGACTAGTAGTAATAACACCTGGAAACCCTACTCCTATACAGTACAGGACTAGTAGTAATAACACCTGGAAACCCTACTCCTATACAGTACAGGACTAGTAGTAATAACACCTGGAAACCCTACTCCTATACAGTACAGGACTAGTAGTAATAACACCTGGAAACCCTACTCCTATACAGTACAGGACTAGTAGTAATAACACCTGGAAACCCTACTCCTATACAGTACAGGACTAGTAGTAATAACACCTGGACACCCTACTCCTATACAGTACAGGACTAGTAGTAATAACACCTGGAAACCCTACTCCTATACAGTACAGGACTAGTAGTAATAACACCTGGAAACCCTACTCCTATACAGTACAGGACTAGTAGTAATAACACCTGGAAACCCTACTCCTATACAGTACAGGACTAGTAGTAATAACACCTGGAAACCCTACTCCTATACAGTACAGGACTAGTAGTAATAACACCTGGAAACCCTACTCCTATACAGTACAGGACTAGTAGTAATAACACCTGGAAACCCTACTCCTATACAGTACAGGACTAGTAGTAATAACACCTGGAAACCCTACTCCTATACAGTACAGGACTAGTAGTAATAACACCTGGAAACCCTACTCCTATACAGTACAGGACTAGTAGTAATAACACCTGGAAACCCTACTCCTATACAGTACAGGACTAGTAGTAATAACACCTGGAAACCCTACTCCCATACAGTACAGGACTAGTAGTAATAACACCTGGAAACCCTACTCCTATACAGTACAGGACTAGTAGTAATAACACCTGGAAACCCTACTCCTATACAGTACAGGACTAGTAGTAATAACACCTGGAAACCCTACTCCTATACAGTACAGGGCTAGTAGTAATAACACCTGGAAACCCTACTCCTATACAGTACAGGACTAGTAGTAATAACACCTGGAAACCCTACTCCTATACAGTACAGGACTAGTAGTAATAACACCTGGAAACCCTACTCCTATACAGTACAGGACTAGTAGTAATAACACCTGGAAACCCTACTCCTATACAGTACAGGACTAGTAGTAATAACACCTGGAAACCCTACTCCTATACAGTACAGGACTAGTAGTAATAACACCTGGAAACCCTACTCCTATACAGTACAGGACTAGTAGTAATAACACCTGGAAACCCTACTCCTATACAGTACAGGACTAGTAGTAATAACACCTGGACACCCTACTCCTATACAGTACAGGACTAGTAGTAATAACACCTGGAAACCCTACTCCTATACAGTACAGGACTAGTAGTAATAACACCTGGAAACCCTACTCCTATACAGTACAGGACTAGTAGTAATAACACCTGGAAACCCTACTCCTATACAGTACAGGACTAGTAGTAATAACACCTGGAAACCCTACTCCTATACAGTACAGGACTAGTAGTAATAACACCTGGACACCCTACTCCTATACAGTACAGGGATAGTAGTAATAACACCTGGACACCCTACTCCTATACAGTACAGGACTAGTAGTAATAACACCTGGAAACCCTACTCCTATACAGTACAGGACTAGTAGTAATAACACCTGGAAACCCTACTCCTATACAGTACAGGACTAGTAGTAATAACACCTGGAAACCCTACTCCTATACAGTACAGGACTAGTAGTAATAACACCTGGAAACCCTACTCCTATACAGTACAGGACTAGTAGTAATAACACCTGGAAACCCTACTCCTATACAGTACAGGGCTAGTAGTAATAACACCTGGAAACCCTACTCCTATACAGTACAGGACTAGTAGTAATAACACCTGGAAACCCTACTCCTATACAGTACAGGGCTAGTAGTAATAACACCTGGAAACCCTACTCCTATACAGTACAGGGCTAGTAGTAATAACACCTGGAAACCCTACTCCTATACAGTACAGGACTAGTAGTAATAACACCTGGACACCCTACTCCTATACAGTACAGGACTAGTAGTAATAACACCTGGAAACCCTACTCCTATACAGTACAGGACTAGTAGTAATAACACCTGGAAACCCTACTCCTATACAGTACAGGACTAGTAGTAATAACACCTGGACACCCTACTCCTATACAGTACAGGGCTAGTAGTAATAACACCTGGAAACCCTACTCCTATACAGTACAGGGCTAGTAGTAATAACACCTGGAAACCCTACTCCTATACAGTACAGGACTAGTAGTAATAACACCTGGAAACCCTACTCCTATACAGTACAGGACTAGTAGTAATAACACCTGGAAACCCTACTCCTATACAGTACAGGGCTAGTAGTAATAACACCTGGAAACCCTACTCCTATACAGTACAGGACTAGTAGTAATAACACCTGGAAACCCTACTCCTATACAGTACAGGGCTAGTAGTAATAACACCTGGAAACCCTACTCCTATACAGTACAGGGCTAGTAGTAATAACACCTGGAAACCCTACTCCTATACAGTACAGGACTAGTAGTAATAACACCTGGACACCCTACTCCTATACAGTACAGGACTAGTAGTAATAACACCTGGAAACCCTACTCCTATACAGTACAGGACTAGTAGTAATAACACCTGGAAACCCTACTCCTATACAGTACAGGACTAGTAGTAATAACACCTGGAAACCCTACTCCTATACAGTACAGGACTAGTAGTAATAACACCTGGAAACCCTACTCCTATACAGTACAGGACTAGTAGTAATAACACCTGGAAACCCTACTCCTATACAGTACAGGACTAGTAGTAATAACACCTGGAAACCCTACTCCTATACAGTACAGGACTAGTAGTAATAACACCTGGAAACCCTACTCCTATACAGTACAGGACTAGTAGTAATAACACCTGGAAACCCTACTCCTATACAGTACAGGACTAGTAGTAATAACACCTGGACACCCTACTCCTATACAGTACAGGACTAGTAGTAATAACACCTGGAAACCCTACTCCTATACAGTACAGGACTAGTAGTAATAACACCTGGAAACCCTACTCCTATACAGTACAGGACTAGTAGTAATAACACCTGGACACCCTACTCCTATACAGTACAGGACTAGTAGTAATAACACCTGGAAACCCTACTCCTATACAGTACAGGACTAGTAGTAATAACACCTGGACACCCTACTCCTATACAGTACAGGACTAGTAGTAATAACACCTGGAAACCCTACTCCTATACAGTACAGGACTAGTAGTAATAACACCTGGACACCCTACTCCTATACAGTACAGGAATATTAGTAATTGGATTACAAATATCTACAGTTATTTTGTTAAGACCTAGATAATATTTCCGCCATATTTCAAATCAATGTCTTAAAAAGGGCCGTTCCAGCCTGTGTGTGGTGTGTGTGTGTGTGGTGTGTGGTGTGTGTGGTGTGTGTGTGTGTGTGTGTGTGTGTGTGTGGTGTGTGTGTGGTGTGTGTGTGTGTGGTGTGTGGTGTGTGTGTGTGGTGTGTGTGTGTGTGTGTGTGTGGTGTGTGTGTGTGGTGTGTGTGTGTGTGTGTGTGTGTGTGTGTGTGTGTGGTGTGTGTGTGTGTGTGGTGTGTGTGTGTGTGTGTGTGTGTGTGTGTGGTGTGTGTGTGTGTGTGGTGTGTGTGGTGTGTGTGTGTGTGTGTGTGTGTGTGGTGTGTGTGTGTGTGTGTGTGTGTGTGGTGTGTGTGTGTGTGTGTGTGTGTGGTGTGTGTGTGTGTGGTGTGTGTGTGTGTGTGTGTGTGTGTGTGTGTGTGTGTGTGTGGTGTGTGGTGTGTGTGTGGTGTGTGTGTGTGTGTGTGTGTGTGTGTGTGTGTGTGTGGTGTGTGTGTGTGTGTGTGTGGTGTGTGTGTGTGGTGTGTGGTGTGTGTGTGGTGTGTGTGTGGTGTGTGTGTGTGTGTGTGTGTGTGTGTGTGTGTGTGGTGTGTGTGTGTGTGTGTGTGTGTGTGGTGTGTGTGTGTGTGTGTGTGTGTGGTGTGTGTGTGGTGTGTGTGTGTGTGTGGTGTGTGTGTGGTGTGTGTGTGTGTGTGTGTGTGTGTGTGTGTGTGTGTGTGGTGTGTGGTGTGTGGTGTGTGTGTGTGTGTGTGTGTGTGTGTGTGTGTGTGTGTGTGGTGTGTGTGTGTGTGTGTGTGATGATGCTAGCAGGAGCATGTTTTTTAACCCACATACAGTATATTACTGTACTGGGTGTCAGGCAGCTAGAGAGCTATCTATCATATCAATACTAGAGCTGAAAACTGAAGAAACAAAGCAGAACATCTGCTCTTACACACAAGTGAAATGTTCAACGTCTACAGGCTTGACATTTTGCCCTTGATCTAACGTTAGCTCGCTAACCACAGATCCAGCATCGATGAACCAACTCCGTGCTCTACAGAGGACGACACTACGCACTAAATGGCTGAATAAAAACCAACTGTTTATACCTACCTACTCAAAGTATTTCTAATGGACGACAAACAACGCTACTCACTCAGTGTTAGTAAATGGATGAACTGGACCCATCCTCCACATCCAAGACAGGATCTTTAATTGCAGCAACAGTAAGCGGAGCCGCTGGTTATTAGTAATACGTAAGCAACAGTTTGAGTGACGTAACGGTATCCAGTCAAATAGATTAGGGTTCATTATAATGACGTCTTCCAGTGTGAAACCAATGAAGGGACTGGAAATGGGCGGGACATACTTCTGATAATGGAAGTTCACCAAAAAAGTCGACAAAATAGTTAATTTGTATAGAATTAACAACATTTTGATTCACATCTAATGGTAATCTGCATTAATAATTTAATTGGATGTTTGTTGGTTTTACCATAAGAGATATCCTAATCGATGACATATATTTAGTTGATCAAAATCCTAAATACAGTTTTCTATGGTTCTTCATGAACACTGAATCAGACAATATAAACTTTTTCCTTTTTTCAATTAATTCATGCAGAGAATGTATTCCTAGTCTGTAGGTTCCTCACATTATTATTTCCCCACCTGGCCTAAAGTTGACATCACAGGCAGACAAGCCAGAGTGTTCAATAAGTTTTCCATCCTCTCTGGACAAGCTACTACCCTTAAAGAAATCACCATATTGTCTACAGTCAATATAAAAGGTTACCACTCATTTAGATGTGAAAAATGTAGTCATTGCAAACGATAAGTATTATTAGCAGTGGTGTAAAGTACTGAAGTAAAACAATGTTGATCTAATTAGCATAATACAAAATGCCTTCCACATTTGTCAGACCATGAGGCATCCCAAAAATCATTGTCTTCTCACAAAAACGTCTGTACAGTCCGAACGGTTTGGCAAACTAATATGGCCACTCTATGGAAAGACGAGACTCATGATGCTTTGCTCGTTTTGCTCATTTTGTCCCCACAAGTTTGCGGATGCCAGAAGAACGCTACCTAACACAATTCTTAGAGCCAACTGTAAAGTTTGGTGGAAGAGGAATAATGATGTGGGGCTGTTTCATGGTCTGAGTTAGTGATGGGAAAACTTAAACGCTACAGCATACAATAACATACTAGACTATTCTGTGCTTCCAACTTTGTGGCACTTTGAGGAAGGCCCTTTCCTGTTTCAGTATGACAATGCCCTGTGCACAAAGCAAGGTCCATACAGAAATGGTTTGTCAAGATCGGTGTGGAAGAACTTGACTGGCCTGCACAAAGCCAAGACCTCAACCCCATCAAACACAATTTGGATGAATTGGAATGCAGACTGTGAGCCAGGCCTAATCGCCCAACATCAGTGCCCGACCTCACTAATGCTCTTGTGGCTGAATGGAAGCAAGTCCTCACAGCAATGTTCCAACATCTAGTGGAAAGCCTTCCCAGAAGAGTGGAGGCTCTTGTAGCAGCAAAGGTGGGACCAACTCCATATTAATGTCCATGATTTTGGAATGAGATGTTCGACGAGCAGGTGTCCACATACTTTGTCATGTAATGTACAGCAATGGGGCGGCAGGTAGCCCAGTTCCCCAGTAGGACGTCATTGTAAATAAGAATTTGTTCTTAACTGACTTGCCTAGTTAAATAAAGGTAAAAAAAAAAATAATAATAAAAATGAAAAAAAATAATAAAAAATAAATAAATAACGAGAGCAGGCACAGAGACATAGAAACTCTACAGCCAGCAGATGGAGACACAGAGACTCTTGAGCCAGCAGATGGAGACACAGAGACTCTACAGCCAGCAGATGGAGAAACAGAGACTCTACAGCCAGCAGATGGAGGCACAGAGACTCTACAGCCAGCAGATGGAGACACAGAGACTCTACAGCCAGCAGATGGAGACAGAGACATGGAGACTCTACAGCCAGCAGATCAATCAATCAATCAAATGTATTTATAAAGCCCTTTTTACATCAGCCGACGCCACAAAGTGCTATACAGAAACCCAGCCTAAAACAGCAAGCAATGCAGATGTAGAAGCACGGTAAAGGCAGGAACCTAGGAAGAAACCTAGAGAGGAACCAGGCTCTGAGGGGTGGCCATTCCTCTTCTGGCTGTGCCAGGTGGAGATTATAACAATTCATGGCCATTAAGACCAGATATTTCTCCAAGATGTTCAAACGTTCATAGATGACCAGCAGGGTCAAATAATAATCACAGTAGAGGATCCATGTCACAGTAGAGTCTGCAGATGGAGACGGAGACTCTACAGCCAGTAGATGGAGACAGAGAGACATGGAGAGACTATAGCCAGAGATATGGAGACAGAGAGACATGGAGAGACTATAGCCATAGACATGGAGACAGAGAGACATGGAGAGACTATAGCCAGAGACATGGAGACTCTACAGCCAGTAGATAATAATAATAATAATAATAATATAATAATAAACTTTATTTATATAGCACCCATCACAGAAAGAATCACAGAGTGCTTTACAAGTAGCAAGTATACCATTTAAAAAACATCATACTAACATAAAAACATAAAACATAAAAGCACAATCAATTAAAAGCTTGTCTAAATAGTAGTGTCTTCAGCTGCTTTTTAAAAGAAACAATAGAATCGGCCACACGCAACGACAAGGGCAGGGCATTCCACAATTTTGGAGCAGTCGCCTGGAAGGAACGATCTCCCCTAGTTTTAAGGCGGGTTTTAGGTACCATCAGGAGATTCTGACCTGAGGAGCGAAGAATACGAGACGAAGAGTAAGGGGTCAACATGTCAGTGATGTATTGAGGCGTCTGTCCATGTAGTGCTTTAAAAGTCCATGTAGATGGAGACAGAGAGACATGGAGAGACTATAGCCAGAGACATGGAGACAGAGAGACATGGAGAGACTATAGCCAGAGCCATGGAGACAAGAGAGACATGGAGACACTATAGCCAGAGATATGGAGACAGAGAGACATGGAGAGACTATAGCCAGAGATATGGAGACAGAGAGACATGGAGAGACTATAGCCAGAGACATGGAGACAGAGAGACATGGAGAGACTATAGCCAGAGACATGGAGACTCTACAGCCAGTAGATGGAGACAGAGAGACATGGAGAGACTATAGCCAGAGATATGGAGACAGAGAGACATGGAGAGACTATAGCCAGAGACATGGAGACAGAGAGACATGGAGAGACTATAGCCAGAGACATGGAGACAGAGAGACATGGAGAGACTATAGCCAGAGATATGGAGACAAGAGAGACATGGAGAGACTATAGCCAAAGATATGGAGACAGAGAGACATGGAGAGACTATAGCCAGAGACATGGAGACAGAGAGACATGGAGAGACTATAGCCAGAGACATGGAGACAGAAAGACATGGAGAGACTATAGCCAGAGACATGGAGACAGAGAGACATGGAGAGACTATAGCCAGAGACATGGAGACAGAGAGACATGGAGAGACTATAGCCAGAGACATGGAGACTCTACAGCCAGTAGATGGAGACAAGAGAGACATGGAGAGACTATAGCCAGAGACATGGAGACAGAGAGACATGGAGAGACTATAGCCAGAGACATGGAGACAGAGAGACATGGAGAGACTATAGCCAGAGACATGGAGACAGAGAGACATGGAGAGACTATAGCCAGAGCCATGGAGACAGAGAGACATGGAAAGACTATAGCCAGAGACATGGAGACAGAGAGACATGGAGAGACTATAGCCAGAGACATGGAGACAGAGAGACATGGAGAGACTATAGCCAGAGACATGGAGACAGAGAGACATGGAGAGACTATAGCCAGAGACATGGAGACAGAGAGACATGGAGAGACTATAGCCAGAGACATGGAGACAGAGAGACATGGAGAGACTATAGCCAGAGACATGGAGACAGAGAGACATGGAGAGACTATAGCCAGAGACATGGAGACAGAGAGACATGGAGAGACTATAGCCAGAGAGACATGGAGAGACTATAGCCAGAGACATGGAGACAGAGAGACATGGAGAGACTATAGCCAGAGACATGGAGACAGAGAGACATGGAGAGACTATAGCCAGAGACATGGAGACAGAGAGACATGGAGAGACTATAGCCAGAGACATGGAGACAGAGAGACATGGAGAGACTATAGCCAGAGACATGGAGACAGAGAGACATGGAGAGACTATAGCCAGAGACATGGAGACAGAGAGACATGGAGAGACTATAGCCAGAGACATGGAGACAGAGAGACATGGAGAGACTATAGCCAGAGCCATGGAGACAGAGAGACATGGAGAGACTATAGCCAGAGCCATGGAGACAGAGAGACATGGAGAGACTATAGCCAGAGACATGGAGACAGAGAGACATGGAGAGACTATAGCCAGAGATATGGAGACAGAGAGACATGGAGAGACTATAGCCAGAGACATGGAGACAGAGAGACATGGAGAGACTATAGCCAGAGACATGGAGACAGAGAGACATGGAGAGACTATAGCCAGAGACATGGAGACAGAGAGACATGGAGAGACTATAGCCAGAGCCATGGAGACAGAGAGACATGGAGAGACTATAGCCAGAGACATGGAGACAGAGAGACATGGAGAGACTATAGCCAGAGATATGGAGACAGAGAGACATGGAGAGACTATAGCCAGAGACATGGAGACAGAGAGACATGGAGAGACTATAGCCAGAGACATGGAGACAGAGAGACATGGAGAGACTATAGCCAGAGACATGGAGACAGAGAGACATGGAGACACTATAGCCAGAGATATGGAGACAGAGAGACATGGAGACACTATAGCCAGAGACATGGAGACAGAGACATGGAGAGACTATAGCCAGAGACATGGAGACAGAGAGACATGGAGAGACTATAGCCAGAGACATGGAGACAGAAAGACATGGAGAGACTATAGCCAGAGACATGGAGACAGAGAGACATGGAGAGACTATAGCCAGAGCCATGGAGACAGAGAGACATGGAGAGACTATAGCCAGAGACATGGAGACAGAGAGACATGGAGAGACTATAGCCAGAGCCATGGAGACAAGAGAGACATGGAGACACTATAGCCAGAGACATGGAGAGACTATAGCCAGAGATATGGAGACAGAGAGACATGGAGAGACTATAGCCAGAGACATGGAGACAGAGAGACATGGAGACACTATAGCCAGAGACATGGAGACAGAGAGACATGGAGACACTATAGCCAGAGATATGGAGACAGAGAGACATGGAGACACTATAGCCAGAGACATGGAGACAGAGAGACATGGAGAGACTATAGCCAGAGACATGGAGACAGAGAGACATGGAGAGACTATAGCCAGAGACATGGAGACAGAAAGACATGGAGAGACTATAGCCAGAGACATGGAGACAGAGAGACATGGAGAGACTATAGCCAGAGCCATGGAGACAGAGAGACATGGAGAGACTATAGCCAGAGACATGGAGACAGAGAGACATGGAGAGACTATAGCCAGAGATATGGAGACAGAGAGACATGGAGAGACTATAGCCAGAGACATGGAGACAGAGAGACTATAGCCAGAGACATGGAGACAGAGAGACATGGAGAGACTATAGCCAGAGACATGGAGACAGAGAGACATGGAGAGACTATAGCCAGAGACATGGAGACAGAGAGACATGGAGACACTATAGCCAGAGACATGGAGACAGAGAGACATGGAGAGACTATAGCCAGAGACATGGAGACAGAGAGACATGGAGAGACTATAGCCAGAGACATGGAGACAGAGAGACATGGAGAGACTATAGCCAGAGACATGGAGACAGAGAGACATGGAGAGACTATAGCCAGAGACATGGAGACAGAGAGACATGGAGAGACTATAGCCAGAGACATGGAGACAGAGAGACATGGAGACACTATAGCCAGAGACATGGAGACAGAGAGATATGGAGAGACTATAGCCAGAGACATGGAGACAGAGAGACATGGAGAGACTATAGCCAGAGACATGGAGACACTATAGCCAGAGACATGGAGACAGAGAGACATGGAGAGACTATAGCCAGAGGCATGGAGACAGAGAGACATGGAGAGACTATAGCCAGAGACATGGAGACAGAGAGATATGGAGACTTGGTATTAATGGAAACTTTTTAAATATTTGACAAAATAAACAATTTAACCACCCTTGCAACAATTTGAAAAAGGTAATGTATTTACACATTTCTACAAAAGATATATAATAATACAAAACTGATGCAAATCATTTAACTTGAAGCTTTCAGCACCAAAACATTTACACTTTCACACAGTTTCATTTGTAAACCAAAAGAACAGTTGAATGTTACACATTGATATGCTTTGGCAGAAACATCAGATGTGCCTCCATCCTAACAGCACAGATTAGGAACCATGGAGGGTTATCAAAATAAGTATAACAATCTTACAAGGAAATCCTTTATTAATAACTTCAGGTACATTAAAACGCAGAAGTTCACAAACCACACTTTATCTACATTCCATTTGTTTAATGACAGAGACATTTTTTTATGTTGGAATTATAGCTGACAGAATCCTTATTCTGACTATTAGCCAATCTGTAATAAAAGCCTGGCGTTGTTGCAGAACTTTATATCCTCATTTATAAAAACAGCTTTATGTTTCTGTTGTCTGAGCTGAACTTGTCCAATAGTCAAAACTCAACCAAAATGTAGTCAGAAGTTGAGAGTGAAGCTAAGGACACTTTAGAGGAAAACGGCTTCATAGATACCTATTAACCTAGAAAAACTGTTCTGTAGCAATGAGGTTTGTAGTAGGATACAGGTCCAATTCATTATCACTGCATATTGGCTTTGCTTGAATTGCCCTGCCAATGCCAAGTTATATTTTAATATTTGAGGTAGGCTATATGATCACACTGGTAATAGATCAGTTGTTGTGCTACTTGTGAGGCACAGCTTAGTGAGAATACATTAAAATAATTAAAAGTTTATTTTACTGGGCTGATGGTGCCTGCATCTGATGGTCAGTCTCAGCGGAGGGAGAGAGCAGCAGACTGAGGGTCCGCCTCTCAACGTCCCTCCGCTCTCTTTCCACCACTAGGGGAGCCATGTTACAGATGATGGCGAAACTCGAGTCACACTGCATTATTTCTGCCTCATGTACAAATTCATGTTGTTACTCCAACGAACAGAGAAAGTGAACTATTCCTCAATAATAAAAAAAGACCCAATCCGCTAATAATAACAACGTAAGCCTATCAAAATTATATTCCTACTTATTCATTACAGATGTAGTGCTGGTTGTAGCGTGAGTAGAAGTAGGGAGAACACACATTTTATGGTTTATAAAAGTGTTGAATACAAAGTGTTGACAGTAAGAACTTAAATATGAACTCACTCATACAAACAGCATCTCTTTGCTGGATTCATTGACAGTCTCTCTGGTCACCCTTTTTCTCCCCGTTTTCGTGATATCCAATCGGTAGTTCAAGTCTTGTTCCATCGCTGCAACTCCCGTACGGACTTGGGAGAGGCGAAGGTCGAGAGCCATGCGTCCTCCGAAACACGACCCTGCCAAGCCGCACTGCTTCTTGACACACTGCTCGCTTAACCCGGAAGCCAGCCGCACCAATGTGTTGGAGGAAACACCTTCTAGCTGGCGACCGAAGTCAGCTTGCAGGTGTCCGGCCCGCCACAAGGAGTCGCTAGAGCGAGATGGGACAAGGAAATTCCGAACGGCCAAACCTTCCCCTAACCCGGACGACGCTGGGCCAATTGTGCGCCGCATCATGGGTCTCCCGGTATCGGCTGGGATCGAACCCGGGTCTATAGTGACGCCTCAAGTACTACGATGCCTTAGACCGCTGCGCCACTCTGGAGCATCTAGTCATGATTTTAAGCGTTTTGAAATCTCACAGTATCAACTTTGCTGTAGCTTTTTTTTTTTTACGCCTGCTACGTTACTGCAGGCACGGTAACCTGAGCCATCCGATTGGCCAGCAGTAGGCCAATAGTGGACCTGATTTTCTCTCTGGGCCCGCCAGGAAGGCAGAGTTTGTACTTTCAGACACATGAAATAGTTCTAAATGGGAGCACTGCGCCTGAATCATCTGAATCATCGGGTGCACCTACCGCCAACAACGCATGACTAATACAAAATAATAGGAACGCAAAGCTTTATCGCTGGCTTTTTTACAGAAATGTTTGCCGATCAATGAGAAATGCCTTGGAGATGGACGTCGGTGACCACTGCTCTAACAGAAACCGACCAATGTGGCTGGTGGTGTGGATGTATGATGGCTGCAGAGTGTTAAGTTAATTACATCTCTTCTAGCTTATTCTGTCACACTTTAACCAGTGTCTTCTTAAATAAAGCTATTATCATCTGACACACTACATTTATAAACAGAATCTCTCATTACAAATATCATCAAATCTGTTAATAATTTAGTCAAAAGAATTATCGATTCAGTTTAGCCATAGATGTTAGCGATAATAAGGTTCCCGGCCTCAGAATGTTCTGTATTTAGTAACATCTACATTTAGACCTACATGAAAAACAACCCTTCTTTGAAAAGGGGTTAGATTGAGATTTAGTGATGTTTAGCAGCAAATGTTCTCTGAATCCTCTCTCTTGCTTATCGGCGTCGTCATTGAATCTACCCAGTATCACACCCAGAACAGTCGCTACTTATTACAAAACACTACACCTCCATGCACCTGCTACCACTGTTACACGTGTAATGTACAACTTTGTCACTTACTAAGACGCAGCTTCACTTTTAACCCCGCTTAGAAGCTGCCAAGACGTATACATATCACACCCTTAATGCCTCTTACACACAGCATGGGTTAACAATTTTCCTTAAACACTTGACTGTTTTCAACACTTCATAATGCACATCAAACTCAAACTACAAACAACCTTAACATCTCATCTCACCTCATCTCACCTCATCTCATCTCCTACTGCAGAGCTCCTAACCTCGCCCTAACCCCTGACCTCAGCTATGTTCCACAAACCCAACTGAATGCCTGATCCTCATCACAGTATCAAGTTAGCCCTTGTTAAGGACGTTTAGCTACAGTCCTTAACACTACTCTGCTCTCCAGCCCTGACTGGTTGGAATTTTGATTATTCAATTATTTCCTAATTTGTTCAGTGAAAATAAAACCAAAAGGTATTCAGTATATTGATCGATTTATCCACATATATTAATTTAACTAAAATATAAACTAAGTGTACAAAACATTAGAAACACCTGCTCTTTCCATGACAGACTGACCAGGTGAATCCAGGTGAAAGATATGATCCCTTATTGACGTCACCTGTTAAATCCACTTCAATCAGTGTAGATGAAGGGGAGGAGTCAGGTTAAAGAAGGATTTTTAGGCCTTGAGACAATTGAGACATGGATTGTTTTTTTGTGGGCCAATCAGAGGGTGAATGGGCAAGACAAAATATTGAAGTGCTTTTGAACGGGGTATGATAGTAGGTGGCAGGCACACACGTTTGAGTGTGTCAAACGTCTCCTGTATGTATCAATAATGGTCCAATAGACATCCAGTCAGCTTGACAACTGTGGGAAGCATTGGAGTCAACATGGGCCAGCATCCCTGTGGGAGCCTTTCAACACCTTGTAGAGTCCATGCCCTGACAAACTGAGGCTGTTCTGAGGGCAAAGGGGGCTGCAACTCAATATTAGGAAGGTGTTCCTGATGTTTTGTCCACTCATTATATATCAGGTGGTACTACAGACTGTACTACAGTAGTACTGTATTCTGTTGAACTACTGTTTATCACATAGTAGAGAGGAATAATATGCATATGTGCCATAGACTGTTAATAGTGTCATAATACCCATAATACCTAGCGGTCAAACAAGGAAATGGTTCCAATCGTTTTTCCACCATTCATTTTTCCGGGGATTTTAGAAGTACTTCAAGGTGTGTGTTTGGTGCAGGTTTAACCTGGCGTAACATTCTGAGAACAGTGTAAATCTCCCTAGGACAGGGTTTCTTTTATAAATATATTCATATTTATTAACTCTCAGATTTACAAACAGTAATCAGCATCAAAGTAGACATAAGAAACAAAACCCTGCATGTCACCTCTGGCTGACCTTTGCTATGAGGTATTAAAAACTTGCAAGAGACAGTTCAAATTTAGCAATTTTTTTAAATTACTACATTTCGCTAACATTCGATAGTTAATCCAGAGATTATTACTTTTATGATAGCCACATTAGCAGCTATTGTAATTCGAATTTCATTTTTGGGAGGTAAATACAGGCAAATATATTGATAAAAGTCACCTTGTCCTAAAGAGATTTACAGTTATCAAAACATCATGGCAGGGTAAGACTACAACCAGTGGAGGCTCCTCAGAGGAGGAAGGGGAGGACCCTCCTCCTCAGTGAATTACATAAAGAAATTTGTAAAACATTGAAAAAGTTAAAACTATACTAAATATATTCACGTCTCCAAATAATTTATTAAAACACACTGTTTTGCAATGAAGGTCTACAGTAGCCTCAACAGCACTCTGTAGGGTAGCACCAGGGTGTAGCCGGAGGACAGCTAGCTTCCGTCCTCCTCTGTACATTGAATAAAATACAAAACCTAGGAGGCTCTTGGTTCTCACCCCCTTCCACAGACTTACACAGTAATTATGACAACTTCCGGAGGACGTCCTCCAGCCTATCAGAGCTCTTGCAGCATGAACTGACATGTTGTCCACCCAATCAAAGGATCAGAGAATTAATCTAGTACTGAGAGCATAAGCTACAGCTAGCTAGCACTGCAGTGTATAACATGTGCTGAGTAGTTGATTCACAGAGAGAAAGACAATAGATTAACAGTTTAAGGATGTGTTTTTTCACCTGGTCACATACAACTGATTTGTTGTTCATTGAAGTCCACAAGCGAAGGGAAGAGGTGAGAGGAGGAGAAGGCATAGAGGGGAGAAGGAATACAACGTGGCTGCTATGAAAGTGATTTGTGTTTATGCGTGATCAGGGGTGTATTCATTCTGCCGATTCTGTTGAAAAACATTTCTTGACCGGAAGCAAACAGAACAAAACAGGGATGAACATACCTGAATTTGTCCAATAGAAACTGCTGGACTAATGATTACACCCTATATCAGCTAGATGCAGGCAAGAGTGTGCAAGGCGGTATTGAATGTCACTGTCTGTCCATGTGTCACTGTCAAATGTGTCTCTCGACCTGTGTTCACCTACGTTGTAAACGTTCATTCATAGGCTAGGTTGTAACAACCTCATGATGGGTATAGGGAACATTAGAGTATCATGTGTTATCCTAAACCCATCACTGTTACATTGAACTGGGTGATTGGAATATGAACGACAGTCATCCAATATGCTGTAATAGAAATAAGGCCATACTCATGAAAACATGTAATCTTCATCCCTCATATTAAACGACACTAACTGACACAAAACACAGCCTTTGTTTTACATGTTTCTAAAATCCCCTATGGGAAAATGAATGGTGGAAAAACGATTGGAACCATTTCCTTGTTTGACCGCTAGATTTTATGGGTATTATGACTCATATTAGTGGTTCTCTATATAGTATTTCACAACTTTTACAGCATTAGTGAAATGTGAATATATTATACTGTAAATCTCATTATATCGATATATTCTATACATGTGGCATTTTCCAGCAATATCATAAAGGGCTACGGTTATAATGGACAGTATAACAATGAAAGACAGCCATGTCTTTTCTGTAGAGCTACAACACTTGATACAGCACAATTCATATTCCTGTTTCCTTTCTTAACAGTTTAAAAAGCATTTATTTAAATGAGAAAACAATTCCTCAGGTAGAGATGATGTCTTCTGCTAAAGAACAATAGGAAATAGCTATAGAAGTTTCTATCATGTCTGTTTCTTAAGTCTCTCTGTTGTCCTTCAATACAAAAAGCTATAAACAAATACAGACGGTATTAGAAACATTTAGCCACAGTTGATGCTGGTCCAGTTTCTCTCTACCATCTACTCTAATGTAAAATCTTAAGATGTTCCTCGGTCTGTTTGACATTTCTGAAAGGTGGAAGGTGTTGTATGCGAGGAGGTTCCCTATGAGGAGGGGCTCCTGTCTGAGTTATCTGTCTCGCCCTCTGAGATGGCCTGCATTGGGGCCGGGTGGTGTCTGCTGCGGATTCTGTAGAGGCTGCTGGTGGCTGGTGGAGGGGT
Source organism: Thymallus thymallus (assembly GCA_023634145.1). Lineage (NCBI taxonomy): Eukaryota > Metazoa > Chordata > Actinopteri > Salmoniformes > Salmonidae > Thymallus > Thymallus thymallus. The sequence goes on from CM042414.1 coordinate 536,686, forward strand.
GCAGGATCGGCTCTGTCTGGGGAAGGCAGCAGTGGACATGCCTTTAGGAGACAAGCCCTCTGTAAAGGGGCTGGGAAGCTTCTCCGTGCCTGGCGGGGGGGAGAAGGGCTCCTCGGCCAGGGGATCTCCAGGGCCATTGGGGCCAATGGGGCTCTTCAGGATCTCTGTGGCTGACATGCGGTAGCTGGAGTTTGACCGGCTGCCTTTCTTCAGGAGTAGTAGTTTAAACTCCTCGTTGGAGGTGGAGGACTTCTTCAGGCTGCGGTAGATGGGCCCTGGGGCCTTCTGGGGGCCAGTGGGGGTGGTCGAGGTGCTGGAGGTCACCAGAGAGGTCACCAGAGAGGTCACAGTGTTGCCAGGTGGGGTAACTGGGGTACAAGGTGAGGTGCTCCCAGACGCAGCACACAGACGGCTCCGGGCACTTAACTCTCCAGAGTCCTTCCTACCCAGAACTTTCCTCCTGGATCTATGAAGGACAGTGGAACAGTGGTTAGGACTGGGTCTATCAGAACAGTGGTTAGGACTGGGTCTATCAGAACAGTGGTTAGGACTGGGTCTATCAGAACAGTGGTTAGGACTGGGTCTATCAGAACAGTGGTTAGGACTGGGTCTATCAGAACAGTGGTTTGGACTGGGTCTATCAGAACAGTGGTTAGGACTGGGTCTATCAGAACAGTGGTTAGGACTGGGTCTATCAGAACAGTGGTTAGGACTGGGTCTATCAGAACAGTTGTTAGGACTGAGTCTATTAGAACAGTGGTTAGGACTGGGTCTATCTATCCATCTATCTATGGATAACAGAACAGAGGTTAGGGTTATGAATAACAGAACAGAGGTTAGGGTTACGGATAACAGAACAGAGGTTAAGGTTATGGATAACAGAACAGAGGTTAAGGTTATGGATAACAGAACAGAGGTTATGGATAACAGAACAGTGGTTATTAAGGTTATGGATAACAGAACAGTGGTTATTAAGGTTATGGATAACAGAACAGTGGTTATTAAGGTTATGGATAACAGAACAGAGGTTAGGGTTATGGATAACAGAACAGAGGTTATGGATAACAGAACAGAGGTTATGGATAACAGAACAGAGGTTATGGATAACAGAACAGAGGTTATGGATAACAAAACAGAGGTTAGGGTTATGGATAACAGAACAGTGGTTATGGATAACAGAACAGAGGTTAGGGTTACGGATAACAGAACAGAGGTTAGGGTTACGGATAACAGAACAGAGGTTAGGGTTACGGATAACAGAACAGAGGTTAGGGTTATGGATAACAGAACAGAGGTTATGGATAACAGAACAGAGGTTATGGATAACAGAACAGAGGTTATGGATAACAGAACAGAGGTTATGGATAACAGAACAGAGGTTATGGATAACAGAACAGTGGTTAGGGTTATGGATAACAGAACAGAGGTTATGGATAACAGAACAGAGGTTATGGATAACAGAACAGTGGTTAGGGTTATGGATAACAGAACAGTGGTTATGGTTATGAATAACAGAATAGAGGTTATGGTTATGAATAACAGAACAGAGGTTAGGGTTATGGATAACAGAACAGTGGTTATGGATAACAGAACAGAGGTTAGGGTTATGGATAACAGAACAGAGGTTAGGGTTATGGATAACAGAACAGAGGTTATGGATAACAGAACAGAGGTTATGGATAACAGAACAGAGGTTATGGATAACAGAACAGAGGTTATGGATAACAGAACAGAGGTTAGGGTTATGGATAACAGAACAGAGATTATGGATAACAGAACAGAGATTATGGATAACAGAACAGAGATTATGGATAACAGAACAGAGATTATGGATAACAGAACAGAGGTTATGGATAACAGAACAGAGGTTAGGGTTATGGATAACAGAACAGTGGTTAGGGTTATGGATAACAGAACAGAGGTTAGGGTTATGGATAACAGAACAGAGGTTAGGGTTATGGATAACAGAACAGTGGTTAGGGTTATGGATAACAGAACAGTGGTTAGTGTTATGGATAACAGAACAGAGGTTAGGGTTATGGATAACAGAACAGAGGTTATGGATAACAGAACAGAGGTTAGGGTTGTGGATAACAGAACAGTGGTTAGGATTATGGATAACAGAACAGTGGTTAGTGTTATGGATAACAGAACAGTGGTTATGGATAACAGAACAGTGGTTAGTGTTATGGATAACAGAACAGTGGTTATGGATAACAGAACAGTGGTTAGGGTTATGGATAACAGAACAGAGGTTAGGGTTATGGATAACAGAACAGTGGTTAGGGTTATGGATAACAGAACAGAGGTTAGGGTTATGGATAACAGAACAGTGGTTAGGGTTATGGATAACAGAACAGTGGTTAGTGTTATGGATAACAGAACAGTGGTTAGGGTTATGGATAACAGAACAGTGGTTAGGGTTATGGATAACAGAACAGATGTTATGGATAACAGAACAGAGGTTATGGATAACAGAACAGAGGTTAGGGTTATGGATAACAGAACAGTGGTTAGGATTATGGATAACAGAACAGTGGTTAGGGTTATGGATAACAGGGTTACATTTGTAAAAGTTAGAGCACCTGTGTTTCTTTCTGTCAAAACAAGGTTGTTAGCTTAGTGACAAATCAAACTATGACCAGAAACCCACCTGTGTATCATCGCAAACAGTTCCTCTGTAGTGCAAGCCTTGGTGGGCGACAGGAAGACCCCCTCAGCCTTGGTCTCCTCACTCAGAGGAAAGATAGAGTTGTCACTGGGTCTGGAATCTGGAAAACAGGGGTGGGCTGGATTCATGTAGAAGACAAAGCTTGATTGGTTTAAAGGCAAATCACAATCTTTAATGTAGGCTAGTGTCTAGACTGTTTAAAAAATACTTCCTGTCTTTCAGTCAATGACAGCAACAGTTGAACGACTGTCTGATAATTCAACTTTACTGCAGTATCCCTGCTCTGTGTTAGGAGTGTCTGGGGCAGTCTCTCTGTCTGGGGCAGTGTCTGGGGCTGGGGCAGTGTCTGGAGCTGGGGCTGGGGAAGTCTCTCTGTCTGGGGCAGTGTCTGGGGCAGGGGCAGTGTCTGGGGCAGGGGCAGTGTCTGGAGCTGGGGCTGGGCAAGTCTCTCTGTCTGGGGCAGTGTCTGGGGCAGTCTCTCTGTCTGGGGCTGGGGCTTGGGCAGTGTCTTGGGCTGGGGCAGCGTCTGGGGCTGGGGCTCAGGCAGTGTCTGGGGCAGTGTCTGGGATAGTCTCTGTGTCTGGGGTAGTCTCTGTGTCTGGGGTGTCTGGGGTAGTCTCTGGGTCTGGGGTGTCTGGGGTGGTCGGTGTCTGGAGTAGTCTCTGTGTCTGGGGTAGTCTCTGTGTCTGGGGTAGTCTCTGTGTCTGGGGTGTCTGGGATAGTCTCTGTGTCTGGGGTGTCTGGGGTAGACTGTCTGGGATAGTCTCTGTGTCTGGGGTGTCTGGGGTAGTCTCTGTGTCTGGGGTGGTCGGTGTCTGGGATAGTCTCTGTGTCTGGGGTGTCTTGGGTAGTCTCTGTGTCTGGGGTGTCTAGGGTAATCTCTGTGTTTGGGGTGTCTAGGGTAATCTCTGTGTTTGGGGTGTCTAGGGTAATCTCTGTGTTTGGGGTGTCTAGGGTAATCTCTGTGTCTGGGGTGTCTAGGGTAATCTCTGTGTCTGGGGTGTCTAGGGTAATCTCTGTGTCTGGGGTGTCTAGGGTAGTCTCTGTGTCTGGGGTAGTCTCTGTGTCTGGGGTGTCTGGGGTAGTCTCTGTGTCTGGGGTGTCTGGGGTAGTCTCTGTGTCTGGGGTGGTCAGTGTCTGAGATAGTCTATGTGTCTGGGGTGGTCAGTGTCTGGGATAGTCTCTGTGTCTGGGGTGTCCTGGATAGTCTCTGTGTCTGGGGTGGTCAGTGTCTGGGATAGTCTCTGTGTCTGGGGTAGTCTCTGTGTCTGGGGTGTCTGGGGTAGTCTGTGTCTGGGTTGTCTGGGGTAGTCTCTGTGTCTGGGGTGGTCAGTGTCTGGGATAGTCTCTGTGTCTGGGGTGTCTGGGATAGTCTCTGTGTCTGGCGTGTCTACGGTAGTCTCTGTGTCTGGGGTGTTTAGGGTAGTCTCTGTGTCTGGGGTAGTCTCTGTGTCTGATGTGGCTGGGGTGGTCAGTGTCTGGGATAGTCTCTGTGTCTGGGGTGGGCAGTGTCTGGGATAGTCTCTGTGTCTGGGGTGTCTGGGATAGTCTCTGTGTCTGGGGTGTCTGGGAAGTCTGTGTCTGGGGTGTCTAGGGTGGTCAGTGTCGGGGATAGTCTCTGTGTCTGGGAAAGTCTCTGTGTCTGGGGTGGTCAGTGTCTGGGATAGTCTCGGTGTCTGGGATAGTCTCTGTGTCTGGGGTGTCTGGGGTTGTCTCTGTGTCTGGGGTGTCTAGGGTAGTCTCTGTGTCTGGGGTGTCTGGGGTTGTCTCTGTGTCTGGGGTGTCTAGGGTAGTCTCTGTGTCTGGGGCGTCTGGGGTAGTCTCTGTGTCTGGGGTGTCTGGGCTGGTCGGTGTCTGGGGTGTCTGGGCTGGTCGGTGTCTGGGGTGGTCGGTGTCTGGGGTGTCTGGGGTGGTCGGTGTCTGGGGTAGTCTCTGTGTCTGGGGTGGTCGGTGTCTGGGGTGTCTGGGGTAGTCTCTGTGTCTGGGGTGTCTGGGGTTGTCTCTGTGTCTGGGGAGTCTGGGGTAGTCACTGTGTCTGGGGTAGTCTCTGTGTATGGGGTGTCTGGGGTAATCTCTGTGTCTTGGGTAGTCGGTGTATGGGGTGACCCTGGTGTGGAGGTAAACCCTTCCTCTAACCCTCCCTGCTTCTATCCTGAGAGGCACTAACGTTTGGAGCTCCTGACGACTTACACTCCTCTTCTCTGCCAGCCGCATTGCTGATTGGATAAGCTTGCAATGTTTCCGACTGATCACTTATAACAGGCACTTTGTCGAGACTGTCTGGTGTTGTGGCTAAGCTGTGCTGAGCAGGACACATTGAAGGGTCTTCAGGTCTCTGTAGTTTAGATGGCTCAGGTACTTGTTGTTGGTACTGTTCTGCTTCCAGACTGCTGCTGCTCCCAGGGAACAGAGCTTCCTGTCCCTCTACCTCCTGCCCTGGGGTAACCCCTGTGGCCTCATTCCCCCTCTGGCAGACCTTCTGGTCTAGCAGGGACTGCTGGTCTGTAAGTGGCTGATGGTGGTCTAAGGGGGTCTGGTGTTGGTCTAGGAAGGTCTGGTCTTGGTCTCTGATGGTATGGTCCTCACCTGCCAGTGTCTCCTGATCTGCCAGTGTGTGTTCTACTGGGTGTCTGAAGGCAGTGGTACTCCACTGGGGTTCAGCAGGGTGTCTGTCCTGCCTGTAACTCACACTACTGGGACCTGTTGGGTCCCTAGCGACAGGGCCTTCACTGGGGGCGAACAGTGACTCACAGTACTGTTGAGATAGGAGAACCTGGGAGTTGTAGGCTGGAGGCTTCCTGGTTGTAGATTCAGGGGACCTGCTGCTGGAAGGGGGGCTGATGTTCACAGTGGGACACTTGGGTCTGATGGCAACATCTGGGCAGGGCCGGTCAGGGCTCCCTTCTCCTTGCTTCCCCACAAACCTCAGCTGGACTGAGCGCAGCACGGTGGGGGTGATGGTCATGGGAAGACTGCTGGAGGTCTCGGTTGCTGCTCTGGCCTCAGCCCTGGCCGATTCTGCTGCCTTCTGCTTGCTTTGCTGCAGGAGGTAGAGCTGGTTCCTGTGGCCTGGGGGTTTGGTAGAGACGGGAGGTCTAGCAGGGTTAGGGTTGGTAGGATTAGGGCTGTGAAAGGCACTGAGGTCCTGGTGGCTGGAGGGGAGCAGCTCCAGATCTCTGGTGGAGGTGACAGACAGAGATGACTTCCTCTCTGGAATCTTGGGCTTCCTCTTCTGATTGGTGGGTGACAGGGGACTGGGGAAGAATGCAGAGGGGAAGGAGGAGGTGGGGGTCTCTGATTGGCTGGAGTAGCCTTTAGATGGCGACACTAAGCCGGCCAGCCTCACTGGAGAGGACATCTTGAAGTCCCCTTCTACTGATGGCAGTGAGGGGGTGGTGGCTCTGGAGCCTGATTGGGAGGTCTGGGACTCTGAACTCTCCTGAGACTTTATGCATTCTATAACAGTAGTACCGGTAGCAGTGGAGGAGTTAGACAGAGAGCGGTAGGGGTCAGTGTTTGACTTCAAGTCATTCACAAGCCAGAGATCTGCATAGTCTGACTGGACAGCTCCCTCATCTTTATAGGAGCCGCTGTAAGAGGAGCCGGGCATCTCCTCTGTGTCCTCCCCACGCCAGGTCTCGAGGGCCACTAGAGGCTCCAGGGGGTCTTTCTCCAACCCTAAGCCCCCCAGCTCCCCCTCCCCTCCCAGAACAGGGTCCTCCAGGTGGTCCAGAGCAGGATCAGGGCCAGGGGGGTTAGAGCGGCCCAGGGAGCCCTCCAAGTCCAGCTGTAACCTCCTCTCTCTGGAACACGACTTTCTCTGCTGCCCGCTGGGGGTCTTTGGTTCGGTGTTGTCAGGAGCGTTTCCTCCCCCGCTGAACTTCCTTAGTGAGGAGCTGCGTCTGGGGGCAGAGGGCTTGGCCTTGGGTTTCCTCAACGTCAGACAGCGTCTCCCCAGAGTCATGTGCTCCTGGCCACAGTCAGAGGCAGAGTAGTTATACATGAAGCTCTTGCTCCCTTTCAGACCACAGTCAAAGTGCATGGAGGTGTAGTATCCTTCAGTGTCTATGGAGTAGTATGATACAGTGTCAGCCTTCTCAGAAGTGAAGCTCTCACAGGTAGCCATGCTGGTAAAGCTGGGGCACCCCAGACTGCCCTCCCCCTCTCTGGAGAGCTCAGGGCTGAAGTCATGGGGCCTGGAATCAGGGTGGTCAGGGTGGGTGTAACTCCACTCCCCGTCGCTAGCCGTGCTGACCCCTGCATCGTCCAGCTGCCGGTCGGTCTGGTACGGGTCCAGAATGAGGATGGGGGCAGTGTCATCTGTAGCGTGGGGGGCGGTGTTCAGCGACAGCTCAGAGTCACAGCGGGAGGAGCCAGTGAGCTGGGGGGAGGCGGCCGGGGGGAGGGTCTCGGAGGTGTGGGAAGGGCATGTTGAGCTGCTACCGCTCCAGTTCCCACTAGAAGATTGATGGTCGTCTTTATGGTCCATCTGACACCCCAGAACCCCACTGGTGGAGGCAGAGTGGAGCGGACTGGAGAAGGTGTCTGAGCTGGAGGACATCTCACAGCTCCCCATGTCAACCTTGCGGGAGAGGCGAGAGCGGCCCCTCTCTTTCCAGGGGCTGCCAGGGTGCTGCTGGTACTTCAGGCTGGCCAGAGGGTGGTCCAGCTGGGCCTGGTCATCGGTACTCTCCTCCCCCTTCTCCTTCAGCTCCCTGAGCCCAGACAGGAAGTCCTCAGTCTCGGATGGAGATAGCTCCTCTTCCTCTTCACTGTGGTGGTGAACCTCATCAATCAGTCTCCTCCCCTCCCTAGGCTGGCCCCGTGACCGCATGCGTATTCCCAGCGAAGAGGAGAACATGGCGTTGTTGTGCTCCGAGGTGTCCAGTAGAGAGGAGATGTTCCCAGTGGAGAGGGACAGAGTGACGGGTGCAGAGCTGACCCCCTGCTGACCCCCCTGGGACTGGACCCTCCGGCTGGACTGAGTGCAGACCAGGAAGTCTTCAGTCTGGCAGCCAATGTCCTTCTTGGTGTTCAGATGACTGCACAGGTCCTCCCTACAGAGCGCAGTGTTGCATCGGACAACCACTGTCTGCTCCCTGACGCCCGGAGACTCAGAGTCTGGAGGAGGAGAGGGTCAGAGTTAGACACAGGAGGAGAGGGTCAGGGCTAGACACAGGAGGAGAGGGTCAGGGTCAGAGTTAGACACAGGAGGAGAGGGTCAGCGTCAGACACAGGAGGAGAGGGCCAGGGTCAGACACAGGAGGAGAGGGTCAGGGTCAGACACAGGAGGAGAAGGTCAGGGTCAGACAGAGGAGGAGAGGGTCAGGGTTAGACACAGGAGGAGAGGGTCAGGGTCAGACACAGGAGGAGGGGGTCAGGGTTAGACACAGGAGGAGCGGGTCAGGGTCAGGGTTAGACACAGGAGGAGAGGGTCTAGGGTTCTTTGGAAGGCATGAAAGTTCTACATAGAACCCCTCTGAATCAGCTTTTTTATTGTATTTTTCTTTGTGTTAACCTCAGTGTTTAAACTATAATCAGGAGTTCAGTAATCTGTTTAAGTAAACCTGCTCATATACATATACAGTACTGACATACACCTGCTGGTCCAACATCTCATTCCAACAGTATGTGGACACCTGCTGGTCCAACATCTCATTCCAACAGTATGTGGACACCTGCTGGTCCAACATCTCATTCCAACAGTATGTGGACACCTGCTGGTCCTACATCTCATTCCAACAGTAATGACATACACCTGCTGGTCCAACATCTCATTCCAACAGTACTGACATACACCTGCTCATATACATATACAGTACTGACATACACCTGCTGGTCCAACATCTCATTCCAACAGTATTTGGACACCTGCTGGTCCAACATCTCATTCCAAAAGTATGTGGACACCTCCTGGTCCTACATCTCATTCCAACAGTAATGACATACACCTGCTGGTCCAACATCTCATTCCAACAGTATGTGGACACCTGCTGGTCCAACATCTCATTCCAACAGTATGTGGACACCTGCTGGTCCAACATCTCATTCCAACAGTATGTGGACACCTGCTGGTCCAACATCTCATTCCAAAAGTATGTGGACACCTGCTGGTCCAACATCTCATTCCAACAGTATGTGGACACCTGCTGGTCCAACATCTCATTCCAACAGTATGTGGACACCTGCTGGTCCTACATCTCATTCCAACAGTAATGACATACACCTGCTGGTCCAACATCTCATTCCAACAGTACTGACATACACCTGCTGGTCCAACATCTCATTCCAACAGTACTGACATACACCTGCTCATATACATATACAGTACTGACATACACCTGCTGGTCCAACATCTCATTCCAACAGTATGTGGACACCTGCTAGTCCAACATCTCATTCCAAAAGTATGTGGACACCTCCTGGTCCAACATCTCATTCCAACAGTATGTGGACACCTGCTGGTCCAACATCTCATTCCAACAGTATGTGGACACCTGCTGGTCCAACATCTCATTCCAACAGTAATGACATACACCTGCTGGTCCAACATCTCATTCCAACAGTATGTGGACACCTGCTGGTCCAACATCTCATTCCAACAGTATGTGGACACCTGCTGGTCCAACATCTCATTCCAACAGTAATGACATACACCTGCTGGTCCAACATCTCATTCCAACAGTATGTGGACACCTGCTGGTCCAACATCTCATTCCAAGAGTATGTGGACACCTGCTGGTCCAACATCTCATTCCAACAGTAATGACATACACCTGCTGGTCCAACATCTCATTCCAACAGTTTGTGGACACCTGCTGGTCCAACATCTCATTCCAATAGTATGTGGACACCTGCTGGTCCAACATCTCATTCCAACAGTTTGTGGACACCTGCTGGTCCAACATCTCATTCCAATAGTATGTGGACACCTGCTGGTCCAACATCTCATTCCAATAGTATGTGGACACCTGCTGGTCCAACATCTCATTCCAAAATCATGGGCATTAATATGGACTTTGTCCCCCCCTCTGCTGCCATAACAGCCTCCACTCTTCTGAGAAGGCTTTCCACTAGATGTTGGAACATTGCTGTGTGGACTTGCTTCCATTCAGCCACAAGAGCATTAGTGACGTCGGGCACTGATGTTGGGTGATTAGGCCTGGCTCGCAGTCGGCGTTCCAATTCATCCCAAAGGTGTTCGATGGGGTTGAGATCAGGGCTCTGTGCAGGCCAGTCAAGTTCTTCTACACCGATCTCAACAAAATATTACTGTATGGACCTTGATTTGTGCACGGGGGCATTGTCATGCAGAAACAGGAAAGGGCCTTCCCCAAACTATTGCCACAAAGTTTGAAGCACAGAATCGTCTAGAATGTAATTGTATGCTGTAGCGTTAAGATTTCCCTTCACTGGAACTAAGGGGCCCAAACTATGAAAAACAGCCCCAGACCATTATTCCTCCTCCACCAAACTTTACAGTTGGCATTATGCATTGGGGCAGGTAGCGTTCTCCTGGCATCCGCCAAACCCAGATTTGTCTATCGGACTGCCAGATGAAGGGTGATTAATCACTCCAGAGAACGCATTTCCACTGCTCCAGAGTCCAATGGCGGCGAGCTTTACACCACTCCAGTTGACGCTTGGCATTGTGCATGGTGATCTTAGGCTTGTGCGCGGCTGCTCAGCCATGGAAACCCATTTCATGAAGCTCCTGACGAACAGTTATTGTGCTGACGTTGCTTCCAGTGGCAGTTTAGAACTTGGTAGTGAGTGTTGCAACAGAGGACAGAACATTTTTAAGCGCTACTCGCTTCAGTAATCATCGGTCCCGTTCTTTGAGTTTGTGTTGCCTACCACTTCACGACTGAGCCGTTGTTGCTCCTTAATTGGGGAGGACGGGCTTGTGGTAATGGTTGGAGCGGAATGGTGTCAAAGACATCAAACACATTCGCTACGTTCTAGCTATTATTATTATTACCCTCAGTAGCCTCCACTTCTTCCGGTTGACCGGGCAGCTCTAAAAGGGTAGAAACTTGACTAACTGACTTGTTGGAAAGGTGGCATCCTATGACAGTGACACATTGAAAGTCACTGAGCTCTTCAGTAAAGCCATTCTACTACCTGTCAGCAACGGGTATGGCTGAAATAGAATCCACTAATTTGAAACGGGTGTCCACATACTTTTATACATACAGTGCATTCGGAAAATATTCAGACCCCTTCACTTTTCACACATTTTGTTACGTTACATTTTGACTCAATCTACACACAAAACCCCATGAAGACAAAAAGAAACCAGGATTTTAGGCATGTTTACAAATGTATTAAAAATAAACAGAAATACCTTATTTACACAAGTATTCAGATCCTTTGCTATGAGACTCGAAATTGAGATCAGGTGCATCCTGTTTCCATTGATCATCCTTGAGATGTTGTTACAACTTGATTGGAGTCCACCTGTGGTACATTTAATTGATTGGACATGATTTGGAAAGGCACACACCTGTCTATATAAGGTCCTACAGTTGACAGTACATGTCAGAGCAAAAACCAAGCTATGAGGTCGAAGGAATTGTCCGTAGAGCTCCAAGACAAGGATTGTGTCAAAACACAGATCTGGAGAAGGGTTCCAAACATTTCTGCAGCATTGAAGGTCCCCAAGAACACAAGTTTGAAACCACCAAGACTTTTCCTAGAGCTGGCCGCTCTGACAGAGCTCCAAAGTTCCTCTGGAGATGGGAGAACCTTCTAGAAGGACAATCATCTCTGCAGCACTCCGCCAATCAGGCCTTTATGGTAGAGTGGCCAGACGGAAGCCACTCCTCAGTAAATGACAGCCCGCTTGGATGTGGCCAAAAGGCACAGAAAGACTCTCAGACCATGAGAAACAAGATTCTCTGGTCTGATGAAACCAAGATTGAACTTTTTGGCCTGAATGTCAAGTGTCACATCTGGAAAAAACCTGGCACCATCCCTACGTTGAAGCATGGTGGTGGCAGAATCATGCTGTGGGGATGTTTTTCAGCGGCAGGGACTGGGAGACCAGTCAGGATCGAGGGAAAGATGAACGGAGCAAAGTACAGAGATCCTTGATGAAAACCTGCTCCAGAGCGCTCAGGACCTCAGACTGGGGCAAAGGTTCACTTTCTAACAGGACAACGACCATAAGCACACAGCCAAGACAACACGGGACTGGCTTCAGGACAAGTCTCTGAATGAGCCCAGCCAGAGCCCAGACTTTAACCCGATTGAACATCTCTGGAGAGACCTGAAAATAGCTGTGCAGTGACGCTCCCCATACAACCTGACAGAGCTTGAGAGGATCTGCAGAGAAGAATGGGAGAAACTCCCCAAATACAGGTGTGCCAAGCTTGTAGCTTCATACCCAAGAAGACTCAAGGCTGTAATCGCCTTGAGTAAAGGGTCTGAATACTTATGTAAATGTGATCTCATTTTTTTTTTTTTTGCCCTGCCTTTCTAAAGTCTTCAAAAGCCAAGTTAATAAACAGATCACTGACTTCTTCGAATCCCACCGTACCTTCTCTGCTATGAAATCTGGTTTCCGAGCTGGTCATGGGTGCACCTCAGCTACGCTCAAGGTACTTAACGATATCATAACCGCCATCAATAAAAGACAGTACTGTGCAGCCGTCTTCATCGACCTGGCCAAAGCTTTCGACTCTGTTAATCACCGCATTCTTATTGGCAGACTCAACAGCCTTGGTTTCTCAAGTGACTGCCTTGCCTGGTTCTCCAACTACTTCTCAGACAGAGTTCAGTGTGTCAAATCGGAGGGCCTATTGTCCAATCCTCTGGCAGTTTCTATGGGGGTACTTAAATGCTAGTAAAACAAAATGCATGCTTTTCAATCGAACGCTGCCAGCACCCGCCCACTGGACTATCATCACTACTCTCGACAGGTCTGACTTAGAATACGTGGACACCTACAAATACCTAGGCATCTGGTTAGACTGTAAACTCAACTTCCAGACTCACATTAACCATCTCCAATCCAAAATTAAATCTAGAATCGGCTTCCTATTTCGCAACAAAGCCTCCTTCACTCATGCTGCCAAACATGCCCTCGTAAAACTGACTATCCTACCGATCCTTGACTTCGGCGATGTCATTTACAAAATAGCCTCCAACACTCTACTCAGCAAATTGGATGTAGTCTATCACAGTGCCATCCGTTTTGTTACCAAAGCCCCATATACTACCCACCACTGCGACCTGTATTCTCTCGTTGGCTGGCCCTCACTACTCTATTTGCACATCATCATTTGCACATCTATCACTCCAGTGTTAATTCTAATTTGTAATTATTTCACCACTATGGCCTATTTATTGTCCTACCTTCCTAACCTTACTGCATTTGACACTCTGTATATAGATTCTCTATTGTGTTATTGACTGTACGTTTGTTTATTCTCATGTGTAACTCTGTGTTGTTTTTGTCGTACTGCTTTGCTTTGTCTTGGCCAGGTCACAGTTGTAAATGAGAACTTGTTCTCAACTGGCCTACCTGGTTAAATAAAGGTGAAATAAAAAAACTGTTGATGTTCGGAGCCTGGAGCCGCTGAGCGTGTATTAGTTCTGCTGTAGAACTCTCAGCACTAGCAGGGTCAAACGGAAAAGTAAAATGAACCAGTCACTCAGAAAAACTAATCATGACTCTAGTCAGTAAAAAGAGTTGTTCAAAAATAACTCATAGTTTGCAAACTGCACATCACTAGTTCTAGGAAGAACACTTAAAAGATAAAAGGGTTCTTGGTAGAACCAATCATAGAGGATTCTAGGTAGAACCCTCTGCAAAGGGCTTAAGTTAGGGCTAAGGTTAAACATACCTAGGTCTATAAACATGAGGTGTTAGGGTTCAAGGTTAGGGCTAAGGTTAAACATACCTAGGTCTATAAACATGAGGTGTTAGGGTTCAAGGTTAGGGCTAAGATGAAACATACCTAGGTCTATAAACATGATACAGTGGGGAGAACAAGTATTTGATACACTGCCGATTTTGCAGGTTTTCCTACTTACAAAGCATGTAGAGGTCTGTAAATCACATTGTATGATTTTTTTATAATTAATTTGCATTTTATTGCATGACATAAGTATTTGATCACCTACCAACCAGTAAGAATTCCGGCTCTCACAGACCTGTTAGTTTTTCTTTAAGAAGCCCTCCTGTTCTCCACTCATTACCTGTATTAACTGCACCTGTTTGAACTCGTTACCTGTATAAAAGACACTTGTCCACACACTCAATCAAACAGACTCCAACCTCTCCACAATGGCCAAGGCCAGAGAGCTGTGTAAGGACATCAGGGATTAAATTGTAGACCTGCACAAGGCTGGGAGGGGCTACAGAACAATAGGCAAGCAACTTGGTGAGAAGGCAACAACTGTTGGCGCAATTATTAGAAAATGGAAGAAGTTCAAGATGACGGTCAATCTCCCTCGGTCTGGGGCACCATGCAAGATCTCACCTCGTGGGGCATCAATGATCATGAAGAAGGTGAGGGATCAGCCCAGAACTACACGGCAGGACCTGGTCAATGACCTGAAGAGAGCTGGGACCACAGTCTCAAAGAAAACCATTAGTAACACACTACGCCGTCATGGATTAAAATCCTGCAGCGCACGCAAGGTCCCCCTGCTCAAGCCAGCGCATGTCCAGGCCCGTCTGAAGTTTGCCAATGACCATCTGGATGATCCAGAGGAGGAATGGGAGAAGATCATGTGGTCTGATGAGACAAAAATAGAGCTTTTTGGTCTAAACTCCACTCGCCGTGTTTGGAGGAAGAAGAAGGATGAGTACAACCCCAAGAACACCATCCCAACCGTGAAGCATGGAGGTGGAAACATCATTCTTTGGGGATGCTTTTCTGCAAAGGGGACAGGACGACTGCACCGTATTGAGGGGAGGATGGATGGGGCCATGTATCGCAAGATCTTGGCCAACAACCTCCTTCCCTCAGTAAGAGCATTGAAGATGGGTCGTGGCTGGGTCTTCCAGCATGACAACAACCCGAAACACACAGCCAGGGCAACTAAGGAGTGGCTCCGTAAGAAGCATCTCAAGGTCCTGGAGTGGCCTAGCCAGTCTCCAGACCTGAACCCAATAGAAAATCTTTGGAGGGAGCTGAAAGTCCGTATTGCCCAGCGACAGCCCCGAAACCTGAAGGATCTGGATGGAGGAGTGGGCCAAAATCCCTGCTGCAGTGTGTGCAAACCTGGTCAAGAACTACAGGAAACGTATGATCTCTGTAATTGCAAACAAAGGTTTCTGTACCAAATATTAAGTTCTGCTTTTCTGATGTATCAAATACTTATGTCATGCAATAAAATGCAAATTCATTACTTAAAAATCATACAATGTGATCACTCACAGTTGAAGAGTACCTATGATAAAAATTACAGACTTCTACATGCTTTGTAAGTGGGAAAACCTGCAAAATCGGCAGTGTATCAAATACTTGTTCTCCCCACTGTAGGTGTTAGGGTTCAGGGTTAAGGCTAAGGTTAGTCATGCCTAGGTCTATAAACATGAGGTGTTAGGGTTCAAGGTTATGGCTAAGATGAAACATACCTAGGTCTATAAACACGAGAGGTGTTAGGGTTTAAGGTTAGGGCTAAGGTTAGTCATACCTAGGTCTAAATATGAGGTGTTAGGGTTCAAGGTTAAGGCTAAGGTTAGTCATACCTAGTTCTATAAACATGAGGTGTTAGGGTTCAAGGTTAGGGCTAAGTTTAGTCATGCCTAGTTCTATAAACATGAGGTGTTAGGGTTCAAGGTTAGGGCTAAGTTTAGTCATACCTAGGTCTATAAACATGAGGTGTTAGGGTTAAGGCTAAGGTTAGTCATACCTAGGTCTATAAACATGAGGTGTTAGGGTTCAGGGTTAAGGCTAAGGTTAGTCATACCTAGGTCTATAAACATGAGGTGTTAGGGTTCAGGGTTAAGGCTAAGGTTAGTCATACCTAGGTCTATAAACATGAGGTGTTAGGGTTCAGGGTTAAGGCTAAGGTTAGTCATACCTAGGTCTATAAACATGAGAGGTGTTAGGGTTTACATACACCTTAGCAAAATACATTTAAACTCAGTTTACATACACCTTAACAAATACATTTAAACTCAGTTTACATACACCTTAACAAATACATTTAAACTCAGTTTACATACACCTTAGCCAAATACATTTCAACTCATTGCCTTTAAATTGTTTAACTTGGGTCAAATGTTTGAGGTAGCCTTCCATAAGCTTCCCTCAATAAGTTGGGTGAATTTTGGCCCATTCCTCCTGACAGAACTGGTGTAACTGAGTCAGGTTTGTAGACCTCCTTGCTCACACACGCTTTTCAGTTCTGCCCACAACATTTCTAAGGGATTGAGGTCAGGGCTTTGTGATGGCCACTCCAATACCTTGACTTTGTTGTCCTTAAGCCATTTTGCCACAACTTTGGAAGTATGCTTGGGGTCATTGTGCATTTGGAAGACCCATTTGCGACCAAGCTTTAATTTCCTGACTGATGTCTTGAGATGTTGCTTCAATATATCCACATCATTTTCCTTCCTCATGATGCCATCTATTTTGTGAAGTGCACCAGTCCCTCCTGCAGCAAAGCACCCCCACAACATGATGCTGCCACCCCCGTGCTTCACGGTTGGGATGGTGTTCTTCGGCTTGCAAGCCTCCCCCTTTTTCCTCCAAACATAATGATGGTCATTATGGCCAAACAGTTCTATTTTTGTTTCATCAGACCAGAGGACATTTCTCCAAAAAGTATGATCTTTGTCCCCATGTGCAGTTGCAAACCGTAGTCTGACTTTTTATGGTGGTTTTGGAGCAGTGGCTTCTTCCTTGCTGAGCAGCCTTTCAGGTTATGTCGATATAGGACTCGTTTTACTGTGGATATAGATACTTTTGTACCTGTTTCCTCCAGCATCTTCACAAGGTCCTTTGCTGTTGTTCTGGGATTGATTTGCACTTTTCGCACCAAAGTACGTTCATCTCTAGGAGACAGAACACGTCTCCTTCCTGAGCGGTATGACGGCTGCGAGGTCCCATGGTGTTTATACTTGCATACTATTGTTTGTACAGATGAACGTGGTACCTTCAGGCATTTGGAAATTGCTCCCAAGGATGAACCAGACTTGTGGAGGTCTTGGCTGATTTCTTTAGATTTTCCCATGATGTCGAGCAAAGAGGCACTGAGTTTGAAAGTAGGCTTTAAAATACATCAACAGGTACACCTCCAATTGACTCAAATTATGTCAATTTGCCTATCAGAAGCTTGACATGACATCATTTGACATCATTTTCTGGAATTTTCCAAGCTGTTCAAAGGCACAGTCAACTTAGTGTATGTAAACTTCTGACCTACTGGAATTGTGATATAGTGAATTATAAGTGAAATAATCTGTCTGTAACAATTGTTGGAAGAATTACTTGTGTCATGCACAAAGTAGATATCTTAACCAACTTGCCAAAACTATAGTTTGTTAACATGAAATCTGTGGAGGTGTTGAAAAATGAGTTTTAATGACTTCAACCTAAGTGTATGTAAACTTCCGACTTTAACAGTACCTAGGTCTATAAACATGAGAGGTGTTAGGGTTCAAGGTTAAACATACCTAGGTCCTGCTGAAATCTAGGAATCCCAATGCCAGTCTTCCGTCTCCTCAGCTTCCTCCTCCTCTGAAGTACGGACTGAGAGTGGACCAGCGAGCAGCGCACACTAGCGTCTCTGTGAAACTGAACCCCTGCAGAACAGAGCAGAGACAAGACATGTGAGAAACCTTTGTGACTTCAGCGAAGCAGCAAATCCCTCCTCTTTTTCTCACACTGAAGCAAGCAGAGATCAACAGCTGTAGTTAAAGCTAGTAGCGATAGTATTTATAGCTTAACTAATGTTCCCACAGTTAACAAGAGGGGATGTCAGACAAGCTGAGGACACAAGCTGTATTTATCTATCAAGAGAAAAATATTGATTAATGTTACTGCCATCTATAGATTAATGTTACTGTCATCTATAGATTCATGTTACTGTCATCTATAGATTCATGTTACTGCCATCTATAGATTCATGTTACTGCCATCTATAGATTCATGTTACTGTCATCTATAGATTCATGTTACTGCCATCTATAGATTCATGTTACTGCCATCTATAGATTAATGTTACTGCCATCTATAGATTAATGTTACTGCCATCTATAGATTCATGTTACTGTCATCTATAGATTCATGTTACTGCCATCTATAGATTCATGTTACTGCCATCTATAGATTCATGTTACTGTCATCTATAGATTCATGTTACTGCCATCTATAGATTCATGTTACTGTCATCTATAGATTCATGTTACTGCCATCTATAGATTCATGTTACTGTCATCTATAGATTCATGTTACTGTCATCTATAGATTCATGTTACTGTCATCTATAGATTCATGTTACTGCCATCTATAGATTCATGTTACTGCCATCTATAGATTCATGTTACTGCCATCTATAGATTCATGTTACTGCCATCTATAGATTCATGTTACTGCCATCTATAGATTCATGTTACTGCCATCTATAGATTCATGTTACTGTCATCTATAGATTCATGTTACTGCCATCTATAGATTCATGTTACTGTCATCTATAGATTCATGTTACTGCCATCTATAGATTCATGTTACTGTCATCTATAGATTCATGTTACTGTCATCTATAGATTCATGTTACTGTCATCTATAGATTAATGTTACTGTCATCTATAGATTAATGTTACTGCCATCTATAGATTAATGTTACTGCCATCTATAGATTAATGTTACTGCCATCTATAGATTTGATGTATGTTACTGTCATCTATAGATTTGATTTATGTTACTGCCATCTATAGATTCGATTTATGTTACTGTCATCTATAGATTAGATGTATGTTACTGTCATCTATAGATTTGATGTATGTTACTGTCATCTATAGATTCATGTTACTGTCATCTATAGATTAATGTAACTGTCATCTATAGATTTGATGTATGTTACTGTCATCTATAGATTCATGTTACTGTCATCTATAGATTCATGTTACTGTCATCTATAGATTCATGTTACTGTCATCTATAGATTCGATTTATGTTACTGCCATCTATAGATTCATGTTACTGTCATCTATAGATTCATGTTACTGTCATCTATAGATTCGATTTATGTTACTGCCATCTATATATTCATGTTACTGCCATCTATATATTCATGTTACTGCCATCTATATATTCATGTTACTGTCATCTATATATTCATGTTAATGCCATCTATAGATTAATGTTACTGTCATCTATAGATTAATGTTACTGCCATCTATAGATTCATGTTACTGTCATCTATAGATTTGATGTATGTTACTGTCATCTATAGATTTGATTTATGTTACTGCCATCTATAGATTAGAATTATGTTACTGCCATCTATAGATGAATGTTACTGCCATCTATAGATTCATGTTACTGCCATCTATAGATTCATGTTACTGTCATCAATAGATTAATGTTACTGTCATCAATAGATTAATGTTACTGCCATCTATAGATTCATGTTACTGCCATCCATATTCATGTTACTGCCATCTATAGATTCATGTTACTGTCATCAATAGATTAATGTTACTGCCATCTATAGATTCATGTTACTGCCATCCATATTCATGTTACTGCCATCTATAGATTCATGTTACTGCCATCTATAGATTCATGTTACTGCCATCTATATATTCATGTTACTGTAATCTATAGATTCAATTTATGTTACTGCCATCTATAGATTCATGTTGCTGTCATCTATAGATTTGATTAATGTTACTGCCATCTATAGATTAATGTTACTGCCATCTATAGATTCATGTTACTGTCATCTATATATTCATGTTACTGTAATCTATAGATTCAATTTATGTTACTGCCATCTATAGATTCATGTTGCTGTCATCTATAGATTTGATTTATGTTACTGTCATCTATAGATTCGATTTATGTTACCACCATCTATAGATTCGATTTATGTTACCACCATCTATAGATTCGATTTATGTTACCACCATCTATAGATTCGATTTATGTTACCACCATCTATAGATTCGATTTATGTTACCACCATCTATAGAATATTTATGTTACCACCATCTATAGAATATTTATGTTACCACCATCTATAGAATAGATTTGTTACCACCATCTATAGAATAGATTTGTTACCGCCATCTATAGAATAGATTTGTTACCGCCATCTATAGAATAGACTTGTTACCGCCATCTATAGAATAGACTTGTTACCGCCATCTATAGAATAGACTTGTTACCGCCATCTATAGAATAGACTTGTTACCGCCATCTATAGAATAGACTTGTTACCGCCATCTATAGAATAGACTTGTTACCGCCATCTATAGAATAGACTTGTTACCGCCATCTATAGAATAGACTTGTTACCGCCATCTATAGAATAGACTTGTTACCGCCATCTATAGAATAGACTTGTTACCGCCATCTATAGAATAGACTTGTTACCGCCATCTATAGAATAGACTTGTTACCGCCATCTATAGAATAGACTTGTTACCGCCATCTATAGAATAGACTTGTTACCGCCATCTATAGAATAGACTTGTTACCGCCATCTATAGAATAGACTTGTTACCGCCATCTATAGAATAGACTTGTTACCGCCATCTATAGATGAATGTTTCTGTCATCAATAGATGAATGTTTCTGTCATCAATAGATGAATGTTTCTGTCATCAATAGATGAATGTTTCTGTCATCAATAGATGAATGTTTCTGTCATCAATAGATGAATGTTTCTGTCATCAATAGATGAATGTTTCTGTCATCAATAGATGAATGTTTCTGTCATCAATAGATTCATGTTACTGTCATCAATAGATTCATGTTACTGTCATCAATAGATTTATGTTACTGTCATCAATAGATTTATGTTACTGTCATCAATAGATTTATGTTACTGTCATCAATAGATTCATGTTACTGTCATCAATAGATTCATGTTACTGTCATCAATAGATTCATGTTACTGTCATCTATAGATTCATGTTACTGTCATCAATAGATTCATGTTACTGTCGTATACACTACCGGTCAAACCTTTTAGAACACCTGCTCATTCAAGGGTTTTTCTTTATTTTTACTATTTTCTACATTGTAGAATAATAGTGAAGACATCAAAACTATGAAATAACACATATGGAATCATGTAGTAACCAAAATAGTGTTAAACAAATTCTTCAAATAGCCACCCTTTGCCTTGATGACAGCTTTGCACACTCTTGGTATTCTCTTAACCAGCACAACTTCATGAGGTAGTCACCTGGAATGCATTAAAAGTTCATTTGTGGATTTCTTTCCATCTTAATGCGTTTGAGCCAATCAGTTGTGTTGTGACAAGGTAGGGGTGGTATACAGAAGATAACCCTATTTGGTAAAAGACCAAGTCCATATTATGTCAATAACAGCTCAAATAAGCAAAGAGAAACAACAGTCCATCATTACTTTACGACATGAAGGTCAGTCAATACGGAACATTTCAAGAACTTTGAAAGTTTCTTCAAGTGCAGTCGTGAAAACCATCAAGCGCTATGATGAAACTGGTTCTCATGAGGACCGCCACAGGAATGGAAGACCCAGAGTTACCTCTGATGCAGAGGATACGTTCATTAGAAAGCAGCCCAAACATTAGACTGTTAGAAATGTGTCCTTTGGTCTGGAGTCCAAATTAGATTTTTGTGTTTATAATTCCAAAGATGTGTGAGTACAGTACGTGAATGCCCCATAGTGTCTTTGTGAGACGCGGTGTGGGTGAATGGATGATCTCCGCATGTGTATTTCCCACCGTAAAGCATGGAGGAGGAGTTGTGATGGTATGTGGGTGCTTTGCTGTGACACTGTCTGTGATTTATTTAGAATTCAAGGCACACACCCAGCATAGCCATCATAGCATTCTACAGCCATACACCATCCCATCCAGGATGTGTAAGGGCTATTTGACCAAGAAGGAGAGTGATGGAGTGCTGCATCAGATGACCTGGCCTCCACAATCACCTGACCTCAACCCAATTGAGATGATTTAGGACGAGTCGGACCGCAGAGTGAAGGAAAAACAGCCAACAAGTGCTCAGCGGCAGGTAGCATAGTGGTTAGAGCGTTGGGCTAGTAAGTGAAAGGTCGCTCGTTCGAATACCCGAGACGTCAAGGTGAAAACCCTGACGATGTGCCCTTGAGCAGGGCACTTAACCCTAATTTGCTCCAATGTAGGCTGCCATTGTAAATAAAAATGTGTTCTTCGCTGACTTGCCTAGATAAATAAAGGTTAAATAAAAATACGTGGGAACTCCAAGACTGTTGGAAAAGCATTCCAGGTGAAGCTGGTTGAGAGAATGCCAAGAGTGTGCAAAGCTGTCATCAAGGCAGAGGGTGGCTATTTGAAGAATCTCAAATATAAATATATTTTTGGTTACTACATGATTTCATGTGTTATTTCATAGTTTTGATGTCTTCACTATTATTCTACAATGTAGAAAATAGTAAAAATAAAGAAAAACCCTTGAATGAGTTGGTGTTCTAAAAGGTTTGACTGGTAGTATATATAATAAAATATGTTACTGTCATCTATAGATTAAGGTTACGGCAATCTACAGAATATAATTATGCTACTGTCATGTATAGAATAAAATTAGGTTACGTTAATCTATAGATTCATGTAACTACCATCTATAGATTCAAGTTACTGCCATGTATAGATTAATGTTCATGTCATCTATAGATTCATGTTCCTGCCACGTACAGATTAATGTTACTGCCACGTTCAGGACTCATGTTACTGTCATCTATAGATTCATGTCATGCATTAGTATTCAGAACCTTTACTCAGTACTTTGTTGAAGAACCTTTGGCAGTGATTACAGCCTCGAGTCTTCTTGGGTATGACGCTACAAGCTTGGCACACCTGTATTTGGGGAGTTTCTCCCATTCTTCTCTGCAGATCCTCTCAAGCTCTGTCAGGTTGGATGGGGAGAGTCACTGCACAGCTATTTTCAGGTCTCTCCAGAGATGTTAGATCGGGTTCAAGTCCAGGCTCTGGCTGGGCCACTCAAGGACATTCAGAGACTTGTCCCGAAGCCACTCCTGCGTGTCTTGGCTGTGTGCTTATGGTCGTTGTCCTGTTGGAAGATGAACCTTCGCCCCAGTCTAAGGTCCTGAGTGCTCTGGAGTAGGTTTTCATCAAGGATCTCTCTGAACTTTTCTCTGTTCATCACTCCCTCAATCCTGACTAGTCTCACAGTCCCTGCCGCTGAAAAACATTCTCACAGCATGATGCTGCAACCACCATGCTTCACCGTAGGGATGGTGCCAGGTTTCTTCCAAACATGACGCTTGGCATTCAGGCCAAAGAGTTCAATCTTGGTTTCATCAGACCAGAGAATCTTGTTTCTCATGGTCTGAGAGTCCTTTAGGTGCCTTTTGGCAAACTCCAAGTGGGCTGTCATGTGCCTTTTACTGAGGAGTGGCTTCAGTCTGGCCACTCTACCATAAAGGCCTGCTTGGTGGAGTGCTGTAGAGGTGGTTGGCCTACTGGAAGTTTCTCCCGTCTCCACAGAGGAACTCTAGAGCTCTGTCACAATGACCATGAAGAGTCTTGGTGGATCCAAACTTCTTCGATGTAAGAATGATGGAAAACACTCTGTTCTTGGGGACCTTCAATGCTGCAGAAATGTTTTGGTACCCTTCCCCAGATCTGTGCCTCGACACAATCCTGTCTCAGAGCCCTATAGACAATTCCTTCGACCTCATGGCTTGTTTTTTGCTCTGACATGCACTGTCAACTGTGGGACTTTATATAAATAGGTGTGTGCCTTTCCAAATCATGTCCAATCAATTGCATTTACCACAGGTGGACTCCAATCAAGTTGTAGAAACATCAAGGATGATCAATGGAAACAGGATTCACCTGAGATCAATTTAGAGTCTCATAGAAAAGGGTCTGAAAACTTAAGTATTTCAGTTTTTATACTTTGGAAAAAGTGAAAGGGTCTGAATACTTTCCGAATTCAAAGTAAATAATAATTACATTAAATTACATTTTGGGCAAAAAGACAAACTCAGCTCCATCATCCATTGAATCAGATGGATCATTTATCACTAAACCCACTGATATTACCAACTACTTTAAGGACTTTTTCATTGGCAAGATTAGCTAATTTAGGCATAACATGCAAACAACAAATGCTGAACCTACACAGCCATGAAAAGACAAGCACTGTAATGTTGAATTCCTTAAAGTCCGTGTGGAAGACGTTAACATTTTTATTGTTGTCTATCAACAACGACAAGCCAGTGGGGTCTGACAATCTGGATAGAATATTACTGAGGATGATAGCGGACGATATTTCCACTCCTATTTGCCACATCTTCAATTTAAGCCTCCTAGAAAGTGTGTGCCCTCAGCCTGGAGGGAAGCTAACGTTATTCCCCTACCCAAGAATAGTAAAGTCCCCTTTACTGGCTCAAATAGCCGACCAATCAGCCTGTTACCAACCCTAAGTAAACCTTTGGAGAAAGAAATGTGACCAGATACAATGCTATTTCACAGTAAACAAATGAACAGATTTTCAGGCTTATAGGGAAGGGCATTCAACAGAAATTACTGATTGGCTGAGAGTAATGTACTATAAAAATATTGTGGTAGCTGTTTTGTTAGACTTCAGTGCAGCTTTTGACATTATCGATCATTCTCTGCTGCTGGAAAAACATATGTGTTATGGCTTTACACCCCCTGCTATAATGTAGATGAAGAGTTACCTGTCTAACAGAACACAGAGGGTGTTCTTTAATGGAAGCCTCTCCAATATAATCCAGGTAGAATCAGGCATTCCCCAGGGCAGCTGTTTAGGCCCCTTGCTTTTTTAAATCTTTACTAACGAAATGACACTGGCTTTGAGTAAGGCCAGTGTGTCTATGTATGAGGATGACTCAACACTATACATGTCAGCTACTACAGCTACTGAAATGACTGCAACACTTAACAAAGAGCTACAGTTAGTTTCAGAATGGGTAGCAAGGAATAAGTTAGTCCTAAATATTAAGATTTCATGTTAAAATGTAGTTTTGGCAAGTCGGTCAGTACATCTACTATGTGCATGACACAAGAAATTTCACTTATAATTCACTATATCACAATTCCAGTCGGTCATAAGTTTACATACACTAAGTTGACCGTACCTTTAAACAGCTTGGAAAATTCCAGAAAATGATGTCATGGCTTTAGAAGCTTCTGATAGGCTAATTGACATCATTTGAGTCAATTGGAGGTGTACCTGTGGATGTATTTCAAGGCCTACCTTCAAACTCAGTGTCTCTTTGCTCGACATCAAGGGAAAATCAAAAGAAATCAGCCACAGAAAAATAAATTAGAACTCCACAAGTCTAGTTCATCCTTGGGAGCAATTTCCAAACGCCTGAAGGTACCACGTTCATCTGTACAAACAATAGTACGTAAGTATAAACATCATGGGACCACATAGCCATCATACCGCTCAGAAAGGAGACGTGTTCTGTCTCCTAGAGATGAACGTACTTTGGTCCAAAAAGTACGAATGAATCCCAGAACAACAGCAAAGGACCTTCTGAAGATGCTGAAGGAAACAGGTACAAAAGTATCTATATCCACAGTAAAACGAGTCCTATATCGACATAACCTGAAAGGCCGCTCAGCAAGGAAGAAGCCACTGCTCCAAAACCACCGTAAAAAAGCCAGACTATGGTTTGCAACTGCACATGGGGACAAAGATCGTACTTTTTGGAGAAATGTCTTCTGGTCTGATGAAACAAAAATAGAACTGTTTGGCCATAATGACCATCGTTATGTTTGGAGGAAAAAGGGGGAGGCTTGCAAGACGAAGAACACCATCCCAACCATGAAGCACGGGGGTGGCTGCATCATGTTGTGGGGGTGCTTTGCTGCAGGAGGGCCTGGTGCACTTCACAAAATAGATGGCATCATGAGGAAGGAAAATTATGTGGATATATTGAAGCAACATCTCAAGACATCAGTCAGGAAGTTAAAGCTTGGTCGCAAATGGGTCTTCCAAATGGACAATGACCCCAAGCATGCTTCCAAAGTTGTGGCAAAATGGCTTAAGGACAACAAAGTCAAGGTATTGGAGTGGCCATCACAAAGCCCTGACCTCAATCCTATAGAGAATGTGTGGGCAGAACTGAAAAGGTGTGCGAGCAAGGAGGTCTACAAACCTGACTCAGTTACACCAGTTCTGTCAGGAGGAATGGGCCAAAATTCACCCAACTTATTGTGGGAAGCTTGTGGAAGGCTACCCGAAACGTTTGACCCAAGTTAAACAATTTAAATTCTCTCTCTCTGACTCGGGACTAGTCTTTCAGCTCCACATTATTTCAGCTCTTCGCTCACAATGTTCAGTTTCTGTCTCAACTCTGACTCAGCCCCTGTTGGCTCCAGATCTCAGACTCTATGCAACTCACAGTAAATAAATCTCAACAGGCCTTTTAACTATTCTAATGGGACTAATTGGCATTCATGAAGGAGTATCTTGCCTCTTCCCTCACTGGAAAAAAACAGACCAACTCAAACAGCCAGGAGGCCCTGCCTGGTTCTAACCATGCCTTGCCCATTGTAACATGATTCTCAGGGACAATGTCTATGCTGTGCATGCATTTCATGCTTTGTTGCTCAGAAGCTGCATGGATATAAATAACTGAAGTTAAATATAAAGAAACAACTCAAAGCCTGTTAGAACCAGGCAGGGCCTCCTGGCTGTCTGTTGGTCTGTTTAAGTCGTGGTTAGAACCAGGCAGGGCCTCCTGTGTTCTTTGGGAACTTCCAATGCTGCAGACACTTTTTTTGTACCCTTCCCGAGATAAGTGCAAGGATGATCAATGGAAACAGGATGCACCTGAGCTCAATTTCGAGTCTCATAGCAAAGGGTCTGAAAACTTAAGTATTTCAGTTTTTTATACTTTTGCAAAAAATTATACATTTGAAAACAAATAATTTTTCTTATCTGTATATGGGATGTTTGGGGTGAAACAATAAGGGACAGGTAGTAATACTATGATAGATAGATAGATAGATAGATAGATAGATAGATAGATAGATAGATAGATAGATAGATAGATAGATAGATAGATAGATAGATAGATAGATAGATAGATAGATAGATAGATAGATAGATAGATAGATAGATAGATAGATAGATAGATAGATAGATAGATAGATAGATAGATAGATAGATAGATAGATAGATAGATAGATAGATAGATAGATAGATAGATAGATAGATAGATAGATAGATAGATAGATAGATAGATAGATAGATAGATAGATAGATAGATAGATAGATAGATAGATAGATAGATAGATAGATAGATAGATAGATAGATAGATAGATAGATAGATAGATAGATAGATAGATAGATAGATAGATAGATAGATAGATAGATAGATAGATAGATAGATAGATAGATAGATAGATAGATAGATAGATAGATAGATAGATAGATAGATAGATAGATAGATAGATAGATAGATAGATAGATAGATAGATAGATAGATAGATAGATAGATAGATAGATAGATAGATAGATAGATAGATAGATAGATAGATAGATAGATAGCAAGCAAGCACTGTGTTAGCCTCAAAGCTGTCTGGAAGGGAGGCGTCGGTCTCGGCAACATGGCTGTTTTTCCTTTTATAATCCGTGATTGTCTGTAATCCCTACCACATACGTCTCATGTCTGAGCCGTTGAATTACGACTTTTCTTCTGATTGGTGTATGTTTTAATAGACACAGTGGATACTATACATCTCATATACATTTCCTTATAAATGCAGTCACAGTGTCCGTGAATAAGTTTAGCTACCCGGAACATATCCCACGTGATCAAAACAACCCTGGAGCGTGGATTCCGATTGGTCAGACTAGCATTGAATGGACCGTATTACGGGTACTTCCTGTTTGAGTTTCTGCCTATAGGAGGGGAGGAGCAAAATGGAGTCATGGTCTGAAAAGGGGCGTGCGGAGGGCTTGGTAACCATTCCGGAATTTGAATAACAGTGATCCAGATTTTTACCGGCTCACGTGTTACAGTCTATATGATGGTAGAATTTCGGCAGCCTAGTCCTCAAAGTCCCCAGCTACAATAAATGCATCCTCGGGGTATGTGGTTTCCAGTTTACATAAAGTCCACGACTGTCGCAATGATGGCTGAAAATTCCCTCGGGAGGTAGAACGGTCGGCGTTAGATTGTTAGAACACTAGCCACTTTAAGTCAGGTGAACAGAAGGACTTGAGTTCCTGTATGTTATCACAGTTACACCATAAATCGTTATTATACATACACCTCCACCCTTCTGCTTCCTGGAGAGATGTTTATTCCTGTCAGCGCGATGTACTGAAAACCCAACTGGCTTTACAGAGTCAGACAGAACATTTCCAGAAAGCCATGTTTCTGTGAAGCAGAGTATGTTACAGTCCCTAGTGTCTCGCTGAAAAGAGACTCTCGCCCTGAGCTCATCAACCTTATTATCCGGAGATTGGACATTAGCGAGTAAAATACTCGGGAGTGGTGGGTGGTGTGCACACTTCCTGAGTTGGACCAGGAGTATCCCCACTATTTATTTTGCCGGGACGCCGGACTGCACCGCCATACTTTCACCCCTGAGTATAAGGGACAGGCAGGGTGGTCACGCTGCAACAGAGGAAACCTCTGAAAACAATACACACAGGTCAAGTGTTCAAAAGTAGTGCACTATATAGGCAATAGTCTCATGTTGCATTCAGTGTTAAGAAGCTGCATGGTATTTACCAGTGACATTAACTGGGATGACGCAGGATGTGATGACTTGTGAGTCGCTCTTCATCCTCTCCTGAGGTGTGGGCAGCGGCAGAACTCTGGACCAGTTAGTCTGCTTGTCCAGCGTGGAGGGAATGTTAGGGACAGGGTGTCGGTGTCGCTGGCCGAGACTCTCAGGGTCAGAGGGAGGACTAGCCTGGAACAGACAGACAGTAAGTGGTGGTTAAGGTTAGGGTCAGGGGTTGGGTTACGGTTAGGGTTACTGTAGCTGGGTTACAGCAGAGTTACACACAGAGGGTTAGGGTTATTTTCATTGGTCCATGTAGTGATTTAATAAAAACATTATCACAGTTAGTAGTATCCTACAACATACACAAAGAGAACATTTCAACAGTCTATAAATGTAAACTTCACACAGGGCCAAACCCTGAGACAGAACCAGAGCACAAACACAATCATTCAGCTTCATGTCATGCGCAACACATTTAGGTCTGGCATTGGAAGACAGTTCCTCCATCAGAGAGACAGAACACTACAGTACAAGGTATCAACAGGACTATATACAGTGGCTTCGGAAAGGATTCAGACCCTACGAACACTCACTAGACTATATACAGTGGCTTCGGAAAGGATTCAGACCCTACGAACACTCACTAGACTATATACAGTGGCTTCGGAAAGCATTCAGACCCTACGAACACTCACTAGACTATATACAGTGGCTTCGGAAAGGATTCAGACCCTACGAACACTCACTAGACTATATACAGTGCCTTCAGAAAGGATTCGCGACAGGTAGCCCAGTGGTTAGAGTGTTGGGCCCATAACCGAAAGGTTGCTGGATCGAATCACCGAGCTGACAAGGTAAAAATCTGTCGTTCTGCCCCTGAACAAGGCAGTTAACCCACTGTTCCTAGGCCGTCATTGAAAAATAAGAATTTGTTCTTAACTGACTTGCTTAGTAAAATAAAGCTTAAATAAATAAAAAAATATATAAATACAGTGCCTTCAGAAAGGATTCAGACCCTACAAACACTCACTAGACTATATACAATCCATTCGGAGAGTATTCAGACCCTTTGACTTTTTCCACATTTTGTTGCGTTACAGTCTAATTCTAAAATTGATTAAATAAAACCAAATCAATCTACACACAAAACCCCATAATGACAAAGCAAAAACTGGTTTTTAGAAATGTTTGCCAATTTAAACATATACAGCTATTTTCAGGTCTCTTCAGAGATGTTCGATTGGGTTCAAGTCTGGGCTCTGGCTGGGCCTCTCAAGGACATTCAGAGACTTGTCCCGAAGCCACTCCTGTGTTGTCTTGGCTGTGTGCTTATTGTCATTGTCCTGTTGGAAGGTGAACCTTTGCCCTCTGGAGCAGGTTTTCATCAAGGATCTCTGTACTTTGCGCCGTTCATCTTTCCTTCGATCCTGACTAGTCTCCCAGTCCCTGCCGCTGAAAAACATTCTCACAGCATGATGCTGCCACCACCATACTTCATCGTAGGGATGGTGCAAGGTTTCCTCCAGACTTGATGCTCGGCATTCAGGCCAAAGAGTTCAATCTTGGTTTCATCAGACCAGAGAATCTTGTTTCTCATGGTAAGAGAGTCTTTAGGTGCCTTTTGGCAAACTCCAAGAGGGCTGTCATGTGCTTTTTACTGAGGAGTGGCTTCCATCTGGCCTCTCAACCATAAAGGCCTGATTGGTGGAGTGCTGTAGAGATGGTTGTCCTTCTGGAAGCTTCTCCCATCTCCACAGAGGAACTGTAGAGCTCTGTCAGAGTGAGAGAAGACTTGGAGCTGAGATTACAAAATATGAAGAAAAAAAAACTTGCCTGGGCCATGAAGCATCGCCAGTGGAATACTGAAGACTGGAAGAAGGTCGTATGGACCAATGAATCAAAATGTGAAATCTTCGGTTCATCACGCAGGGTTTTTGCTGGATCCAGAGTCGGAGACTTGCACAGAGTGAGTAGCATCCTGAATCAAAACTGCTACCACAGCATTTTGCAGAGCCAGGTAATACCCTCTATGGTACGCCTAGTTGGTCAGGGGTTCATCCTACAGCAAGATAATGACCCAAAACGTACCTCCAGGCAGAACTACCTTAGAAGAAAAGAACAATACGGTAGGCTTCAAATCATGGAATGTCCAGCACAGTCTCCAGCCTTAAACCCCATCGAGCTGGTTTGGGATGTACTGGGCAGAAGGGTGAAAGCAAATCAAAGTGCAACACATTTCTGGGAACTTCTGCAACAGTGTTGGGAAGAACTTTCCGAACAATATGTGATTTCCATTGTAGAAAGAACGCCAGTGCGTTCGCTGTTATGTCTGGAAAAGGTGGCTACTTTGATGAGTCAAAAATGTAGATTACATTTTGTTCAACAAAACGATTCCATTATTTATTTTTTGTCTCCAATTGTTTATTTGTTCTGTGCTTTAATTTCAGAGTACATTAAGACATTAAACTGTGTGAATTTCAATAGAAACTGGAAATGTTTTTGATTGGTAGTGTATTTTACATGTGATAAGGTCATACAGAGAGCGAGCCTACCAGATGAGCTAAATGACTTTTATACTCGCTTCGAGGCAAGCAACACTGAAGCATGCATGAGAGCACCAGCTGTTCCAGAAAACTGTGTGATAAAGCTCTCGGTAGCCGATGTGAGTAAGACATTTAAACTGTGTGAATTTCAATAGAAACTGGAAATGTTTTTGATTGGTAGTGTATTTTACATGTGATAAGGTCATACAGATCATCCCTAAGCTAAGGACCCTGGGACTAAACACCTCCCTCCGCAACTGGATTCTGGACTTCCTGACGGAATACCCCCAGGTGGTAAGGGTAGGCAACAATACATCTGCCACACTGATCCTCAAAACTCAGGGGTGCGTAGGGTGGTAGGCCTGATCACAGACAACGATGAGACAGCCTATAGAGAGGAGGTCAGAGACCTGGCAGTCTGGTGCCAGGATAACAACCTCTCCCTCAATGTGATCAAGACAAAGGAGCTGATCGTGGACTACAGGAAAAGGAGTGCCGAACACACCACCATTCACATTGACGGGGCTGTAGTGGAGCGGGTCGAGAGTTTCAAGTTCCTTGGTGTCCACATCACCAACAAACTATCATGGTCCAAACACACCAAGACAGTCGTGAAGAGGGCACGACAACACATTTTCCCCCTCAGGAGATTGAAAAGATTTGGCATGGGTCTCCAGATCCTCAAAAGGTTCTACAGCTGCACCATTGAGAGCATCCTGACCGGTTGCATCACCGCCTGGTATGGTAACTGCTCGGCCTCCGACCGTAAAACACTACAAGGGTAGTGTGTACGACCCAGTACATCACTGGGGCCAAGCTTCCTGCCATTCAGGACTTAAATACTAGGCGGTGTCAAGAGGAAAACCCAAAAAATGGTCAAAGACTCCAGCCACCCAAGTCATAGACTGTTCTCTCTGCTACCGCACAGAAAGCAGTACCAGAGCGCCAAGTCCAGGTCCAAAAGGCTCCTGAACAGCTTCTACCCCCAAACCATAAGACTGCTGAACAATTAATCAAATGGCCACCCGGACTATTTTCATTGACCCACACACTCATGGACTCTACCCACACACTACACTCCAACACACAAATACACACACAAGCATATTGACACCATACACACGCACACATACTCTCTCTCACTCTGTTTACTATCTATCCTGATTGCCTAGTCACTTTTACCCCTACCTATGTACATATTACCTCAATTACCTCAACTAGCTTGTACCCCTGACAATTATTTACTCTTTCTTGAAGTGCATTGTTGGTTAAGGGTTTGTTAGTAAGCATTTCACTGTAAGGTCTACACCTGTTGTATTGTTGGTTAAGGGCTTGTTAGTAAGCATTTCACTGTAAGGTCTACACCTGTTGTATTGTTGGTTAAGGGCTTGTTAGTAAGCATTTCACTGTAAGATCTACACTTGTATTCTTGGTTAAGGGCTTGTTAGTAAGCATTTCACTGTAAGGTCTACACCTGTTGTATTGTTGGTTAAGGGCTTGTTAGTAAGCATTTCACTGTA
Source organism: Thymallus thymallus (assembly GCA_023634145.1). Taxonomy (NCBI): domain Eukaryota; kingdom Metazoa; phylum Chordata; class Actinopteri; order Salmoniformes; family Salmonidae; genus Thymallus; species Thymallus thymallus. The sequence goes on from CM042414.1 coordinate 569,326, forward strand.
AGATCTACACTTGTATTCTTGGTTAAGGGCTTGTTAGTAAGCATTTCACTGTAAGGTCTACACTTGTTGTATTGTTGGTTAAGGGCTTGTTAGTAAGCATTTCACTGTAAGGTCTACACCTGTTGTATTGTTGGTTAAGGGCTTGTTAGTAAGCATTTCACTGTAAGGTCTACACCTGTTGTATTGTTGGTTAAGGGCTTGTTAGTAAGCATTTCACTGTAAGGGCTACACCTGTTGTATTGTTGGTTAAGGGCTTGTTAGTAAGCATTTCACTGTAAGGGCTACACCTGTTGTATTTGGCACATGTGACAAATAAAGTTTGATTTGATCATACTTTGTGTCACGGAAAAATGTCTCTCTCTGGATATTCTGTCGAAATCGGTCCAGCTAGTTGGATTCTCAGTTCATCGCACAGACAGGAATAAATATCTCTCGGGAAGCAGAAGGGCAGAGGTGTGTGTTTCATGATTAACGACTGTAATTGTAGTAACATACAGGAACTCAAGTCCTTTTGTTCACCCGACCTAGAATACCTCACAATCAAATGCAGACTGTATTATCTCCCAAGAGAATTCTCCTCCGTCGTTGCCACGGTGGTTTATATCCCCCCCTCAAGCCGATACCCCAACGGTCCTCAAAGAACTCCACTGGACTTTATGCAAACTGGTAACCACATATCCTGAGGCTGCATTTATTGTAGCTGGGGATTTTAACAAAGAAAATTTGAGGACTAGGCTGCCGAAGTTCTATCAACATATTGACTGTTGTACTCGCCCTGCTAAAACACTCAACCACTGCTACACCAACTTCCGGGATGCCTACAAGCCCCTCCCCCGCCCTCCTTTCTGCTAATCTGATCACGACTCCATCTTGCTCCTGCATTCCTATAGGCAGAAACTCAAACAGGAAGTACCCGTGCTAAGGACTATTCAACGCTGGTCTGACCAATCGTAATCCACGCTTCAAGATTGTTTTGATCACGTGGACTGGGATATGTTCCGTGTCGCCTCCGATAATAACATAGACGAATACAATGATACAGTGACTGAGTTTATCAGGAAGTGTATAGATGTTGTACCCACTGTGACTATTAAAACATACCCTAACCAGAAACCCTGGATAGATGGTAGTTTATCAGGAAGTGTATAGGAGATGTTGTACCCACTGTGACTATTAAAACATACCCTAACCAGAAACCCTGGATAGATGGTAGTTTATCAGGAAGTGTATAGATGTTGTACCCACTGTGACTATTAAAACCTACCCCAACCAGAAACCCTGGATAGATGGTAGTTTATCAGGAAGTGTATAGGAGCTGTTGTACCCACTGTGACTATTAAAACCTACCCCAACCAGAAACCCTGGATAGATGGTAGTTTATCAGGAAGTGTATAGGAGCTGTTGTACCCACTGTGACTATTAAAACCTACCCCAACCAGAAACCCTGGATAGATGGCAGCATTCACAAAAACTGAAAGAGCGAACCACACTATTTAACCACGGCAAAGTGACTGGGAATATGGCAGAATACACTCCGCAAGTCAATAAAACAGGCAAAACATCAATATAGAGACAAAGTGGAGTCACAATTCAACAGCTCAGACACAAGACGTATGTGGCAGGGATTACAGACAAGACATGCCACCAGAGGTCTCTTCACAGTCCCCAAGTCCAGAACATGGAAGGTGCAGAGGACTACATAGAGCCATGACTACATGGAACTCTATTCCACATCAGGTTACTGATGCAAGCAGTAGAATCAGATTAAAGTAAAAATACACCTTATGGAACAGGGACTGTGAAGCGACACAAACATAGACACAGACACATGCATACACACATATGATAACATACACACTATACACACACGTACACATGGGTTTTGTGTTGTAGATATGTGGTAGTGGAGTAGGGGCCTGAGGGCACACACTTAATATGTTGTGAAATCTGTTGTGAATGTACTGTAATGTTTTTTAAAATGTATAACTGCCTTAATTTTGCCGGACCCCAGTAGTAGCTAATGGGGATCCATAATAAATACAAATACAATACTCACCATACTATAATATTTGACTCTACTCCCTGTAATATACTACCTTATATCCAACCTTCATTTACATTGTGATGCAGTCTTAAATGTATGACTCATATCACATAGAATGTTTTCTAAATCACGGTTTTTAGGACAGTTGCTCTTTAAAGTTAGTTTTTGAAGTTTTTTCTTAACCATCAAAAGGTTTGAGGCCCGGGAAGCCCAGGCTTAATGATGCCACTGGGTCAGGCTGCTCTGCCTCTCTGCTTCTCCAAACTTCAATCCGGTAACCAAACTAAACGTCAGAAATGTTGTCTTTGCTTCTCTCCGTGGAGCTTGGCAGTGCTGAAACTTCTGGTCTCCAAGATGAAACAATCCCTCTACTTCTGGTCTCCAAGATGAAACAAACCCTCTACTTCTGGTCTCCAAGATGAAACAAACCCTCTACTTCTGGTCTCCAAGATGAAACAATCCCTCTACTTCTGGTCTCCAAGATGAAACAATCCCTCTACTTCTGGTCTCCAAGATGAAACAATCCCTCTACTTCTGGTCTCCAAGCTGAAACAAACCCTCTACTTCTGGTCTCCAAGCTGAAACAAACCCTCTACTTCTGGTCTCCAAGATGAAACAATCCCTCTACTTCTGGTCTCCAAGATGAAACAATCCCTCTACTTCTGGTCTCCAAGATGAAACAATCCCTCTACTTCTGGTCTCCAAGATGAAACAATCCCTCTACTTCTGGTCTCCAAGATGAAACAAACCCTCTACTTCTGGTCTCCAAGATGAAACAATCCCTCTACGTCTGGTCTCCAAGATGAAACAAACCCTCTACTTCTGGTCTCCAAGATGAAACAATCCCTCTACTTCTGGTCTCCAAGATGAAACAATCCCTCTACTTCTGGTCTCCAAGATGAAACAATCCCTCTACGTCTGGTCTCCAAGATGAAACAAACCCTCTACTTCTGGTCTCCAAGATGAAACAAACCCTCTACTTCTGGTCTCCAAGATGAAACAATCCCTCTACTTCTGGTCTCCAAGATGAAACAAACCCTCTACTTCTGGTCTCCAAGATGAAACAAACACTCTACTTCTGGTCTCCAAGATGAAACAAACACAATTTCTGAACGAATGAATCTGGTTAAAGAGCTCTTACTTTCAGATCCTAACAGAGAAGTAAATGTGGGTTCAACTGGTTCCCACACTCCACTTCCCCCATGTTCAAGTTAAAGCAGCTCTCTCCACTCTTTGTGTTAGTCCACAACAGACCGGAGAGGCCACAACTGTCTCCTTGGAAACATCCCCCAAAGAGTAAAACAAATCAAAGAGAACATTTACAGACAATTTGTTTTTAAGAATAAAAATAAGGAGAGAGGATGAAAGGTTGAAGGAGGGAGGAAGAAATGAGAAAAATACAGAGACAGACAGACAGAGAGAGTGACACAGACACAGAGACAGAGACACAGAGCGAGAGAGAGACACACACACAGAGCGAGAGAGTGAGAGAGGCAGACAATAAAAAGGCAAAGTTTGGTATTCTTTGGTACTCTTTGAGGAAAGGAAGAGACAAAGAAAGGAGAGGAGGAGACGAGGAGAGAGGAGGTGAGGAGAGTGAATGACCAATACCTTTCGGCTCCAGGGAGAGAAGTGGCAACATTCGGTGGGGGAGCAGGAGCGAGGGGCGGGGCTGGAAAACTACAACATGAAAGACAAAAGCTAAATGAATGATGATGAACAAATAGAAATTAATTCAGAAGGGTGAAACACAATACACCAGAATCATGGTGCAGGATGGAGAGAAGCTAGAAGGAGGATAGGATATGTAGACCGAGGGTGAGACAGAGAGAGAGAGAGAGAGAGAGAGAGAGAGAGAGAGAGAGAGAGAGAGAGAAGAGAGAGAAAGAGAGAGAAAGAGAGAGAGAGAGCCCATATCCAGTCACCAGGTGTTTGTTTATGTCCTGAAAGAGAGCTAAATAAACTAGTTCCATCACAGAGCAGACAGAACTGCCCAGGAACCAAGGACCTCTGATCACCTGATGAAGGATTATTGAGACACTTCCCAGATCCATGAATGACTGAGGAGAAACTAAACAGGATGCAGAGTTAAAACTCAAGGAACACATGGGTAACCCTTCTCTTTGGCCGTCATTGAAAATACAGTGGCTTGCGAAAGTCTTCACCCCCTTGGCATTTTTCCTATTTTGATGCTTTACAACCTGGAATTAGAATAGATTTTGGGGGGTTTGTATCATTTGATTTATTTACACAACATTCCTACCACTTTGAAGATGCTAAATATTTTTAATTGTGAAACAAACAAAAAAACTGAAAACTTGACCTTTCTTAACTACTCACCCTCCCAAAGTCAATACTTTGTAGAGCCACCTTTTGCAGCAATTACAGCTGCAAGTCTCTTGGGGTTTGTCTCTATCAGCTTGGCACATCTAGACACTGGGATTTTTGCCCATTCTTCAAGGCAGAACTGCTCCAGCTCCTTCAAGTTGGATGGGTTCCGCTGCTGTACAGCAATCTTTAAGTCAAACCACAGATTCTCAATAGGATTGAGGTCTGGGCTTTGACTAGGCCATTCCAAGACATTTAAATGTTTCTCCTTAAACCACTCGAGTGTTGCTTTAGCAGTATGCTTAGTGTCATTGTCCTGCTGGAAGGTGAACCTCCGTCCCAGTCTCAAATCTCTGGAAGACTGAAACAGGCTTCCCTCAAATATTTCCCTGTATTTAGCGCCATCCATCATTCCTTCAATCAACCTTTTTTTGTGAACACACACATATTTTCACAATAACTGATGAAAGTGGACCACACATTTACAGTGCAGTCGGAAAGTAGTCAGACCCCTTCACTTTCCACATTTTGTTACGTTACAGCCTTTATCTAAAATGGATTACATCTTTTTTCCCCCTCAATCTACACAGAATGCCCCACGGACAAAGGGAAAACGGCTTAAGATTTTTGTTGCAAATAAAAAAATATAAAAACAGAAATAAAATCAGGGGAGAAGGGCCTTGGTCAGGGAAGTGACCAAGAACCTGATGGTCACTCTGCCAGAGCTCCAGAGTTCTTCTGTGGAAATGGGAGAACCTTCCAGAAGGACAACCATCTCTGCAGCACTCCACCCATGAGGCCTTTATGGTAGAGTGGCCAGACAGAAGCCACTCCTCAGTAAGAGACACACGACAGCCCGCTTGGAGTTCGCCAAAAGGCACCTAAAGGAATCTGACCATGAGAAACAAGATTCTTTGGCCTGAATGTCAAGCGTCATATATGGAGGAAACCTGGCACAATCCCTACGGTGAAGCATGGTGGCAGCATCATGCTGTGGAGATGTTTCTCAGGGGCAGGGACTGGGAGACTAGTTAGGATCAAGGGAAAGATGAATGGAGCAAAGTACAGAGAGATCGTTTAATGTCCTTGAGTGGCCCAGCTAGAACTCTGGAGAGATCTGAAAATAGCTGTGCAGCGATGCTCCCCATCCAACCTGACAAAACTTGAGAGGATCTGCAGAGAAGAATTGGAGAAACTCCCCAAATACAGGTGTGCCAAGATTGTAGCGTCAAACCCAAGAAGACTCGAGGCTGTAATCACTGTGCTTCAACAAAGTACTGAGTAAAGGTCTGAATACTTATGTAAATGTGATCTAAGTTTTTTTATTTGTATACATTTGCAAACATTTCTAAAAACCTGTTTTTGCTTTGTCACTATGTGGTATTGTGTGTAGATTGATGAAGGGAGTGGGGGGGGGACAAGGACAATTTAATCCATTTTAGAATAAGGCTGTAACATAACAAAAATCTGGAAGAAGTCAAGGGGTCTGAATACTTTCCGAATGCACTGTATGTCAATCTTAGGAAATTCAAACATTCACTCTTATTTCTCTGTTCCATATTCTAGGACGGTCACAGTATACATGAAGGGTGGAGATAACAACATCATATTCTAGGACGGTCACAGTATACATGAAGGGTGGAGATAACAACATCATATTCTAGGACGGTCACAGTATACATGAAGGGTGGAGATAACAACATCATATTCTAGGACGGTCACAGTATACATGAAGGGTGGAGATAACAACATCATATTCTAGGACGGTCACAGTATACATGAAGGGTGGAGATAATACAATATGACGTTATTACCAGACACATAGAACCAAAGAAAGGAGAAAACTTGAAGTGACATATTTAACCCTAACCTAGATGACATCGACTAAGGTGTGGTCGAGGTCTGACCCCGCACATTGACTTGGGACAGTTAGCCTCGTTACTGTTATTTTATTGTGTTACTTTTTAAAAACTTTTATTTATTTATTTGAACTCTTTCTTAAAACTGCATTGTTGGTAAGCAAGCATTTCACGCTAAGGTCTACACCTGTTGTATTTGGCGCATGTGACAAATAACATTTGATAGGAGTCCAAGTCCCTGTGTCATCAGACCACCATGCTCAACTAGGAAACAGAAAGCTACAGTGACTTGCCTAGTTAAATAAAAGGTTAAATAAAGGTTAAATAAAGGTTAAATAAAAATAAATAAATGCCGTGGCACCTGGAGGTTTTATCTGTTACCCATAAATTGCTAGGTGATAATGAGTGGGAGTTGTGTTACCATAGTCAGGCCCTTCTGCTGTCTCCTCCTGGCAGAGTGCGCTGAGGGGTACGTGGGCGCCACCGAGACAGCGATGGTCACTCTGGGTCTTTTCCTGCTCGCTAGCTGTTTCTGCTGGTAATCTGACACACACACACACACACACACACATTTCAGCTAGGAAAACAGTGAAAAATGATTAACAACATATGAAGAAATAATTTCCAAAACACTATATCCATTCCGAATAGGTATCTTCATGTGTGTGTAAAATATTACTGTTCTCAGAGTTTTAATTCATAGACTTTAGTGTGAATGTGTTGTGTGGTTGTCCCACCAAGCTATCTTAACATGAATGCACTAACTGGAAGTTGCTCTGGAATACTCAAATGTTTTACAAACAGAGCTCATATTACTGTATTGAAATTACTATTATTTTTTTTACATATTAATGTCAAACATATAATTTCTAAATGTCTTTATAAAAATGTAGTTGTGTGATATTCTGAAACGAAACCAAGTACTGTCAAGGAATACCACGCTAGTGAAAACCACTCTTTAAACAATAAAAGATAATTTACCAACCTTTCTGAAAACTGATAGTGTTTTGGAATGAAATACTGACTACATCATATACTGACATCATATACTAACCACATCACTATCACCATACTACTGTACTATCACCATACTACTGTACTATATCCACTATCACCATACTACTGTACTATCACCATACTACTGTACTATATCTACTATCACCATACTAATGTACTATATCTACTATCACCATACTACTGTACTATCACCATACTACTGTACTATATCCACTATCACCATACTACTGTACTATATCTACTATCACCATACTACTGTACTATATCCACTATCACCATACTACAGTACTATATCTACTATCACCATACTACTGTACTATATCTACTATCACCATACTACTGTACTATATCTACTGTCACCATACTACAGTACTATATCTACTGTCACCATACTACTGTACTATATCTACTATCACCATACTACTGTACTATATCTACTATCACCATACTACAGTACTATATCTACTGTCACCATACTACAGTATTATCTGGAGTGTTGTGTTTCTATTGATCCACTAGATGGCACTAAGTTACTTCCTACAAACAGGAGATACAGGCCTTTACGGCAGGAGGCTTGTCTCCATGAAAAGCCTTTAAGAGGAACAACGCAAAACAAAAAAAAAGACATTAATGAAAACAACTCTGAAAAGAAAATACATTTTACAGACAAGTAAAGACAAAGTAGAGTGGATGAGCATAGAGAGATGTGTCTGGGAATATTGCAGAGCCATTAGATGATTGGTTAATTGCTAGTGACTGAATGATGGTCACTGGTTAAGATGCAACTTCTGTGCAAATTGTGTGTGTGTGTGTGTGTGTGTGTGTGTGTCTCCAGGTGCATGCACGTGTTTCTGGTGCTTGTACCGCTGTGGTTGGCCCCGAGGCTCTGCTGTGCGGTGCGGTTCAGCTCCTGGACACATGGTGGTCTGGTGGAGGGCAGGAACACATTCCTCTGGAGGAGCCAAGGAGACATGTAGTGGTCCGATATCTTACACTCTACATTCAGGTCCGATACCGCTGTGTGGGGTGTTTGGGGGACAGGAGAGAGGGACATGAGAATGGGTGGTGTTTAGTTATTGAGACACAGGCAGAGCAGTGTTCAGAATGATCTGAATGAAACCAATCTGAGGTGAAACGCTCCATGAGATCTGTGAACATAAGGATTACTAAAGAACATGACCTCAGTGAGGTCTATAGGCTGGTGATCACAGGTTCCACACCACTGAAACATCCTTATGTTCCACACCACCAGCTAATCACATCCACATGATCGGTCAACCAGCTATTCACATCCACATGATCTGTCAACCAGCTATTCACATCCACATGATCTGTCAACCAGCTAATCACATCCACATGATCTGTCAACCAGCTAATCACATCCACATGATCTGTCAACCAGCTAATCACATCCACATGATCGGTCAACCAGCTAATCACATCCACATGATCGGTCAACCAGCTATTCACATCCACATGATCTGTCAACCAGCTATTCACATCCACATGATCTGTCAACCAGCTAATCACATCCACATGATCTGTCAACCAGCTAATCACATCCACATGATCTGTCAACCAGCTAATCACATCCACATGATCTGTCAACCAGCTAATCACATCCACATGATCTGTCAACCAGCTAATCACATCCACATGATCGGTCAACCAGCTAATCACATCCACATGATCGGTCAACCAGCTAATCACATCCACATGATCTGTCAACCAGCTAATCACATCCACATGATCGGTCAACCAGCTAATCACATCCACATGATCGGTCAACCAGCTAATCACATTCACACGATCTGTTAACCAGCTAATTACAGTACATCCATATGATCTGGTCTACCACTGATTTCCAACAGAAACTCTAATCAATCTCAAAACACATACATTCGCACATACAGTATATAGTCGAGTTATGAGGCTTTATGTCAGCCCAAACCAGAGCTGTATATAACCAGGCTAGCCTGACGCTACTGGTACAGAGCTGTATAGAACCAGGCTAGCCTGACGCTACTGGTACAGAGCTGTATATAACCAGGCTAGCCTGACGCTACTGGTACAGAGCTGTATATAACCAGGCTAGCCTGACGCTACTGGTACAGAGCTGTATATAACCAGGCTAGCCTGACGCTACTGGTACAGAGCTGTATATAACCAGGCTAGCCTGACGCTACTGGTACAGAGCTGTATATAACCAGGCTAGCCTGACGCTACTGGTACAGAGCTGTATATAACCAGGCTAGCCTAACGCTACTGGTACAGAGCTGTATATAACCAGGCTAGCCTGACGCTACTGGTACAGAGCTGTATATAACCAGTCTAGCCTGACGCTACTGGTACAGAGCTGTATATAACCAGGCTATACGTGTGTTACTGAGCTTACTGTACAATGTAAACTTCAGCAGTTTGATGTTCAGGTACTAGACATTAGGATCTGTAGAATGCCATTAAATCAACCACATATTGTAAATGGTCCAAGGTATTGTATACATGGCCAGTTTGAAATCAATCTGAATGGGACCATGTAGATTATATCAAGAACATGCCGTTTGTTTTATTTAACTAGACAAGTCAGTTAAGAAAAAATTCTCATTTACAATGGAGGATGGATGTGATACAGTCTGGATTCAAACCAGGGTGTCTGTAGTGACACCTCAAGCCCTGAGATGCAGTGTCTTAGACCACTGCGCCACTCGGGAGCCCAGTCATGTGACAATCCATAGATTAGGGCCTAATACATTTATTTAAATTGACTGATGTCCTTATAAGAACTGTAACTCAGTAAAATCCTGCATGTTGTGTTTCTATTTTTGTTCAGTGTACTTAATATGATATGTTTGTTACAGTGTACATAGAGAGACTAAAAAGGGTTGAGTCAGTGAGCAGATTCTGGCACTATGGTCTTCTTTATGACACAATCTCTGTAGCTGACCTTGTAGCTGGAAACATCCAGGCCTTTTAAACAGTATGAAATCATAGAGCCTTGTAGCTGGAAACACCCAGGCCTTTTAAACAGTATGAAATCATAGAGCCTTGTAGCTGGAAACACCCAGGCCTTTTAAACAGTATGAAATCATAGAGCCTTGTAGCTGGAAACACCCAGGCCTTTTAAACAGTATGAAATCATAGAGCCTGGAAACGTTCTTCTTCAGTGGTATTAATAAGGAGGGCTGGAACAACATATTATATAAAGACGGCATCTCAGTGTATCAGTGCTCGGTGTTGGTGGAACACAGCACCATATTGGGAAATCTGCAAGGTTTATCTGTTTCGCCACAGAGGCCCACGTAGGGAACTAGCATGTTGCTTTAACTACACAACACCATACCACACCTCCAGGTACTTTCCAAGGCAGCCTGTCCAACTATCATCTTTTTCAGAGTTTGACTGCAGGAGTTCTCTCTAGAGGATGAGTGAAGCCGACCCCAGCCCGGCCTGCCCCTCCGTCAGCCCTGCGACGCAACAGGTCAACAGTACCACAGTTCCCAGAAATGAGTCAACCAACGTTGCAAATAACATATTCTCCTGGGTGACTCTGAAAACAAAACGTCTGAAACAGTAAATTAATAGTAGAAGGTTTTCTAGTAAAGCACTGAGAGAAGACTGGGGTTCAAACAGCCTCTTTAATATCAGGGCTGTTCTTCAACATCACAGACGGTACCGGTAAGAAGGCAGATACAACATCACAGACGGTACCGGTAAGAAGGCAGATACAACATCACAGACAGTACCGGTAAGAAGGCAGATTCAACAGTCTCCATTCAATTTTATATTTCATGTTTCATACTTCTGATGTGTAATAAACCAAAAACACACCATCTCAATATGAACTGCTGTTAGAAATGATATAGCAACACATTCAGGAAATCACTTATGTTATAAAATTAGTCACTCACTGGTTGATATAAAAAAGAAGTCTGTCTTATGTCCAGCTCATCTTAACAATACAGCTGTGTTCTCCACCTACGACAGAGGTATAATCTGATTGGACAGAGCTATCACAGGCTATTAAACCCACCTCTGTTCTCCTCGGTTCTCTTAGCGCCAGTCTGAGTAGCGGGGTTATTTAACCATTCTTTCCTGAGCCTCGCTGGTGCCCAAAGCCTGACTCTGTTTGCCAAAATAACTCTGGAGAATAAACTATACAAAACCGGCATAATTTCAAGCACTAAGTTCTCAGACTATCACCCCTACAACTTGAAACATTCTCTTCAACAGAGGAATCAGTTAACCGAAGAGTCACTGAGCCTCTGTTCACTCAGGTGGAATATCCTGTCGTCAAACATTTATAGACCCACTTTTCCCACAGTCCCAGTCTCTACTAAACAGAACTAGTTGAACACAGTTTTAAGTGATGTAAACTACACCCTGTCCAGGGCAATACTGTTTTAGCTCTTAAGTTATTTACTTAATGGAGAAAAAACAAAATAGCCCCAGGCCTAAGTGTCTGGGGTATAGAGCTGGTGCATAGTGCTGGGACTGGGGTATAGAGCTGGGACTGGGACATAGTGTTGGGACTGGGGCATAGTGTTGGGACTGGGGCATAGTGTTGGGACTGGGGCATAGTGTTGGGACTGGGGTATAGTGTTGGGACTGGGGTATAGAGCTGGGGCATGGTGCTAGGACTGGGGTATAGTGTTGGGACTGGGGTATAGTGTTGGGACTGGGGTATAGAGCTGGGGCATGGTGCTAGGACTGGGGTATAGTGTTGGGACTGGGGTATAGTGTTGGGACTGGGGTATAGTGTTGGGACTGGGGCATAGTGTTGGGACTGGGGTATAGAGCTGGGGCATGGTGCTAGGACTGGGGTATAGTGTTGGGACTGGGGTATAGTGTTGGGACTGGGGCATAGTGCTGGGACTGAGGCATAGTGCTGGGACTGGGGTATAGTGCTGGGACTGGGGTATAGTGCTGGGACTGGGGTATAGTGTTGGGACTGGGGTATAGTGTTGGGACTGGGGTATAGTGTTGGGACTGGGGCATAGTGCTGGGACTGGGGTATAGTGTTGGGACTGGGGTATAGTGTTGGGACTGGGGTATAGTGCTAGGACTGGGGTATAGTGTTGGGACTGGGACTGGGGTATAGTGTTGGGACTGGGGTATAGTGTTGGGACTGGGGTATAGTGTTGGGACTGGGGTATAGTGCTGGGACTGGGGTATAGTGTTGGGACTGGGGTATAGTGTTGGGACTGGGGTATAGTGTTGGGACTGGGGTATAGTGTTGGGACTGGGGTATAGTGCTAGGACTGGGGTATAGTGCTGGGACTGGGGTATAGTGCTGGGACTGGGGTATAGTGTTGGGACTGGGGTATAGTGTTGGGACTGGGGTATAGTGTTGGGACTGGGGTATAGTGTTGGGACTGGGGTATAGTGTTGGGACTGGGGTATAGTGTTGGGACTGGGGTATAGTGTTGGGACTGGGGTATAGTGTTGGGACTGGGGTATAGTGTTGGGACTGGGGTATAGTGCTGGGACTGGGGTATAGTGTTGGGACTGGGGTATAGTGTTGGGACTGGGGTATAGTGTTGGGACTGGGGTATAGTGTTGGGACTGGGGTATAGTGTTGGGACTGGGGTATAGTGTTGGGACTGGGGTATAGTGTTGGGACTGGGGTATAGTGCTGGGACTGGTGTATAGTGTTGGGACTGGGGTATAGTGCTGGGACTGGGGTATAGTGTTGGGACTGGGGTATAGTGTTGGGACTGGGGTATAGTGCTGGGACTGGGGTATAGTGCTGGGACTGGGGTATAGTGCTGGGACTGGGGTATAGTGCTGGGACTGGGGTATAGTGCTGGGACTGGGGTATAGTGCTGGGACTGGGGTATAGTGTTGGGACTGGGACTGGGGTATAGTGTTGGGACTGGGACTGGGGTATAGTGTTGGGACTGGGGTATAGTGCTGGGACTGGGGTATAGTGCTGGGACTGGGGTATAGTGTTGGGACTGGGACTGGGGTATAGTGTTGGGACTGGGGTATAGTGTTGGGACTGGGGTATAGTGTTGGGACTGGGGTATAGTGCTAGGACTGGGGTATAGTGCTGGGACTGGGGTATAGTGTTAGGACTGGGGTATAGTGTTAGGACTGGGGTATAGTGCTAGGACTGGGACTGGGGTATAGTGTTGGGACTGGGGTATAGTGCTGGGACTGGGGTATAGTGCTGGGACTGGGGTATAGTGCTAGGACTGGGGTATAGTGCTAGGACTGGGGTATAGTGCTAGGACTGGGGTATAGTGCTAGGACTGGGGTATAGTGACAGTTATAGTGATGGGTATAGTGATGGTTATAGTGGGGTATAGTGATGGTTATAGTGGGGTATAGTGATGGTTATAGTGGGGTATAGTGATGGTTATAGTGGGGTATAGTGATGGTTATAGTGGGGTATAGTGATGGTTATAGTGGGGTATAGTGATGGTTATAGTGGGGTATAGTGATAGTTATAGTGGGGTATAGTGATGGTTATAGTGATGTTATGGTGGGGTATAGTGATGGTTATAGTGATGTTATAGTGGGGTATAGTGATGGTTATAGTGGGGTATAGTGATGGTTATAGTGGGGTATAGTGATGGTTATAGTGGGTTATAGTGATGGTTATAGTGGGGTATAGTGATGGTTATAGTGGGGTATAGTGATGGTTATAGTGGGGTATAGTGATGGTTATAGTGGGGTATAGTGATGGTTATAGTGATGGTTATAGTGGGGTATAGTGATGGTTATAGTGATGGTTATAGTGGGGTATAGTGATGGTTATAGTGGGGTATAGTGATGGTTATAGTGGGTTATAGTGGGGTATAGTGATGGTTATAGTGGGGTATAGTGATGGTTATAGTGGGGTATAGTGATGGTTATAGTGATGGTTATAGTGGGGTATAGTGATGGTTATAGTGATGGTTATAGTGGGGTATAGTGATGGTTATAGTGATGGTTATAGTGGGGTATAGTGATAGTTATAGTGGGGTATAGTGATGGTTATAGTGATAGTTATAGTGATGGTTATAGTGGGGTATAGTGATGGTTATAGTGATGTTATAGTGGGGTATAGTGATAGTTATAGTGGGGTATAGTGATGGTTATAGTGATGGTTATAGTGGGGTATAGTGATGTTATAGTGGGGTATAGTGATGGTTATAGTGATGTTATAGTGGGGTATAGTGATAGTTATAGTGGGGTATAGTGATGGTTATAGTGGGGTATAGTGATGGTTATAGTGATGTTATAGTGGGGTATAGTGATAGTTATAGTGGGGTATAGTGATAGTTATAGTGGGGTATAGTGATGGTTATAGTGGGGTATAGTGATGGTTATAGTGGGGTATAGTGATGGTTATAGTGATAGTTATAGTGGGGTATAGTGATGGTTATAGTGGGGTATAGTGATGGTTATAGTGATAGTTATAGTGGGGTATAGTGATGGTTATAGTGATGGTTATAGTGGGGTATAGTGATGGTTATAGTGGGGTATAGTGATGGTTATAGTGGGGTATAGTGATGGTTATAGTGATAGTTATAGTGGGGTATAGTGATGGTTATAGTGATAGTTATAGTGGGGTATAGTGATGGTTATAGTGATGTTATAGTGATGGTTATAGTGATGTTATAGTGATGGTTATAGTGATGGTTATAGTGGGGTATAGTGATAGTTATAGTGGGGTATAGATAGATAGATAGGTACTTTATTGATCCCCCGGGGGGGAAATTTCATAAAAGTGATAGTTATAGTGGGGTATAGTGATGGTTATAGTGATGTTATAGTGGGGTATAGTGATGTTATAGTGGGGTATAGTGATGGTTATAGTGATGGTTATAGTGGGGGTTATAGTGATGTTATAGTGGGGTATAGTGATGGTTATAGTGGGGTATAGTGATGGTTATAGTGATAGTTATAGTGGGGTATAGTGATGGTTATAGTGATGGTTATAGTGGGGTATAGTGATGTTATAGTGGGGTATAGTGATGGTTATAGTGATAGTTATAGTGGGGTATAGTGATGGTTATAGTGGGGTATAGTGATGGTTATAGTGATGGTTATAGTGGGGTATAGTGATGGTTATAGTGATGTTATAGTGGGGTATAGTGATGGTTATAGTGGGGTATAGCGATGGTTATAGTGATGGTTATAGTGGGGTATAGTGATGGCCGTATCCCGTATCCCCCCTGTCGTAACCCCCCCCCCGTATCCCCTCACCTTGCCGTATCTGTAATTAAACCCTGCACACTAAGGACTGTATTTTAAGGGAATTATTACCCTAAATTATATCATACACACATTTAACTATTTAAGTATCTCTTCCTGTCATTTACATGTACAGTTAATGTAACCATGCTAATATACACTTACCTGTAAATTTAACTGTATATTTACCTGTACAGCTGATTTAACCATGCAATATATTCACTTAATTTAACCAGACTGTATATTAAGTAAACTATTATTACCCTCACTTATATCATACGCATTTTTAGCTATTTAAGTATTTCTCTGCCATCGACCTGTATAGTATAGTTAACCATGCAAATACTCCTTATTTATCTATATCAACTTGCAATATTTTTATAATTTGTATAATTTTCTTTTCACCTAACACTCTGTAACAATGTATAGTGTACATATTCAGCCATCCATACTATGCAATGCCTTTTTATAACTTTTTGCACTCCAGACTTATACTTATTCATACAGCCGCTCTATGTATCATGTATTGTGTATCTGTCTTTTATGTATTTTGTTCTGGCATTTTGCACCTGCCCTGTATTTTTCGTAGCTGCTTGACAGGAAATTTCCCCTCGGAAATCAATAAAGTACCTATCTATCTATATATCCATCCATCCATCCATCCATCCATCCATCCATCCATCCATCCATCCATCCATCGATTAGCAAGCAAATGTTAATATTTCAAGTTAAAGATCGCAAACTTGGATCTATTTTCTAGTTCCTGTTAACTAATATTAGATTTTGGTTGAAGATCTGATAACATTCAGCATAAAAAAAAATATGCATAAGTACAGAAAATTATAAAAGCAGCAAATACTTTTACATTTTGGCTCCAGAGCGCACAGACTGGGGTGAAGGTTCACCTTCCAACAGGACAACGACCCTAATCACACAGCAAAGACAACGCAGGAGTGGCTTCAGGACAAGTCTCTGAATGTCCTTGAGTTGCCAAACCAGAGCCGGACTTGAAGCTGATCGAACATCTCTGCATATCAATCTGAACATCTCTGCATATCAATCTGAACATCTCTGCATATCAATCTGAACATCTCTGCATATCGAACATCTCTTCATGTCAATCTGAACATCTCTGCATATCGAACATCTCTTCATGTCAATCTCAACATCTCTGCATATCGAACATCTCTTCATGTCAATCTCAAAGTAGAGAAGAGATTGTCTTGATATTATTTTTTGAGAGCAGAGGCTTCTTCCTTCCTGACCTCCCATGTAGGCCAAGTTTGTCCAGTCTCTTTCTGACAGTGTACCCATGCACTTAGACAATGATTGTGGCAAGAGAGGCCTGTCGATCCCTAGATGTTACCCTGGGGTTCTTAGAGACTTCTATGAGCATCTTTCGGTCAGCTCTTGGGCTGACTTTGGTGGGACAACCTGTCCTGGGTAGTTTGCCAGTGGTCTGGAATTTTCTTTGGACAGTGGAATGATGTAGTTTGAATTGCTTGGAAATGGATTTGTAACCCCTCCCAGACTGTAACTCCTCCCAGACTGTAACTCCTCCCAGACTCATGGGCATCAATCATCTTTCTTCTGAGGGCCTCGGTAGGTCTTCTGATCTTTGAATGATGTGTTACCACACACCCATATGGTTAAGACCAAACCAGACCAATGTTCTTATCTTTATGGAAGGCTGGACCCTCCTAAGTTTCTCTTTAATGTTCTCTAATCATTTACACTTGTTTTGGTACCTAATTCTAATTGTATCCATGTTATGTGATGGTAAAGGTAGGGCTGTACTAACTTTATGTGATGGTAAAGGTAGGGCTGTACTAACTTTATGTGATGGTAAAGGTAGGGGTGTTCTCACTTTATGTGATGGTAAAGGTAGGGGTGTATTAACTTTATGTGATGGTAAAGGTAGGGGTGTACTAACTGTATGTGATGGTAAAGGTAGGGGTGTACTAACTTTATGTGATGGTAAAGGTAGGGGTGTACTAACTGTATGTGATGGTAAAGGTAGGGCTGTACTAACTTTATGTGATGGTAAAGGTAGGGCTGTACTAACTTTATGTGATGGTAAAGGTAGGGGTGTTCTCACTTTATGTGATGGTAAAGGTAGGGTGTACTAACTTTATGTGATGGTAAAGGTAGGGCTGTACTAACTTTATGTGATGGTAAAGGTAGGGGTGTACTAACTAATAGTCTGTCTTCTGAGGGCCTCGGTAGGTCTTCTGATCTTTGAATGATGTGTTACCACACACCCATATGGTTAAGACCAAACCAGACCAATGTTCTAATCTTTATGGAAGGCTGGACCCTCCTAATGTTTTCTAATCATTTACACTTGTTTTGGTACCTAATTCTAATATTAGCCATGTTATGTGATGGTAAAGGTAGGGGTGTACTAACTTTTTCCCCATAAGGAAAAGGCATTTTTGTTTATTTTAATTGCATAACATTTTCAACGTTTTTTTTTGTTGTTGTGTGATTTGTTAAATTGAGTAACCTTTATCTGTCAATAGTGTTTAAGTGAAGATTACATATCCATCTGTCCAAATATGAAGAAAAAAAAGAGAACTTTCCAGGGGGTGTACTTAGTGTTGTTTATATAAATTGAGAAGAGCGTGGGGCCTAGGATTGAGCCTTGGGGTACACCCTTGGTGACAGGCAGTGGCTGAGACAGCAGATTTTCTGACTTTATACACTGCACTCTTTGAGAGAGGTAGTTATCAAACCAAGCCAAAGACCCCTCAAGACACCAATACTCCTTAGCTGGCCCACAAGAATGGAATGGTCTACCGTATCAAAAGCTTTGGCCAAGTCAATAACAATAGCAGCACAACATTGCTTAGAATCAAGGGCAGTGGTGACATCATTAAGGACCTTTAAGGTTGCAGTGACACATCCATAACCTGAGCGGAAACTAGATTGCATACCAGAGAGAATACTGTAGACATCAAGAAAGCCAGTCAGTTGATTATTGACAAGTTTTTCCAACACTTTTGATAAACAGGGCAAAATAGAAATAGTCCTGTAACAGTTAGGATCAGCTTGATCTCCTCCTTTAAATAAAGGACTAACCGTGGCTGCCTTCCAAGCAATGGGAACCTCCCCAGAACGGAGAGACAGGTTAAAAAGGTCAGAGATAGGCTTGGTGATGATAGGGGCAGCAACCTTAAAGAAGGAAGGGTCTAAACCATCTGACCCAGATGTTTTTTGGGGTCAAGTTTAAGGAGCTCCTCTAGCACCTCTAGCATGCGGGTCTGATATACAAATTGATGGAAAAACATACAACATAAAAAAATTGGCAAAAAAATAAAATCTTTCCACAGGGTCGTGGGGTGAGACAGGGATGCAGTTTAAGCCCCACCCTCTTCAACATATATATCAACTAATTGGCGAGGGAAATAGAACAGTCTGCAGCACCCGGCCTCACCTTACTACAGTCTGAAGTAAAATGTCTACTGTTTGCTGACGATCTGGTGCTTCTGTCACCAACCAAGGAGGGCCTACAGCAGCACCTAGATCTTCTACACAGATTCTGCCAGACCTGGGGCCTGATAGTAAATCCTAGAAAGAGAAAAAATATATACATTTTTTATTTAACTATCAAGTCAGTTAAGAACAAATTCTTATTTACAATGACGGCCTCCACCGGACAAACCTGGACGACGCTGGGCCAATTAACCAGAACAGACCATGGGAGGTGCACTGTACTACATAGAGCCATGACTACATGGAACTCTATTCCACATCAGGTAACTGATGCAAGTAGAAGAATCAGATAATAAAAAACAGATTTTAAAAAAGACACCTTGTGGAAGAACGGGGACTGTGAAGAGACACACACAGGCACAGACACATGCATACGCACACAAACACCAGCACATTGCAATGTTGTTGTATTATACATGTTGTATTGTAGATATGTAGTGGTGTAATAATGTTATATGATGTACTGTTTTATATGTAATGTAATGGTGGTATTATACATGTTGTATTGTAGATATGTAGTGGTGTAATAATGTTATATGATGTACTGTTTTATATGTAATGTAATGGTGGTATTATACATGTTGTATTGTAGATATGTAGTGGTGTAATAATGTTATATGATGTACTGTTTTATATGTAATGTAATGGTGGTATTATACATGTTGTATTGTAGATATGTAGTGGTGTAATAATGTTATATGATGTACTGTTTTATATGTAATGTAATGGTGGTATTATACAGGTTGTATTGTAGATATGTAGTGGTGTAATAATGTTATATGATGTTCTGTTTTATATGTAATGTAATGGTGGTATTATACATGTTGTATTGTAGATATGTAGTGGTGTAATAATGTTATATGATGTACTGTTTTATATGTAATGTAATGGTGGTATTATACAGGTTGTATTGTAGATATGTAGTGGTGTAATAATGTTATATGATGTACTGTTTTATATGTAAGGTATGCCCTTAATGTGTTTGGACCCCAGGAAGAGTAGCTGCTGCCTTGGCGTCAACTAATGGGGATCCATAATAAATACAAATACTCCTTAAAGGGATACTTCAGGACTTTTATGTCTCTGTGTCCAGTATGGAGGAAGTTAGAGGTAGTTTCGCAAGCCAATGCCAACTAACATTAGCACAATGGACAGATACCATAGACGTCCAGTCATTGCTAGCAGATACCATAGACTTCCAGTCATTGTGCTAATGATAGTTAGCAATTGCGCTAGTTAGCTACTTCCTTCAAACTGCACGAAGAGACATAAAAATGGTATCCAGGAGTTCATCCAACTCTGGAGAAGTAGATAAATGGCCTCACTACCTCCTGAAGTATCCCTTTAAAGCTACAAAAGTATGTGTTCAACCTTAACATGTGATAACAATACAACAGAGCAGATGAACCGGAATGACATTTACACTCACGAATGGCCATAAAGAACTTTCCGAAAGCCACGCCCCTACTAAGCCACCCATACAGTCTTCTGATCTGATCCACTGGGTCATAGCTGTAGAACCCCGTATTAACACCCCAACCTTCATCTTTTTAAAGAAAGCCTGACGAAGTGACCCAATTCCTGCGTCCCAGCAGATTGGTCATCCAAACAACCCAGCATTTTTTAGAGTGTAGAAATTAAACTAGCCAGCCAATAGCATCATGCTGTGCCAGTATCAGGGAAATGACTGGTTACTCCCTCACACCCCTTCTTTTCCAACCTGCATTGAAATGTTGATGAGGACTTCTGAAATGCAATACATTGGGACTGAAATGACTGACAAATCAGAAATGGACATGAATCACACTAACACATTTAATCTAATCTTTAATTAAACAGAAAAACGAATTTTACGCAATAAACAAAGCAAACAAAAGCCCCATCTGCTGCTCCAGCCCTCTAACCCTCTAACCCTCCACATGGCCTCATTATGTTACCATGGACCTAACCCTAATTCCGCAATGCTTAGATTGAAAACATTGTATGTATGGATAGAGCCTGGTTATGAAAACATTGTGAAATAACAATTACACCTCGCCGGTTATCAATAAACTGGTACCATTGCCTACCAGGCTACAATGCGGATTACAGCGAAACAGTTAACATGCACCTCTGGCGAGCAGAATATAATAGTATCAAGGATTCAGCTTCAATATTTAGAGCACCAAACTGTTTCTCATCGAGAGATATAGTTTAGATTAGAAGACCATGTGCTGGCTACGCAGCATGGCAGACAACACATGGCATGCTGTGGCTAAAATAAGAAGTGTATCTGTAGTAGAAAGGGGTGAACTCACGCACTGCCTCCTGCTTGGGATCTGACTCCGAGATAGACTGATCAAGTTTGCCGACTTTACTCTGCAGTCCCCGGACTCGTTGGTTGGTAAACACGATGTCGTTCTCCAGCTCCTGGAATAGAGAGCAGGCGTGCCGGGCCAGGTCGGAGAGCTGCCGTAGGGTCCGGGACAGAGCCACATTGTTGATGGAACACAGATCCTCCAAGACCAAACTCCCTTCATTCGGGACTGAATGCCTGCACAGTAACTGGGGTTCCACGATCCGTTTGACAAATGGCATTTTGACATAGAACCGATTAGAAATCCACAAAAAATCTGACCCAATAAATTATTTTACAAAACAATGAATCAAAACAACAACCCCCATGAATCAAAGTGTCCCTGATTGAGCGGTTCTTAAGGCATCATTTCACTCTCGCCTCCCGCTGCTCCTCTGGTCATGAGCCGCCTATCTATCCGTAGGTAGTAGCCTATGTTGTTCAGAGCTTTAAAAGTAAGGCGCTTTAAAAAAAAATTATAATCCAAATAAAGTCCTGGCGCGGAGTGACCTCGTTTCCCGGATCTGGACTCGGAGCGAAGAGCGAGGATCAAGCGCGCTGCCGAGACTGAGCAGGCGCACTATTACACAACAGATGTGGAAGACTTGGATAATAATAATTACTTTAAAGGACTGTATAAGAGAATGAGATATAGCGAGTTTTAGTGTCATAAGATGACTGTAGTCATGTGTTAGAGTGTATCAAGCATCAGTTACTCTTCCTGATAGATAGATAGATAGATAGATAGATAGATAGATAGATAGATAGATAGATAGATAGATAGATAGATAGATAGATAGATAGATAGATAGATAGATAGATAGATAGATAGATAGATAGATAGATAGATCATCAGTTACTCTTCCTGTGGTCCAGATAGGTCCAAATACCAATAGTGATGCAGTAAATCTCTCCTCAACTTTGAGCCAGGAAAGACTGATATGCAAGTTACTAACACTTTACTTTCGTACAGTGGCGGCATTCAGGGAGGTCAACATTTTTAGCTAAAAATAAATAAATACAACAAAATATATTTTGGGGGGGGTTGCCTGTTTTGCATGTTATTTTGGCATTCATGTGTCACATATCAGTTTTCAAACAATGTAAAAAAAAAAAAACAAGTATGGTTACATTAGAAGTGCCCATCCAAGAAGGCTCAATGTCATTGGCCACAGATAAAATGACGTCAAATCATGTTGTATCTACAGTAGCTTTGATTGGACTGATCATGTCAACATCATACTTTCAAAATCTTAGTTAGCAGTCATCATCATGAATCAATTCGACAATCTATTGGCAAATCCTTTTTTAATAATTGTCATATGAAGAGAAATTATAGATAAAACGTATGAGTGCTCATCGGCCAGTGCCGGCTCCACGCACCCGACCTCCGGTGTGCCTCCCCAGTCCGGTACGTCCCGTGCCGGCTCCCCGCATCCGACCTCTAGGGCCAGAGCAGTCCGCTCCATCGGTGCCCAGTCCGGGCCCGGTCATCAGGAGAAGGCCAGGGAGGAAGCTGTCTGCTTGGCCGGGGCCAGAACCGCCACCGATGAGTTAATTTTCCCTTCCTAAAACCCCCCCCATGTTTTGGGTTTATTTGTCTTGCGTTCGGGAGTCCGCTTCTTTGGGGGGGGTACTGTCAGGCTCTGGCCACAGAGAAGCCTTTTGCTTCTCTATGTAGCCTTGGTCAGAGTCTGACAGCTCTAGGTTTTTGTTTTCTATGTGGTGGTTTGTGTTGGATCCCTAATTAGAGGCAGCTGCAGTGCATTGTCTCTAATTAGGGATCCTACTTATGTTTGGAGGTTCCACACCCGAGGTGTGGGTTATTATCTACACGTCAGTGGTTGAAGTAAGTGTATTTACGTTTTGGGTTACGGTGTTTTTTGGTAGTTCGTATACAAGTATATTTTGAGTAAATAAACATCATGTCAAACTACTACGACTGCGCTGCGTTTTGGTCAAATTATACCGAAAGGCGTGACAGTTGATTATTATGACAGGGAGGACTGGAGTGCTACCAAACTCTTAAGCAGCTCTCTATGTTGATGAGATAATCCTAGAACCCCTGTGGTTAGCGTGAATCCCGTCTCTTTTAAAGAGTGTTGGTCACTCCCACAGGAAGTCCAAAATTGTCACAAAAGGAGACATTCCTGTCTTTGAAGAGTTTCTTCAGGAACTGGTTTAGGGCAGCAAGGCGGCTGTAACGTTTCAAACCCCTTCTATTGCACGGCAGCGGGCCAGAGATGACTGTTCTCTTCCCTGTGCAAACAAGGGTGTTCAAGAAAATTTTGTAGTCTTTCTTCAGTTTCTCAGTTTGTAGAAAGTGAATGTCGTTATATCCAACGTGAGTGCCAATATTAGAGTAGTTGGCTAGAACTGCGGGCTGGAGGGAGTTCATGTCTTATACACGGGTGGCACTGGACCTTGGTCGGCCCACAGGCCGTAGACAGGCCAAAATCTCTCACCATTGAGCTGCCCACGACGATGGTGGTTGTGATGGAATCAGAGGGGGAACAGAATGGGTCTGCCTTGGGAACTAAGAGGGGGAACAGAACGGGTCTGCCTTGGGAACTAAGAGGGGGAACAGAACGGGTCTGCCTTGGGAACTGAGAGGGGTGTGAGGAGGTGTGCTTCAACTCATGCCAGCCTGACTCACTGAACATGTAGCAGCGGAGGATGTCGGGATCCTCAGGGAGCTGGAGGAGGGCCCAGAACCTTGTTTCCTTTGGTTAGTGACCCGGCTGGCTGTTGGTGTACTCACAGGATCACTGGTGTTTTGACCTGAGCACTGCTAGTGTTATCTTGTTAGCATGATGGTACCCCTTGTAGCTCAGTCAGTCGAGCATGGCGCTTGAAACGCCAAGGTTGTGGGTTCGATTCCCACGGGATACCAGTATGAAAATGTATGCACTCACTACTGTAAGTTGCTCTGGATAAGACTGTCTGCTAAATGATGTAAATGTAACCGCTAACTATTGTGTTTTTTTTTTGCAGGAATCCTGGAACACTAACTTGCGGTCCAAGAAGAAAAAGCTAACCGTCGCGGATTCCTTAGCTATCAGAATTTTCAATGGTTAAAGATGTTGTTTTTGCCTTGATTAAAAAAAATATTAAAACTATTTCATAAAAACAACAGACCGAGTGTCGACAGTACACTGATCTGTTTTCCTGTCTGTTGCGTGATTGGTTAATTCAAATTGGATTGGACTGACAAATGATTCATCCTAAAGAAATATCTTGTATGCTGTTTTACAGCAAGTCCTTGTTTTAATGCATGTCCTTGTTTTAATGCATGTCCTTGGTTTTAATGCATGTCCTTGGTTTTAATGCATGTCCTTGGTTTTAATGCATGTCCTTGGTTTTAATGCATGTCCTTGGTTGTAACAAGTAATAAACCAAGCATGCAGTACAGTGATAGGCTATTGTTGAACTGGAGAACATACAGTATAACAGACCACTCTCTATGGACATTGTTCTGTCCCTCCCTCTCGCTCTCCCTGTTTCCTTCTGTGTTCTGACTCGGTTTTTCCAGTTTGGACACAGGTGGAGCTGATTGGGTCGTTAGCTGACAAGGGGCACCTGGGTTGGTTCAGGTGTTGATATAAATCCCGTTGTTCAGACCTGACCCTCGGTCTCTCAGCCTGCACCCTGTTTTTGTGGTTTGCATTATGTTTTGGTTAGATGCACCATTCAACACTTACACCTTATATTCATTCCACTTGCATCCAAACACCACCACTACACTCTTTATGTCCACTTTCACACCTCAGTTACTATTGTTTGTACAGATTTGTTTTGTTTAGTTATTTAATAAATATCTGCTACACTCTTAACTCTGTCAACGTGTTGACTCCCTTGTCTCTCTCTATGAGCCGGGTTGTGACAACATACACACTATCTTTGACAATATACTATTATGGGGTAATTTATTTATCAGACAGATACAGTATAAATGAAAACATACTGCAGATAAAACCTACAGATACATGAGACATTTACAGCAGCCAGTTCTTTCTGAATGATGGAGTTCCAGATTCCTGTGGTGCTACGTCATATGGCTGTACGTTCATCTGCTCCACACCAAGCTGGACTGGGTTAGGGTTAGCCAGACCCAGCTCCATTCACACCAGGCTGACCAGTCCAGAGCCCAGACCCACCCGGCTCCATTCACACCAAGCTGACCAGTCCAGAGCCCAGACTCACCCGGCTCCATTCACACCAAGCTGACCAGTCCAGAGCCCAGACTCACCAGGCTGAATGAGTGTTTAGCTGATATCCAGCTGACTGGGATAGAAGAGGTGACAGCCTAAGCTCTTCCTGTGTTACAGCTAATGTCCACAGCAGAACTGCAACCACTGCAAAGCCCGGCTGTGACAAAGGAGAGGAGAGAGAGATGCTGTCTGTATGGCGTCATCCTGGAGTACTGGTGGTGCCATGAAAAGACAACTTGACCAGACAAAGGCTTGTCATCTTAGTGCTAGAGCCCCAACTCCAACCTCTGTGGTTGTAATTTACTGGGCGAAGGCACAACAATGTACCTTATGCAATATATTCCAAAACGTACAACTAAAACAATGAAACTGTCCATGAACAAGTGATTCATCTGGTTCCTTCTGAAGGTTTGGTCACAATCTCTGTTCCCCCTGGTGAAACCCTAACCCTCTCCTCCTGACCCTCTCCTCCTAACCCTCTCCTCCTGACCCTCTCCTCCTAACCCTCTCCTCCTAACCCTCTCCTCCTGACCCTCTCCTCCTGACCCTCTCCTCCTGTAGTACCGTCATCTGTCCCATTCTACTGTAATGCTATGTTTATGATGTTAACTTCACAGGAAGCTATGGAGTTTGACTATCAGCTAGACCCATCACTTTATAATAATATAATACCTTATAATAATACCGTGTCTCAAGTCAGAACATGATAATAACTGGCAAGATGGCAGATACCTCAAACTGGTGGATATTTAGAGACGACACTTCACCAACACATAGTTTCCTCAACACGTGTTCCTGCTACGTTGAAATGCTAACCAAACTGAGTTATGTGCTATTTATAGTTTAATGAAATACAACTCCCTGTCTGTCGTCTGTCAGTCTGTCAGTCTTTCAGTGTGTCTAACCCTTACCCAGTCTGTCAGTCTTTCAGTGTGTCTAACCCTTACCCAGTCTGTCTGTCTGACTGTCTAACCCTTACCCAGTCTGTCAGTCTTTCAGTGTGTCTAACCCTTACCCAGTCTGACTGTCTGTCTGACTGTCTAACCCTTACCCAGTCTGTCTGTCTGTCTGACTGTCTAACCCTTACCCAGTCTGTCTGTCTGTCTGTCTGTCTGACTGTCTAACCCAGTCTGTCAGTCTGTGTGTCTGTCTGTCTAACCCTTACCCTGTCTGACTGTCTAACCCTTACCATGCCTGTCTGTCTGTCTGACTGTCTAACCCTTACCCAGTCTGTCTGTCTGTCTAACCCAGTCTGTCTGTCTGTCAGTCTGTGTCTGTCTGTCTAACCCAGTCTGTCTGTCTGTCAGTCTGTGTGTCTGTCTGTCTAACTCAGGCCTGTATTCAGCCCACAACCTGATTCAATATGAATCAAGCTCAGATCACATAAAGACTTAACGATAGTAAAGTTTTGAAAAATGTATTTGTTATTCAAATTAAAAGCCCAATGAATACTCTCCTTTGTGTAATGATTTAACTCCCACTGCTTGTGGGACATTTATTTTGAAGGCACGTATAAATAACAACAGCACGAGGACAGACAGTGACTGACAGGCTGAAACACACGTCACAGTTACTAATAGTAGATAGATAGAAATTGGGCAAAAATGTGTTTTTCAAAGAAAAGGAAAGAAGACAATGAATGTCTGGTGTTTCAGCAAGAGTGGAAATATGTCTTTATTGAGGTATCAGGGGAAGCTGTGTGCTTAGTGTCTTTATTGAGGTATCAGGGGAAGCTGTGTCTTTATTGAGGTATCAGGGGAAGCTGTGTGCTTAGTGTCTTTATTAAGTTATCAGGGGAAGCTGTGTGCTTAGTGTCTTTATTGAGTTATCAGGGGAAGCTGTGTCTTTATTGAGGTATCAGGGGAAGCTGTGTCTTTATTGAGGTATCAAGGGAAGCTGTGTGCTTAGTGTCTTTATTGAGTTATCAGGGGAAGCTGTGTGCTTAGTGTCTTTATTGAGTTATCAGGGGAAGCTGTGTCTTTATTGAGGTATCAGGGGAAGCTGTGTCTTTATTGAGGTATCAGGGGAAGCTGTGTGCTTAGTGTCTTTATTGAGTTATCAGGGGAAGCTGTGTGCTTAGTGTCTTTATTGAGGTATCAGGGGAAGCTGTGTGCTTAGTGTCTTTATTGAGTTATCAGGGGAAGCTGTGTGCTTAGTGTCTTTATTGAGTTATCAGGGGAAGCTGTGTGCTTAGTGTCTTTATTGAGTTATCAGGGGAAGCTGTGTGCTTAGTGTCTTTATTGAGTTATCAGGGGAAGCTGTGTCTTTATTGAGGTATCAGGGGAAGCTGTGTGCTTAGTGTCTTTATTGAGTTATCAGGGGAAGCTGTGTGCTTAGTGTCTTTATTGAGGTATCAGGGGAAGCTGTGTGCTTAGTGTCTTTATTGAGGTATCAGGGGAAGCTGTGTGTTTGTCTTTATTGAGGTATCAGGGGAAGCTGTGTGCTTAGTGTCTTTATTGAGTTATCAGGGGAAGCTGTGTGCTTAGTGTCTTTATTGAGTTATCAGGGGAAGCTGTGTGCTTAGTGTCTTTATTGAGTTATCAGGGGAAGCTGTGTGTTTGTCTTTATTGAGGTATCAGGGGAAGCTGTGTGCTTAGTGTCTTTATTGAGGTATCAGGGGAAGCTGTGTGCTTAGTGTCTTTATTGAGGTATCAGGGGAAGCTGTGTGTTTGTCTTTATTGAGGTATCAGGGGAAGCTGTGTGCTTAGTGTCTTTATTGAGGTATCAGGGGAAGCTGTGTGCTTAGTGTCTTTATTGATCACTGCCTCATCGCCTGCGTCATTAATGGGTCAGCGGTCAAACGACCACCCCATATCACTGTCAAACGCTCCCTAAAACACTTTTGTGAGCAGGCCTTTCTATTCGATCTGGCCCAGGTATCCTGGAAGGATATTGACCTCATCCCGTCAGTAGAGGACGCCTGGTTGTTCTTTAAAAGTGCTTTCCTCACCATCCTAAATAAGCATGCCCCTTTCAAAAAATGCAGAACTAAGAACAGATATAGCCCTTGGTTCACTCCAAACTTGACTGCACTAGACCAACACAAAAACATCCTGTGGCGCACTGCATTAGCATCGAATAGCCCCCGCGATATGCAGCTATTCAGGGAAGTCAGGAACAAGTACACACAGTCAGTTAGAAAAGCAAAGGCCAGCTTTTTCAAACTGAAATTTGCTTCCTGTAGTACTAATTCCAAAAAGTTCTGTGACACTGTAAAGTCCATGGAGAATAAGAGCACCTCCTCCCAGTTGCCCACTGCATTGAGGCTCGGAAACACTGTCACCACCGATAAATCCACGATTATCGAAAACTTCAATAAGCATTTTGCTACGGCTGGCCATGCTTTCCACCTGGCTACCCCTACCCCGGCCAACAGCTCTGTGCCCCTGGCAGCCACTTGCCCAAGCCCCCCCCGCTTCTCCTTCACCCCAATCCAGACGGATGATGTTCTGAAAGAGCTGCTAAATCTGGACCCCTACAAATCTGCTGGACTAGACAATCTGGACCCTCTCTTTCTGAAATTATCAGCCAAAATTGTTGCAACACCGATCACTATCCTGTTCAACCTCTCTTTCGTATCGTCTGAGATCCCTAGAGATTGGAAAGCTGCCGCAGTCATCCCCCTCTTCAAAGGGGGAGACACTCTACACCCAAACTGTTATAGACCTATATCCATCCTCCCCTGCCTTTCTAAAGTCTTCAAAAGCCAAGTTAACAAACAGATAACTGACCACTTCGAATCCCACCGTACCTTCTCTGCTATGCAATCTGGTTTCCGAGCTGGTCATGGGTGCACCTCAGCTACGCTCAAGGTACTGAACGATATCATAATCACCATCGATAAAAGACAGTACTGTGCAGCCGTCTTCATCGACCTGGCCAAGGCTTTCGACTCTGTCAATCACCGCATTCTTATTGGCAGACTCAACAGCCTTGGTTTCTCAAGTGACTGCCTCGCCTGGTTCTCCAACTACTTCGCAGACAGAGTTCAGTGTGTCAAATCGGAGGGCCTGTTGTCCGATCCTCTGGCAGTTTCTATGGGGGTGCCACAGGGTTCAATTCTTGGGCCAACCCTTTTCTCTATATACATCAATGATGTCGCTCTCGCTGCTGGTGACTCTCTGATCAATCTTTACGCAGACGACACCATTCTGTATACATCGAGCCCCTCTTTGGACACTGTGTTTACTAACCTTCAAACAAGCTTCAACGCCATACAACACTCCTTCCGTGGCCTCCAACTGCTCTTAAACGCTAGTAAAACTAAGTGCATGCTTTTCTATCGAACGCTGCCCGCACCCGCCCACCGGACTATCATCACTACTCTTGACGGATCCGACTTAGAATACGTGGACACCTACAAATACCTAGGCGTCTGGTTAGACTGTAAACTCAACTTCCAGACTCACATCAACCATCTCCAATCCAAAATTAAATCCAGAATCGGCTTCCTATTTCGCAACAAAGCCTCCTTCACTCATGCTGCCAAACTTGCCCTTGTAAAACTGACTATCCTACCGATCCTTGATTTCGGTGATGTCATTTACAAATTAGCCTCCAACACTCTGCTCAGCAAATTGGATGTAATCTATCACAGTGCCATCCGTTTTGTTACCAAAGCCCCATATACTACCCACCACTGCGACCTGTATGCTCTCGTTGGCTGGCCTTCATTATATATTCGTCGCCAAACCCACTGGCTCCAGGTCATCTATAAGTCTTTATTAGGTAAATCCCCGCCCTATCTCAGCTCACTGGTCACCATAGCAACACCCACCCGGAGCATGCGCTCCAGCAGGTATATCTCTCTGGTCACCCCCAACCATTCCTTCCAGTTCGCTGCTGCCAATGACTGGAACGAATTGCAAAAATCATTGAAGCTGGAGGTTCCTATCTCCCTCACTAACTTTAAGCATCAGTTGTCAAAGCTGCTTATCGATCACTGCACCTGTATACAGCCCTTCTGTAATTAGCCCACACTACTACCTCATCCCCATATTTTTGTTATTTTTTTTGCAAATCTTGCACTCCAGTATCTCTATTTGCACATCATAATTTGCACATCCTTCATTCCTGTGTTAATGATGATAATCTGTAATTTATTTCACCACTATGGTCTATTTATTGTCCTACCTCCTAACTGCATTTTGCACTACATTTTGCACTCTGTATATAGATTTCTTCTATTGTGTTTTTGACTGTTTGTTTACTGTGTAACTCTGTGTTGTTAAATAAAGGTGAAATAAAAAAAATAATTTTTTTAAAAAAAGATAGGAACCTCTAGCTTTAAGGATTTTTGCAATTCGTTCCAGTCATTGGCAGCAGAGAACTGGAAGGAATGGCGGCCAAAGGTGTTGGCTTTGGGGATGACCAGTGAAATATACCTGCTGGAGCACATGCTACAGGTGGGTGTTGCTATGGTGACCAGCTAGCTGAGATAAGGCAGGGATTTACCTAGTAAAGACTTATAGATTACCTGGAGCCAGTGGGTTTGGTGACGAATATGTAGTGAGGGCCAGCCAACGAGAGCATACAGGTCACAGTGGTGGGTAGTATATGGGGCTTTGGTAACAAAACGGATGGCACTGTGATAGACTACATCCAATTTGCTGAGTAGAGTGTTGGAGGCTCTTTTGTAAATGACATCACCGAAGTCAAGGATCGGTAGGATAGTCAGTTTTACGAGGGAATGTTTGGCAGCATGAGTGAAGGAGGCTTTGTTGCGAAATAGGAAGCCGATTCTAGATTTTAATTTGGATTGGAGATGGTTAATGTGAGTCTGGAAGGAGAGTTTACAGTCTAACCAGACACCTAGGTATTTGTAGGTGTCCACAAGTCAGACCCGTCGAGTGTAGTGATGCTAGTCCGGCAGGCGGGTTCGGGCAGTGTCCCGTGTAAATAGTCTGTTCTTTTCTGTATATACTGTATTTCTTATTCTCATATACTTTCCTGCAACCCGCCTCACCCAACGTGGAACGGATCTACTATTTATTTATTTCTTTATCCCATATAACTGGACCTCCGACAGAAGATAGTCTGCTAACTTGCTACTAGCCACTGCTAGCCATTGCTAGCCACTGCTAGCAGCCGTCTATGCATTCTTATCGGCAGACTCAATAGCCTTCTCAGATAGAGTTCAGTGTGCCAAATCGGAGGGCCTATTGTCCGGTCCCCTGGCAGTCTCTATGGGGGTGCCACAGGGTTCAATTCTTGGGCCGACTCTATTCTCTGTATATATCAATGATGTCGCTCTCGCTGCTGGTGACTCTCTGATCCATCTCAACGCAGACGACACCATTCTATATACATCTGGCCCCTCTTTGTTGTCATGTGTTTTTAAGTCATTAAAAACATTAAAAACATGACTCTTTAAGTCATGTGTTGCTACCATGTTGTTGTTGTGTTGCTACCATGTTGTGTTGTCATGTTGTGTTGCTACCATGTTGTGTTGCTACCATGTTGTTGTCATGTTGTGCTGCTACCATGTGTTGCTACCATGTTGTTGTCAGGTTGTGTTGCTACCATGTTGTGTTGCTACCATGTTGTTGTCATGTGTTACTACCATGTTGTGTTGCTACCATGTTGTTGTCATGTTGTGTTGCTACCATGTTGTGTTGTCACCATGTGTTGCTACCATGTTTTTGTCATGTTGTGTTGCTACCATGTTGTGTTGCTACCATGTTGTGTTGCTACCATGTTGTTGTTGTGTTGCTACCATGTTGTTGTTGTGTTGCTACCATGTTGTGTTGTCATGTGTTGCTGCCTTGCTGTGTTGTTGTCTCAGGTCTCTCTTTATGTAGTGTTGTTTTGTCTCTTTATGTAGTGTTGTTTTGTCTCTCTTTATGTAGTGTTGTTTTGTCTCTCTTTATGTAGTGTTGTGGTGTCTCTCTTTATGTAGTGTTGTTTTGTCTCTCTTTATGTAGTGTTGTTTTGTCTCTCTTTATGTAGTGTTGTTTTGTCTCTCTTTATGTAGTGTTGTTTTGTCTCTCTTTATGTAGTGTTGTGGTCTCTCTATGTAGTGTTGTGGTGTCTCTCTTTATGTAGTGTTGTTTTGTCTCTATGTAGTGTTGTGGTGTCTCTCTTTATGTAGTGTTGTGTCTCTCTTTATGTAGTGTTGTTTTGTCTCTCTTTATGTAGTGTTGTGGTGTCTCTCTTTATGTAGTGTTGTTTTGTCTCTCTTTATGTAGTGTTGTGGTGTCTCTCTTTATGTAGTGTTGTGGTGTCTCTCTTTATGTAGTGTTGTGGTGTCTCTCTTTATGTAGTGTTGTGGTGTCTCTCTTTATGTAGTGTTGTGGTGTCTCTCTTTATGTAGTGTTGTTTTGTCTCTCTTTATGTAGTGTTGTTTTGTCTCTCTTTATGTAGTGTTGTTTTGTCTCTCTTTATGTAGTGTTGTGGTGTCTCTCTTTATGTAGTGTTGTTTTGTCTCTCTTTATGTAGTGTTGTCTCTCTTTATGTAGTGTTGTTTTGTCTCTCTTTATGTAGTGTTGTCTCTATGTAGTGTTGTTTTGTCTCTCTTTATGTAGTGTTGTTTTGTCTCTCTTTATGTAGTGTTGTTTTGTCTCTCTTTATGTAGTGTTGTTTTGTCTCTCTTTATGTAGTGTTGTTTTGTCTCTCTTGTCGTGATGTGTGTTTGGTCCTATATTTATAGTTTATTTATATTGTATTTATTAGTATTTTTAATCCCAGCCCCCGTCCCTGCAGGAGGTCTTTTGTCTTTTGGTAGGCCGTCATTGTAAATAAGAATTTTAAATAAAAAAACTGACTTGCCTAGTTAAATAAAGATTAAATACAGGATCAGAAGTCATTCATAAAATAGATGATGATTGGGTCAAGGCCAGGAACACAGGCTTAGGTCCAGACTGGCAAGTTTTTAAGCAATTGAGGAATCATTGTGTAAGGCAAAATCTGATTATTATGTAACCACTCCTTCAGATTGTAATGGGAACCGGCTAAATTCTGGAGAACTGTCGGATCCCTGAAGGGTTCTACTTCCTCCTCTCTGTCACAACAGATTTATTCACATTGATACTGGGCTGGATGCTGACAGATTTATTCACATTGATACTGGGCTGGATGCTGAGAGATTTATTCACATTGATACTAGGCTGGATGCTGAGAGATTTATTCACATTGTTACTGGGCTGGATGCTGACAGATTTATTCACATTGACAATGAGCAATAACCCACAAGGACCTGGGGGACAGAGGGAACTTTTAACATGATGTAATGGGGGATGAGAACCAGGTGTGTGTAATGACAAGACAAAACTAACGGATAATGAAAGAGGGAGCGGCAGTGGCTAGAAAGCCGGTGACGAAGATCGCCGAAGCACGCCTGAACAAGGGGATGAAGAGCGCCGAAGCACGCCTGAACAAGGGGATGAAGAGCGCCGAAGCACGCCTGAACAAGGGGAGGAAGAGCGCCGAAGCACGCCTGAACAAGGGGACGAAGAGCGCCGAAGCACGCCTGAACAAGGGGAGGAAGAGCGCCGAAGCACGCCTGAACAAGGGGAGGAAGAGCGCCGAAGCACGCCTGAACAAGGGGAGGAAGAGCGCCGAAGCACGCCTGAACAAGGGGACGAAGAGCGCTGAAGCACGCCTGAACAAGGGGAGGAAGAGCGCCGAAGCACGCCTGAACAAGGGGAGGAAGAGCGCCGAAGCACGCCTGAACAAGGGGACGAAGCAACTTCAGAGGGAGTCGTGACAAGTGTAGTAAATAAAGACAAAAATTGGTGAAAGGAAAAACTCCAGGTAAAAATACACTATCTAGTCCTTGGTCTAATCGGACTTTAGTACAGGTCACGTTGTTCTTCACATTACCGTCTCAAATCAAATCTAAGTTTATTTCTCACATGCACAGGATACAAAAGGTGTAAACGGTACAGTGAAATGGTTACTTGCATAAAGTGCATTCGGAAAGTATTTAGAGCCATTCCTCTTTTCCACATTTTGTTATGTTACAGCCATATTCTAAAAGCGAAAACAGTTTTTTTGAAATGCTAATCTATTAAAAACAAAAAACAGTAACATATTTATATAAGTGTCAGGCTCTGGCCATAGAGAAGCTTTGCTTCTCTATATTTCTATGGTCAGAGTCTGGCAGATCTAGGATTTCTACGTCTGTGTGGTGTTGTGTGTGGGATCCCTAATTAGAGGCAGCTGCATTGCATTACCTCTAATTAGGGATCCTACTTATATGTGCATGTTCCACTCCCTTGTATGTTGTCCCGTGTCGTGAGTACGTGTGTTTCAGTTTCATTATATATTGCATTTGTTATTTTGTATAGTCGATGTCAAGTATAGTTTATTCATACAATAAACGATGTCGAACTATCGCTACGCTGCGCCTTGGTCTCTCTACACACCCGAACGTGACAGAATGAACCACCACCCGACCAAGCAGCGTAATACAGGAGCAAAGGAGAAGAAGAGAGGACAGCGGCGTAATCGAGGAAACGGAGGTAATGGAGCCCGTAGTCAACTCCAAGAAAATTTCGGGGGGGGGGGGGGGGGCTATGGGGATGGTCTGGCTACGAAGAGGACGTGCCAGTACAACTCTCCATGTGGAATACGGTGGAGAAGGAGGAAGAGGAATACCTGAAGGGGGTATATAGTAGCATTATGGAACTGTGTAGGCGAAATTGGGAGGAGTGTGAGAACGAGCGGAAGGAGCTGGAGCTAAAGGTGCCCACGGTGTGCATTCCCAGTCCGGGTCGTTCGATGCCCACATCCCGCGCCGAGTCTCCAGTGCGCCTCCCCACTCCGGTATGTTCCATGCCGGCTTCCGGTATGCACTCTGAAGTGCGCATCACCAGTCCGGTGCAACCTACGCCGGTTTCACGTGTCAGAACTCCAGTGCCAGAGCAGTCCGTTCCATCGGTGCCCAGTCCGGGTCCGGCCGTCTGCTACAATCCAGTAACAGAGCAGTCCGTTCCACCGGTGCCCAGTCTGGGTCCGGCCGTCTGCTACACCCCAGTGTCAGAGCAGTCCGCTCCACCGGTGCCCAGTCTGGGTCAGGCCGTCTGCTACACTCCAGTGCCAGAGCAGTCCGCTCCACCGGTGCCCAGTCCGGGTCCGGCCGTCTGCTACACCCCAGTGTCAGAGCAGTCCGCTCCACCGGTGCCCAGTCTGGGTCAGGCCGTCTGCTACACTCCAGTGCCAGAGCAGTCCGTTCCACCGGTGCCCAGTCCGGGTCTGGCCGTCTGCTACACTCCAGTGCCAGAGCAGTCCGCTCCACCGGTGCCCAGTCCGGGTCCGGCCGTCTGCTACACTCCAGTGCCAGAGCAGTCCGCTCCACCGGTGCCCAGTCCGGGTCCGGCCGTCTGCTACACTCCAGTGCGTCTCTCCAGTCCGGTAAGCTCAGTACCAGCTCCCCGCACTCGCCCTGAGGTGCGTGTTATTAGTCCGGTGCCACCAGTGCCGACTCCACGCACCAGGCTTCAAGTGCGCGTCTCCAGTCCGGTACGTCCTGTGCCTGCTCCTCGCACTAGCCTTGAGGTGCGTGTTATTAGTCCTGTGCCACCAGTGCCGACTCCATGCATCAGGCTTCCAGTGCGTGTCACTAGTTCGGTGCCTCATGTGCCTGCTCCACGCACCAGGCTTCCAGTGCGTCTCTCCAGTCCGGTAAGCTCAGTACCGGCTCCCCGCACTCGCCCTAAAGTGCGTGTCATTAGTCCGGTGCCACCAGTGCCGACTCCATGCATCAGGCTTCCAGTGCGTGTCACTAGTTCGGTGCCTCATGTGCCGACTCCACGCACCAGGCTTCAAGTGCGCGTCTCCAGTCCGGTACGTCCTGTGCCTGCTCCCCGCACTAGCCCTGAGGTGCGTGTTATTAGTCCTGTGCCACCAGTGCTGACTCCACGCACCAGGCTTCCAGTGGCCAGAGCCTGACAGTACCCCCCCTCAAAGGCGCGGACTCCCGGCCGCAAGAAAAACAAACAAAAACATGAGGGAAGGGTCAGGGAGGGAAAAACATCCAACAATAACCATCGCCGGTGGCGGTTCCGGCGAAGTGGATATCTTCCTCCTCATTTCTACTGGGCCCGGACTGGGCACCGGTGTGGCAGGCGACTCAGGCCATTTAAAGGGGTAACCCACCGGTCGGAGGCCGGAGTCGCCTGCCACACCGGTGCTCAGTCCTGGCCCGGTTATTTGCCCCGCTCCAAGGCCTGAGTCTTTTGCCCCACCATTGTCATTTCCAGGACCGGTGGGTTACCCCTTTAAAGGCTGGAGTCGCCTGCCACACCGGTGCCCAGTCCTGGCCCGGTTATTTGCCCCTTATTCTCTCTTATGACCGAAAATAACTTCTAGACTAAACCACGAACTGGACAAAGATTTTTTCTTTAATGAGTCCGAAGCAAAAGATATACTGCTTTCCCGAGACCAGAACCAGAACCAGAACCAAACCTCCGTCATTCGTTTATGAAGAAAATATGGAGATACCGGGTCGGGGTGCCTTGTGAGAATTAGTCAGCGAGTGGGTAAAACGCTCAGTCCTATTGGCCAATGTGCAATCACTGGAAAATAAACGGGATGATCTACGATCAAGACTATCCTACCAACGGGACATTAACTGTAATAGCTTATATTTCACAGAGTCGTGGCTGAACGACGACACAGATAATATAGAGCTGGCTGGGTTTTCCGTGCATCGGCAGGACAGAACAGATAGATAGATAGATAGGTAGGTAGGTAGGTAGGTAGGTAGGTAGGTAGGTAGATAGATAGATAGATATGCAAAATGCCAGAACGAAAATACACAAAAGACAGATTCACAATCCATGATACATAGAGCGGCAGTATGAAAAAGTATAGAAATACAAGATATCTGGAGTGCAAAAAAAGCTATAAAACGACATTGCATAGTATGGGTGGTTGGCTGAATATGTACACTATACATTGGTGGATGGTTAACTATACTATACAGGTCGATGGCAGAGAAATACTTCAGTAGCTAAAAATGCATATGATATGAGTGAGGGTAATAATAGTTTACTTAATAGACAGACTGGCTAAATGAATATTTTGCATGGTTAAATTAGCTGTACAGGTAAATATACAGTTATATTTACAGGTAAGTGAATATTTGCATGTTACGTTAACTGTACAGGTAAATGACAGGAAGAGATACTTAAATAGTTAAGTGTGTATGATATAATTTAGGGTAATAATTCCCTTAAAATACAGTCCTTAGTGTGCAGGGTTTAATTACAGATAAATGCACGTAATGCATTGTGGCGTCATTAGGCATGTTATGTGTGTATAAGACGACGGTGGTGAAGGATATCATTGCTAATTAACGCAGAGACAAGTTCAGTTTTGAGATCCAATGGCGTAATCAGCGTCCTGGACGCTTCAGACTGATTTTGGAACTGTGACAACGGGCAGCCTCTCCCCGCTTGGATATGTAATGATTTTGCCAACACAGCGCCCGCGCCCTCCCACACCCGGGGGCACCCCAATGCCTAAATCCGCTACTGCTCTGGTGGCATGTCTTGTGGGGTATGCATGGATGTCCATTCAGCTTGTCAACACCTCTTACACAAACAAGTAGTGATGAAGTCAATCTCTCTTCCACTTTGAGCCATGACAGATTGACATGTATGTCATTAATTAGCTCTGTGTACTTTTAAGGACCAGCCGTGCTGCCCTGTTCTGAGCCAACTTTGGAAGTATGCTTAGGGGTCATTGTCCATTTGGAAGACCCATTTGTGACCAAGCTTTAACTTCCTGACTGATGTCTTGAGATGTTGCTTCAATATACCCACATAATTTTCCTTCCTCATGATGTCTCAAATGATGTCAATTAGCCTATCAGAAGCTTCTAAAAGCCATAATTTTCTGGAATTTTCCAAACTTTAAAAGGCACAGTCAACTTAGTGTATGTAAACTTCTGACCCACTGGAATTGTGATATAGTGAGTTATATGTGAAATAATCTGTCTGTAAATAATTGTTGGAAGAATTACTTGTGTCATGCACAAAGTAGATGTCCTAACCGACTTGCCAAAACTATAGTTTGTTAACATGAAATCTGTGGAGGTGTTGAAAAATGAGTTTTAATTACTTCAACCTAAGTGTATGTAAACTTCTGACTTCAACTGTACATAGACACACTGGCCTTTAAAAAAGCAAGGTGCCTAGACAGCTGCCCTGGGGAATGCCTGATTCTACCTGGATTATATTGGAGAGGCTTCCATTAAACACCCTCTGTGTTCTGTTAGACAGGTAACTCTTTATCCACATTATAGCAGGGGGTGTAAAGCCATAACACATATGTTTTTCCTGCAGCAGAGAATGATCGATAATGTCAAAAGAAACAGTTTTTCACCTCGTCCACACGGACTTCACGGAATTCAAAAATACAATTCTTGTCTTTCATAATGTGGTCAGATATACTAGGCTGTGTAGTGTCAGTGTTTGTTGCTGGCATGTATGTCATAGATACGTTTACTTATCTTGCCAATGAAAAAGTCATTAAAGTAGTTGGTAATATCAGTGGGTTTTGTGATAAATGATCCATCTGATTCAATGAATGATGGAGCTGAGTTTGTCTTTTTCCCCAAAATGTCATTTAATGTGTTCCAAAGCTTTTTACTATCATTCTTTATATCATTTATTTTTGTTTCATAGTATAGTTTATTTTTATTTAGCTTAGTTACATGGTTTCTACATTCGCAGAACGTTTACCAATCAGTTGTGCTGACAGACTTATTTACCATATCTTGTGCCTCATCCCTCTGAACCATACCATTTATCAATTCCTCTTCAATCCAAGGGGATTCAACAGTTTTTACAGTCATGTTCTTAATGTAACTGGAATAAGACATTTCATAAATGTATCAAGTGCAGCGTCTGGTTGTTCCTCATTACAAACCACAGACCAACACATTATTTACATCCTCAACATATGAATCACTATAAAACGTATTGTATGACCTCTTATACACTATATTAGACCCAGCCTTTAGAACATTGGTTTTCCTAGATATGGATACTATATAGTGATCACTACATCCTATGGATCTGGATACTATATAGTGATCACTACATCCTATGGATCTGGATACTATATAGTGATCACTACATCCTATGGATCTGGATACTATATAGTGATCACTACATCCTATGGATCTGGATACTATATAGTGATCACTACATCCTATGGATCTGGATACTATATAGTGATCACTACATCCTATGATTTAAAACAGATTTCTGCAGCATTAGTAAAGATGAGATCAATACATGATGATTTAATATGTTTGTAAATACCCTGGTAGGTTGACTGATAACCTGAACCAGGTTGCAGGCACTGGTTACGGTTTGAAGCTTTTTTTTTGAGTGGACCGCTTGATGAGATCCAGTCAATATTTAAATCACCCAGAAAATATACTTCTCTGTTGATATCACGTACATTATCAAGCATTTCACACATATTATCCATATACCATAGTACCCTCCAAGCTCATCATTAAGCTCGAGGCCCTGGGTCTGAACCCCACCCTGTGCAACTGGGTCCTGGACTTCCTGACGGGTCACCCCCAGGTGGTGAAGGTAAGAAACAACACCTCTACTTCGCTGATCCTCAACACTGGGGCCCCACAAGGGTGCATGCTCAGCCCACTCCTGTACTCCCTGTTCACCCATGACTGCGTGGCCAAGCACGCCTCCAACTCAATCATCAAGTCTGAAGATGACACAACAGTAGTAGGCTTGATTACCAACAATGAGACAGCCTACAGGGAGGAGGTGAGGGCTCTGGGAGTGTGGTGCCAGGAAAATAACCTCTCACTCAACATCAACAAAACTAAGGTGCTGATCGTGGACTTCAGGAAACAGCAGAGAGCAACCCTCTATCCACATCGATGGGACCGCAGTGGAGAAGGTGGAAAGCTTCAAGTTCCTCGCCGTACACATCACTGATAAACTGAAATGGTCCACCAACACAGACAGTGTGGTGAAGAAGGCACAACAGAGCCTCTTCAACCTCAGGATGCTAAAGAAATGTGTATTGGCACCTAAAACCCTCACAAACCTTTACAGATGCACAATTGAGAGTATCCTGTTGGGCTGTATCACTGCCTGGTACGGCAAATGCTCCGCCACAACAGCAAGGCCAAAAAGATCATCAAGGACATCCATCACCCGAGCCACTGCCTGTTCACCCCGCTATCATCCAGAAGGCGAGGTCAGTACTGGTGCATCTAAGATGGGACCGAGAGGCTGAAAAACAGCATCTATCTCAAGGCCATCAGACTGTTAAACAGCCATCACTAGCACATTACAGGCTGCT
Organism: Thymallus thymallus; assembly: GCA_023634145.1. Lineage (NCBI taxonomy): Eukaryota > Metazoa > Chordata > Actinopteri > Salmoniformes > Salmonidae > Thymallus > Thymallus thymallus. The sequence continues at coordinate 610,090 of CM042414.1, forward strand.
GCCTATAGACAGACTAGAAATCACTGGCCTCTTTAAGAAATGGAACACTAGTCACTTTAATAATGTTTCCGTATCTTACATTACTCATCTAATATGTATATACTGTAATCTATACTATGCCACTGTATCTTAGTCCATGCCGCTCTGATATCGCTTGTTTGTGTGTATATATATATATATATTCCTGACTCAATCCTTACTTGATGTGTGTGTATTTGGGTATATGCTGTGAAACTGTTAGATATGACTGTACTGTCGGAGCTAGAAGCACAAGCATTTCGCTAGACCCGCAATAACTTCAGCTAAACACGTGTATGTGACCAATAAAATTGTTTTTGATACTGACTGTTAGCACTTGGTGGTCTATAGCAGCTTCCCACCAGAATGGTCTTTAGGTGAGACAGATGAACCTGTAGCCATATTATTCAACAGTATTTAACATGAGATCGTCTCTAAGCTTTACAGGAATGTGGTTCTTTATATAGACCGCAACACCGCCCCTGTTGGCATTTCTGTCTTTTCTGTAGATGTTATAACCATATATTACTACCACTGTATCAAAGGTATTATCTAAGTGAGTTTCAGAGATAGTCAGAATATGAATGTCATCTGTTACAAACAAGTTATTGACTTCATGGACCTTGTTTCTCAGGCTACATATGTTAATATGGGCTATTTGTAGCATTTTTCTGGGTTGCTTTATTGTTTTCAATGCTGTACTGGGAAGCTTTAAAATGGAGCTGATAGTTCAGGGTGAGCTGTACACAGGGGTCTTCCTACTAGGGCACATCGCCTCAGTGCTAACAGATGTTTTTTGGAGTCTTAATGCTAAAATCAGTTCTTTAAAATCCATTTTCAGATGTTGCGAGCTAGCCCCCCTGATGTTGTTTGACCCACATGGACTACAACAGCATCAGCTCCCGGTATCTGTCGTAGAACAGTCAGAAGCAGCCTTGTGATGTCCTGTACTCGTGTTCCTGGGTAGCACAGGGTTCTTGCCTTCGGAACCAAGATGTTTCTCACCATAGAGCTGCCTATGATGACAGCTGGTGATGTTGAATGGGCCGGTCTCTCAGGCAGCCTCACGGTTTGATGAGGGTGGGAGCTCTGAGGATCTGAACCCAAAGTAGAATCCACCGGAGAGGGAAACAGAGGACGCAGGTACCGCCGGATCCGATCTCGAATGGGAAGGCACCAGGTAAGACCGTGCCAGAACCTCTGGATCCAGGGCGACAAAGTTTTTTCTGGTCTGTATCAGGTCCGGGCTTAACATCTCCAAGGAGACTCCCGTTGCCAGAGGAAGCTTTCTTAGACTTCCACAGCGAGTGACGCATCTCCATGGTTGGTTGGTTGGGTCGAGAACGTCTCAGTTCTCCAGGGAAGGAACAAAGCAAAGTAAACACAGCTCCTGCAGAGCTGGAAACATTCAATAGCCACCTCCATATGAGACCGCCTAGCCAGCTAGGCTTCGTGTCTCTCCCTCTATGCGGAATCTGGAGGGATCCCGGGACAGACAGCAGCGCTCTCAGCAACTAAGCCCAACAGAGCCGCAGGACCCACAATACAATAAAAATATATTAAACACTGTCCGCTTTAAAAAAAACAATAAACCAAGGTCTCTCGTTCAGCTTTCAACATCAAACATATGTCGCACTCCGATGACGTCACACACTCTCTTAAGCCTTGTTTTGGATGGATATGGGAAAGCATTAAGGTAAAGTAAACCCACCTCTGGAGATACTAAAAATAAATAAAAGTTCTTAAATCACAACCATTTAGTATGAATAAAGTCCTTCATTAATAAACCTTTACTTATAATACATTATTCAAATATTTACAGTATATTCAGAGACCTTATGAAATTGTATTGAATAATTACGTTCTCTCCTCATCACCACAGTAGTACATATAAATACATAGTAAAAAAGTAAGACAAATGTTCCCACAAGAAATTGTTAAAACATCTAAATGAACCCAACGCACAATGCTTCCCTAATAGTGGAAATACAACACTAACAATTAATCAGAAAATACCATTAAAAACATTAAAACCTCAATCTCATGGAAAAGGTTATACAGGCCAGTTTTACTGTCAGGAGTTGGTTGGCTCCCTCTGAAGCAGCACTGCTGTGTCAAAGGCATGGACAATACACCTTTCAGTTCCAAAAATATATGCATGTAGCTCAGACCAGAAAGGTATCCTTTGTAACAGAGGCACAGTTGTTCCTTCAAGCTGACAGGCCACCCTGGGGTCTTCACTTCACACACATAGTAATTATCTTCAGGATGGCATCTCTGTGGTAAAAACAACAAGGGTATACCAGGTATATTGTACTGTAGAATGTTCTGATAAATTCCAACAGACCCAAAACTGCAGTCTTTTTAAAACATAAAACGATTGGTCTTCATAAATGTTAAGACAACAAACCTGATAAAAGGGATGTATGACAAGCCATACCTGCAGAGAAGAGAAGAACAATCATTCAATTAAAGCCATCCAACCTGAAACTGTTATCACACATTGCATAGATTAAAACCCATATTACTACAGGAACAAAAAGCCAACTCACCAGGCAAATGCTATGACTTGCAAAATGCAAAACAACAAAGCGAGACCAAAGTTCTTCCACTAGAAGAAAACAAATGTTATTAACATAAGTCACCTAATATCAATACAGTTAATAATATTTGTATTATTTTACTAGGCAAGTCAGTTAAGAACAAATTCTTATTTACAATGACGGCCTACCAAAAGACAAAAGACCTCCTGCAGGGACGGAGGCTGGGATTAAAAATACTAATAAATAAAATATAAATATAGGACCAAACACACATCACAACAAGAGAGACACCACAACACTACATAAAGAGAGACACCACAACACTACATAAAGAGAGACACCACAACACTACATAAAGAGAGACACCACAACACTACATAAAGAGAGACACCACAACACTACATAAAGAGAGACCAAACAACACTACATAAAGAGAGACCAAACAACACTACATAAAGAGAGACCAAACAACACTACATAAAGAGAGACCAAACAACACTACATAAAGAGAGACCAAACAACACTACATAAAGAGAGACCAAACAACACTACATAAAGAGAGACCAAACAACACTACATAAAGAGAGACCAAACAACACTACATAAAGAGAGACCAAACAACACTACATAAAGAGAGACCAAACAACACTACATAAAGAGAGACCAAACAACACTACATAAAGAGAGACCAAACAACACTACATAAAGAGAGACAACACAACACTACATAAAGAGAGACAACACAACACTACATAAAGAGAGACAACACAACACTACATAAAGAGAGACAACACAACACTACATAAAGAGAGACAACACAACACTACATAAAGAGAGACAACACAACACTACATAAAGAGAGACAACACAACACTACATAAAGAGAGACAACACAACACTACATAAAGAGAGACAACACAACACTACATAAAGAGAGACAACACAACACTACATAAAGAGAGACAACACAACACTACATAAAGAGAGACACCACAACACTACATAAAGAGAGACACCACAACACTACATAAAGAGAGACACCACAACACTACATAAAGAGAGACAAAACAACACTACATAAAGAGAGACCTAAGACAACACAGCAAGGCAGCAACACAAAAAGCAGCACAAAACATGGTACAAACATTACTGGAAACAGACAACAGCACAAAGGGCAAGAAGGTAGAGATGACAATACATCACACAAAACAGCCACAACTGTCAGTAAGAGTGTCCATGATTGAGTCTTTGAATGAAGAGATGGAGATAAAACTGTCCAGTTTGAGTGTTTGTTGCAGCTCGTTCCAGTCTCTAGCTGCAGCGAACTGAAAAGACGAGTGACTCAGGGATGTGTGTGCTTTGGGGAGCTTTAACAGAATGTGACTGGCAGAACGGGTGTTGTATGTGGAGGATGAGGGCTGCAGTAGATATCTCAGATAGGGGGGAGTGAGGCCTAAGAGGGTTTTATAAATAAGCATCAACCAGTGGGTTTTGTGACGGGTCTACAGAGATGACCAGTTTACAGAGGGTAAACAGAGATGACCAGTTTACAGAGGAGTATAGAGTGCAGTGATGTGTCCTATAAGGAGCATTGGTGGCAGATCTGATGGCAGAATGGTAAAGAACATCTAGCCACTCGAGAACACCCTTACCTGCCGATCTATAAATTATGTCTCCGTAATCTAGCATGGGTAGGATGGTCATCTGGATCAGGGTTAGTTTGGCAGCTGGGGTGAAAGAGGAGTGATTACGATAGAGGAAACCAAGTCTAGATTTAACTTTAGCCTGCAGCTTTGATATGTGCTGAGAGAAGGACAGTGTACCGTCCAGCCATACTCCCAAGTACTTGTATGATGTGACTACCTCAAGCTCTAAACCCTCAGAGGTAGTAATCACACCTGTGGGGAGATGGGCATTCTTCTTACCAAACCACATGACCTTTGTTTTGGAGGTGTTCAGAACCATCTAATTTATCATCAGCTAAAAGGGAACTTTGATCTTTGGCCATGAGACTACAGGTAACCGCTGATCTTGAACATCAAATACTCTTAACTACTTTGTTATATAATAATGAAGGAAGTGGCTGTGGATCCGATATAATAATGACCAGGATGGATGAGGATCCGCTATGATAATGAACAGGATGGATGAGGATCCGCTATGACAATGAACAGGATGGATGAGGATCCGATATGACAATGAACAGGATGGATGAGGATCCACTATGATAATGAACAGGATGGATGAGGATCCGATATGACAATGAACAGGATGGATGAGGATCCACTATGATAATGAACAGGATGGATGAGGATCCGATATGACAATGAACAGGATGGATGAGGATCCGCTATGACAATGAACAGGATGGATGAGGATCCGCTATGACAATGAACAGGATGGATGAGGATCCGCTATGATAATGCACCGGATGGATGAGGATCCGCTATAATAATGAACCGGATGGATGAGGATCCGCTATAATAATGAACCGGATGGATGAGGATCCGCTATAATAATGAACCGGATGGATGAGGATCCGCTATAATAATGAACCGGATGGATGAGGATCCGCTATAATAATGAACAGGATGGATGAGGATCCGCTATAATAATGAACAGGATGGATGAGGATCCGATATGACAATGAACAGGATGGATGAGGATCCGATATGACAATGAACAGGATGGATGAGGATCCGATATGACAATGAACAGGATGGATGAGGATCCGATATGACAATGAACAGGATGGATGAGGATCCGATATGATAATGAACAGGATGGATGAGGATCCGATATGATAATGAACAGGATGGATGAGGATCCGATATGATAATGAACAGGATGGATGAGGATCCGATATGATAATGAACAGGATGGATGAGGATCCGATATGATAATGAACAGGATGGATGAGGATCCGATATGATAATGAACAGGATGGATGAGGATCCGATATGATAATGAACAGGATGGATGATGACAAAATATTATATCACTGTATTTTTCAAAGATTGGACGGTATTTTCTGTTTTTGAATAATAAAAGTTGTAAATGTGTTTTAAGAGTAGTGCGTGACCCTAGGGTGGCAACACATTCACTCTAAGTGATTTCAATGGGTCTTTCTCCATTCTGATTGGTTTATACTGTTCAATTCAACCAAAACATTTCAGCATTTAATCATTTTCTGCATTTCCACACTGCCACGTAGGGCTGCACGATCATTTATGTTTTATTTCAGCTTTATTTAACCAGGTACGCCAGTTGAGAACAAGATATGAACAAATAATATAGGACTTATTTTAACCAAATGTTACAATTGTGATTTGACTTGTGATTTACAGCAGAACACTGGGGTGAACTGTTGAATCATGGGAATAGAATGACTGTTCTAATTCTAGAGTTAGAATATAATAGTGGACACTTTGAACACAGTGTTGTTGACATGACAACCAATGATAATGCCAGGGAGGAGTTATTGTGACAGGGTAGGAACTAAGTGTTGATTAGTGTTTCCTAGGGGACCCTATAATCTTTGGCTACATTTAATGTTCCCTCTTAGCTACTTCATGTAGCTAACATTCTTGCTTTGCGTATTTTGATGTAGTAGGGGGCGGGGCTAGGTCTGTGTGGAACGCAGCATGGAGACAGAGTGGAGAGAGATGACTTAAGTAGTGAAGACTATAAAAACTGACATTACACATTTAACAAACCAGACATTCATATACCAGTATAGAAGGTCCAGTAAAAACCCAAACCGGTCCCTGCATCAATACCAGTATAGAAGGTCCAGTAAAAACCCAAACCGGTCCCTGCATCAATACCAGTATAGAAGGTCCAGTAAAAACCCAAACCGGTCCCTGCATCAATACCAGTATAGAAGGTCCAGTAAAAACCCAAACCGGTCCCTGCATCAATACCAGTATAGAAGGTCCAGTAAAAACCCAAACCGGTCCCTGCATCAATACCATTATAGAAGGTACAGTAAAAACCCAAACCGGTCCCTGCATCAATACCAGTATAGAAGGTACAGTAAAAACCCAAACCGGTCCCTGCATCAATACCATTATAGAAGGTACAGTAAAAACCCAAACCGGTCCCTGCATCAATACCAGTATAGAAGGTACAGTAAAAACCCAAACCGGTCCCTGCATCAATACCAGTATAGAAGGTAAAACTGTATTGTTGGTATGGTCTACACCTGTTGTATTCGGTGCATGTAACAAATCAAATTTGGCCTTACTGAAGAGCTCAGTGACTTTCAATGCAACAGTCATAGGAAGTCAGTTTGTCAAATGTCTGCCCTTCTAGAGCTGCCCGGTCAACTGTAAGTGCTGTTATTGTGTAATGGGAATGTCTAGGAGCAACAACGTCAGTCGTGAAGTGGTCGACCACACAAGCTCACAGGCCGAGGGCTGAAACGTGTAGTGCCTAAAAATCGTATGTCCTCAGTATAATAATATAGCGCTTTTCTGAGACCCAAAGACGCTTTACAGAAAATAATTTATAACAAACAACTAACAAGAAGAACATTAGACAATAACAAATAACAAAACACAGGACAGGTCAGGGGGGTCAAACACAGGACAGGTCAGGGGGGTCAAACATAACACAGGACAGGTCAGGGGGGTCAAACAAAACACAGGACAGGTCAGGGGGGTCAAACACAACACAGGACAGGTCAGGGGGGTCAAACACAACACAGGACAGGTCAGGGGGGTCAAACACAACACAGGACAGGTCAGGGGGGTCAAACACAACACAGGACAGGTCAGGGGGGTCAAACACAACACAGGACAGGTCAGGGGGGTCAAACACAACACAGGACAGGTCAGGGATCAGGGGTCAGGGGTCAGGGGTAGGCTTGTTTGAACAGATGAGGCTTGAGGCGGTGGATGAAGATGGTAAGGGATTCAGAGTCACGGATGAATTGTGGAAGAGCGTTTCAGAGCCTTGGTGCAGCCCTTGGTGCAGCCCTTGGTGCAGCCCTTGAGAAAGCCCTGTCTCCAAAGCTCTGTAGCTTGAACCGGGGGATTATGAGGTGGCCAGCAGTGGCAGAGTGGAGTGACCTGGAGGGTTGGTATTTAGGAATAAGGTCAGAGAGATAGACTGGAGCAAGCTGATGGAGGGCTTTGTAGGTGAGCAGTAGAATTTTTAAATCAATGTGCTGGGAGATGTGGAGCCAGTGGAGTTCCCGGAAAGAAGGGAGTTGCAGTAGTCAAGACGGGTAGAGATGAATGCATGTATTAGGGTTTCAGCAGCAGAGCTGGAGAGGCAGGACTGTAGTTTAGCAATATTGTGGAGGTGAAGATTTAACTGTCTGGTTTATGTGTTGTTCAAAGCTGAGTGAGGAGTCCAGTATGACACCTAGGTTTATGTGTTGTTCAAAGCTGAGTGAGGAGTCCAGTATGACACCTAGGTTTATGTGTTGTTCAAAGCTGAGTGAGGAGTCCAGTATGACACCTAGGTTTATGTGTTGTTCAAAGCTGAGTGAGGAGTCCAGTATGACACCTAGGTTTATGTGTTGTTCAAAGCTGAGGGAGGAGTCCAGTATGACACCTAGGTTGCGTGCATGGGGGCAAGGAGAGACAACAGTGCCATCAATAGTGAGATTGTAGGTGCCAGCTTTGGCTAGCGTAGATTGTGAACCTAACAGCAATAGGTCCGTTTTGTCACTGTTAAGCTTGAGGAAGTTCTGCTGCATCCAGGTTGTTACTGTTGCCAGGCAGGTTTCAATATGGGACAGAGGAGGGTTGGTGAGGGACTTGGTGCTAAGGTAGGTCTGAGTGTCAACACAACTACGAACAGTTATTGTGTCCTCGGTTGCAACACAACTACCGATTTCCTACCGAGTTCCAACTGGAATCAACGTCAGCACAATAACTGTTCGTGAAGATCTTCATGAAATGGGTTTCCATGTCCGAGCAGCCGCACACAAGGTTAAGATCACCATGCACAATGTCAATCATCAGCTGGAGTGGTGTAAAGCTCGCCACCATTGGACTCTGGAGAAGTGGAAACGCGTTCTCTTGAGTGATGAATCACGCTTCACCACCTGGTAGTCCAAATGACAGATGCCAGGAGAACGCTACCTGCCTGAATGCATAGTGCCAACTGTAAAGTTTGGTGGAGGAGGAATAATGGTCTGGGACTGTTTTTCATGGTTCGGGCTCCTTAATTCCAGTGAAGGGAAATCTTAACGCTACAGAAATACAATTACATTCTAGACGATTCTGTGCTTCCAACTTTGTGGTAACAGTTTGGGGAAGGCCCTTTCCTGTTTCAGCATGACAATGCCCCCGTGCACAAATCAAGGTCCATACAGTAATATTTTGTTGAGATCGGTGTAGAAGAACTTGACTGGCCTGCACAGAGCCCTGATCTCAACCCCATCGAACACCTTTGGGATGAATTGGAACGCCGACTGCGAGCCAGGCCTAATCGCCCAACATCAGTGCCCGACCTCACTAATGCTCTTGTGGCTGAATGGAAGCAAGTCCACACAGCAATGTTCCAACATCTAGTGGAAAGCCTTCTCAGAAGAGTGGAGGCTGTTATAGCAGCAGAAGGGGGGACAAAGTCCATATTAATGCCCATGATTTTGGAATGAGATGTTGGACGAGCAGGTACTTGTGGCCATATATGTTCAGTTAGCTCCTATCAGAACATATGTTCAGTTTGCTCCTATCAGAACATACAGTTGAAGTCGGAAGTTTACATACACTTAGGTAGAAGTAATTAAAACTCATTTTTCAACCACTCCACAGATTTCATGTTAACAAACTATAGTTTTGGCAAGTCGGTTAGGACATCTACTTTGTGCATGACACAAGTAATTCTTCCAACAATTATTTACAGACAGATTATTTCACTTATAATTCACTATATCACAATTCCAGTGGGTCAGAAGTTTACATACACTAAGTTGACTGTGCCTTCAAACAGCTTGGAAAATTCCATAAAATGAAGTCATGGCTTTAGAAGCTTCTGATAGGTTAATTGACATAATTTGAGTCAATTGGAGGTGTACCTGTGGATGTATTTCAAGGCCTACCTTCAAACTCAGTGCCTCTTTGCTCAACATCATGAGAAAATCAAAAGAAAATCAGCCAAGACCTCAGCAAAAAATTCTGGTTCATCCTTGGGAGCAATTTCCAAACACCTGAAAGTACCACGTTCATCTGTACAAACAATAGTACGTAAGTATAAACACCATGAGACCACGCAGCGTCATACCGCTCAGGAAGGAGACGCGTTCTGTCTCCTAGAGATGAACGTACTTTGGTGCGAAAAGTGCAAATCAATCCCAGAACAACAGCAAAGGACCTTGTGAAGATGCTGGAGGAAACAGGTACAAAAGTATCTATATCCACAGTAAAACAAGTCCTATATCGACATAACCTGAAAGGCTGCTCAGCAAGGAAGAAGCCACTGCTCCAAAACCGCCATAAAAAAGCCAGACTACGGTTTGCAACTGCACATGGGGACAAAGATCGTACTTTTTGGAGAAAAGTCCTCTGGTCTGATGAAACAAAAATAGAACTGTTTGACCATAATGACCATCGTTATGTTTGGAGGAAAAAGGGGGAGGCTTGCAAGCCGAAGAACACCATCCCAACCATGAAGCACGGGGGTGGCAGCATCATGTTGTGGGGGTGCTTTGCTGCAGGAGGGCCTGGTGCACTTCACAAAATAGATGGGATCATGAGGAAGGAAAATGATGTGGATATATTGAAGCAACATCTCAAGACATCAGTCAGGAAGTTAAAGCTTGGTCGCAAATGGGTCTTCCAAATGGACAATGACCCCAAGCATACCTCCAAAGTTGTGGCAAAATGGCTTAAGGACAACAAAGTCAAGGTATTGGAGTGGCCATCACAAAGCCCTGACCTCAATCCTATAGAAAAGTTGTGGGCAGAACTGAAAAGGTGTGCGAGAAAGGAGGCCTACAAACCTGACTCAGTTACACCAGTTCTGTCAGGAGGAATGGGCCAAAATTCACCCAACTTATTGTGGGAAGCTTGTGGAAGGCTACCCGAAACGTTTGACCCAAGTTAAACAATTTAAAGGCAATGCTACCAAATACTAATTGTATTGAGATAATTCTCTCTACTATTATTATGACATTTCAAATTCTTAAAATAAAGTGGTGATCCTAACTGACCTAAGACAGGGAATTATTACTAGGATTAAATGTCAGGAATTGTGAAAAACTGAGTTTAAATGTATTTGGCTAAGGTGTATGTAAACTTCCGACTAGAACACATGTTCAGCTTGCTCCTATCAGAACACATGTTCAGTTTGCTCCTATCAGAACACATGTTCAGTTTGCTCCTATCAGAACACATGTTCAGTTTGCTCCTATCAGAACACATGTTCAGTTTGCTCCTATCAGAACACATGTTCAGTTTGCTCCTATCAGAACACATGTTCAGTTTGCTCCTATCAGAACACATGTTCAGTTTGCTCCTATCAGAACACATGTTCAGTTTGCTCTTAGCAGAACACATGTTCAGTTTGCTCCTATCAGAACACATGTTCAGTTTGCTCCTATCAGAACACATGTTCAGTTTGCTCCTATCAGAACATACAGTTGAAGTCAGAAGTTTACATACACTTAGGTAGAAGTAATTAAAACTCATTTTTCAACCACTCCACAGATTTCATGTTAACAAACTATAGTTTTGGCAAGTCAGTTAGGACATCTACTTTGTGCATGACACAAGTAATTCTTCCAACAATTATTTACAGACAGATTATTTCACTTATAATTCACTATATCACAATTCCAGTGGGTCAGAAGTTTACATACACTACCTTAGCACCAAGTCCCTCACCAACCCTCCTCTGTCCCATATTGAAACCTGCCTGGCAACAGTAACAACCTGGATGCAGCAGAACTTCCTCAAGCTTAACAGTGACAAAACGGACCTATTGCTGTTAGGTTCACAATCTGCGCTAGCCAAAGCTGGCTGCAGCTTTGCTGCAGGAGGCACTGGTGCACTTCACAGACTGGTGCACTTCATGTTCAGTTTGCTCCTATCAGAACACATGTTCAGTTTGCTCCTATCAGAACACATATTCAGTTTGCTCCTATCAGAACACATATTCAGTTTGCTCCTATCAGAACACATATTCAGTTTGCTCCTATCAGAACATATGTTCAGTTTGCTCCTATCAGAACACATGTTCAGTTTGCTCCTATCAGAACACATGTTCAGTTTGCTCCTATCAGAACATATGTTCAGTTTGCTCCTATCAGAACATATGTTCAGTTTGCTCTTAGCAGAACTCAGCTAGGCAAAGCAAATTTCTGTGCTTGCATACTCCCTAAAGACCTGGCAATATTACTGTTGTTTGTCCCTCGTGATCCACTGTAGCAACAACATAGCCTTAACACTTCCACAAAATAATCTGAATGAATCTAAGATAAATCAAGAAAACTGTAATTAATTCAGACGATTTAGCCTAGTCGCGCAATTTGACATCTAACTATGATGTTTTGTTCAGTATTTGTGAAGTGAAAAAATGTGCATGAAAACTAGTCGTCTCTCGTTGAATGACAACAAACACTTAATTGAAGAATCCCATCCATAGTTCCAGCTCCTACTAGGAGTAGTACTATTGACCAATCACTGACAAATGGGCGTAGACGACTTGTCTCAACACATTTTGTGTGCAGAACAGCCGGAAAAAAAACTTGATGAAAACCAAAGCATCACAGAATTCATCAAAACATAGGCTTAACTCACCCAGAAGGCTGCCAGAATTCATCAAAACATAGGCTTAACTCACCCAGAAGGCTGCCAGAATTCATCAAAACATAGGCTTAACTCACCCAGAAGGCTGCACAGAGAGTCAACACAAGACAGGTCTAGAAAACAGAACAGGATTCTCAGTTTCCTCATTCTTTTCATATTGGTACAAAATGACGGTCCTTTCTAAACCTACAGTTAGTAGCTGGTACTCACCAACATGATAGTAGTGGCCAGGGCTCTGGTCTTGTCACACATCCTCTTCAGCTGTTTGACTGGCCCCATCAGGAACATGGTGCTGATAGGACAGAGATATAACTGTTATTATCTATGGTGCTCAGGACAGGTTAGGTTTAGTTAGAGACAGCTGGGCGTTCTGATGAATCTCACCTGCAGACTGAACAGAGGTTTCCAAAGGAATAAAAGATGATGAAGAGGATGATTCCTATTTTGGGGATGAAGAGCATACATACCCCCTGTAGAGGCAAGACAGATAATGTATCATTTTCAACCTCCAAATTGAAGATGTAATTAATATCAGATCAAAGTCTATTTGTCACGTGCGCCAAATACAAGTTGTAGACCTTACAGTGAAATGCTTACTAACAAGCCCTTAACCAACAATACAACAGGTGTAGACCTTACAGTGAAATGCTTACTAACAAGCCCTTAACCAACAATACAACAGGTGTAGACCTTACAGTGAAATGCTTACTAACAAGCCCTTAACCAACAATACAACAGGTGTAGACCTTACAGTGAAATGCTTACTGACGACCTAACCAACAGTGCAGTTTAAGTAAAAAATAAGTATTATGTAAACGATAAGAAAAATAATAATAAGAATAATTTTAAATGACAGGTAGAAAAATTAACTTTTTTATAATATAAGTATAATTGTATAATATAAGTACACACCCTGGAAACAATTGATTACAGACAGATTATTTCACTTATAATTCACTATATCACAATTCCAGTGGGTCAGACGTTTACATACACTAAGTTGACTGTGCCTTTAAACAGCTTGGAAAATTCCAGAAAATGATGTAATGTCTTTAGAAGCTTCTGATAGGTTAATTGACATAATTTGAGTCAATTGGAGGTGTACCTGTGGATGTATTTCAAGGCCTACCTTCAACCTCTTGCCTCTTTGCTCGACATCATGGGAAAAAAATCTAAATAAATCAGACCTCCACAAGTCTGGTTCATCAATTTCCAAACGCCTGAAGGTACCACGTTCATCTGTACAAACAATAGTACGCAAGTATAAACACCATGGGACCACGTAGCCGTCATACCGCTCAGGAAGGAGACGCGTTCTGTCTCCTAGAGATGAACGTACTTTGGTGTGAAAAGTGCAAATCAATCACAGAACAACAGGAAAGGACTTTGTGAAGATGCTGGAGGAAACGGGTACAAAAATAATCTATATCCATTGTAAAAAGTCAGACTACGGTTTGCAACTGCACATGGGGACAAAGATCGTACTTTTTGGAGAAATGCCCTCTGGTCTGATGAAACAAAAATAGAACTGTTTGGCCATAATGACCATCGTTATGTTTGGAGGAAAAAGGGGGAGGCTTGCAAGCCGAAGAACACCATCCCAACCGTGAAGCACGGGGGTGGCAGCATCATGTTGTGGGGGTGCTTTGCTGCAGGAGGGACTGGTGCACTTCACAAAATAGATGGCATCATGAGGAAGGAAAATTATGTGGATATATTGAAGCAACATCTCAAGACATCAGTCAGGAAATTAAAGCTTGGTCGCAAATTAGTCTTCCAAATGGACAATGACCCCAAGCATACTTCCAAAGTTGTCAAAATGGCTTAAGGACAACAAAGTCAAGGTATTGGAGTGGCCATCACAAAGCTTGGAAAATTCCAGAAAATGGAATTAATAGATAGGTACTTTATTTATCCCCTGGGGGGGAAATTTCATTGTCAAGCAGCTACAACAAAAACACAGGGCAGGTGCAAAATGCCACAACGAAAGTTCACAAAAGACAGATACACGGTACATGATACATAGAGCGGCAGTATGAAAAAGTATAGAAATACAAGATATCTGGAGTGCAAAAAAAAGCTATAAAAGGACATTGCATAGTATGAGTGGTTGGCTGAATATGTACACTATATGTTGGTGGATGTTGGATGGTTAACTATACTATACAGGTCGATGGCAGAGAAATACTTCAGTAGCTAAAAATGCGTATGATATGAGCGAGGGTAATAATAGATAGAATAGAATAGTAGATACCATTGTTATGTCTCTGTGTCCAGTTTGGAAGTTAGAGGTAGTTTCTTGAGCCAACTAATTCACAGCGCAATGACAAATTTTAGAGGAACAGCTATCATGCTAGCTGTTCCCATAGACTGCCAAGTATTGTGCTACGCTAGTTAGCAATTGCACTAACTCTAGTTAGCAACTTCCTTCAAACTGCATGCAGAGACATAAAAATGGTACCCATGAGTTCATCTGACTCTGGGGAAGTAGATAAAGGGCTTCATTGCCAAAAGCACAAAATAATCCCTTTAAAGTAATGTGGGGCAGAACATGTATGTGAGGAGTTTCACCTGAACTAAACAAAGCACATGATGCATCTGAATTAAACAAAAGAGATGCTACACATTCCTGAGAGCAGGTTAAACCAGTAGTCCCACATCTCTCTGGATGCACAGGGTGTCTCCTGATTGGCAATGGGCAGTGCACAAACACACATACACACAAACACACAAACACACATTGTAATACTGTAAATAATTGTATGTAGGAAAGCAACATATTCAAATCCACTTACCAAGACTGCGCAGATGACTCCAATCACAAAACAGACGATAAATCCCTTCACTCGTGTACCCCAACCCAAAGTAGATGCTTCATTCGCTGCCTGAAACAAGTAACAGTAAAGTCATTCAGTGAGGAGCCACTAGTTCACATGATGAGAGAAGATGCATTGATTTAAGAATAAACTTTACATTCAATTAAATTAGTATACATTCATATATTTTACACTTTAATGGGTGAATCACAAATTATTATTATGTTTCTATAATAATGAGTGGATTAAAGTTTTGAATATTCGCCTATTATATCCATTTATACTACACTTGCTAAATTCGTTATTTAACCTGCAAGATGTTGCCGTTTTCATTGGGTCCATCCGTTCCGTCCAAAACTGATTTAAGTTTGTCCATGACTTTTAACGCGTCGGCTGAGCGCAGGAAATGAGGAATGATGATCGGATGTTTGATTTATTTTACTTCCTGTTGTAGTGACGTTACTTACGACGTTATGATGGCGCTCCGTAAGCCACGCCCACGTCATTACGGAGCAGTGATGGGCATTCCGGCTCACAAACGGCTCTTTAAAATAAATATGGTTTGTATTTTTTTAAGTCAAACACTTAAGTCAAACACACTATAATTGGTGTTAAAACTATTCTAATTAAATTATTAAATGAAATCATACTCTACCTTAACCACAATGTATTTAAAAATGCATTGGTTTGTTATGAAAAAGAATGATATTAAACATTTGCATTTAAAGTATAACTTTTTAATGTATATAAACAAAGTGCATATAAATCCAGGGTAGAGATGATGGCATCCTTTGACTCAAGAAACTGCTTCAACATATAAAATGTTGAATTCCACCTTGTTTAGGCCTAAGCTCAGGCATCCCCGTCTGGTGTTGTGGAGACTTTAGTTCTTCAGCACCTACTGTTCTCCTGTGGAAGTATTCCTCAGCTGCTCAGCTCCACAGTGGGCTTCATCACCTTCAGAGCATCTCTTACAGTCAGGTTGATTGTGTGGGCAAGACATGGATGATGGGTCCATTTAAAAATTTTCATGGCTTTGGTTATGTTAGCTGCATTGTCACTAACACAACAGACCACTTTTCCATCTACTTGTGGAAAAAAGTCTCTCTCAACAGTTCCTCTGCCAAGTTCTCTGAGGTGTGTCTGTCACTGAACTCAAAGTAGTCCAGAAGACAGCTAGACATAGAAAAATCTTCAATGAAGTGACATGTAACCAACATGTAGGAAGTGGTTACCCTTGATGTCCAGCAGTCAGTGGTAAGGCAAGCTGCAGTAGCTTTTTAGACTCTTTCCCGCACCGAAGACTGTGTGCTCTCGTACAGTTGTAGAATAAATGATTTTGAAAGGGTTTTCCTGCTTGGAATTGTGTACATTGGATTTCTAAAAACCTCTGTCCTAACCAATCGAAAATGGCTGTAAATCGGTGGCAATCATTTTAGCCAATGAAATATCAGTTTGGCCTTGTCTTGCTACAGACATAGACTTTGGCATAAACTGGTCCATAGGAGACTGTGTTGCTGTGGGTCAGGGAGTAGGCCTACTGGACTGAGTAGATACATCTCCACGTGTGGAGGTGCTGGCTCCACCACTATCTGCTAGTGGAGATGTATCTACTCAGTCAAGTAGGCCTACTCCTGGGAAAACAGGAGTTTCTCCAAGCTCTGCTACATCTAGCTTCACAGTCGGGTCCACAGGTCACATATGCCGGTGTAGGTTGTGTGTAGAACCGGCTTCATATGAGATTATGTTTTGGTAAATTCTACACTGTGTTCTAACATTGTCTACATTATTAAAATGCATCCAAATGTTACTGTGCTTCCGACTCATTTTCCAGCTGTTGTTTTCCCAGCTGTCCTTCCTCTCTCTCCTCGGCTGCTAAGTGTGTGACTGTGAGTGAGTTGGCTCCGCCCTCCCTCAGCATCTTTGATTCATTGGTTGACACTGCGTGTCTGATTGACAGGAACAACAGGTGAGGCTGTTAGTCTGAGCAGACAGTCAGAACCAATGTGTGTGCTTGAGCATTTAGGCCTATATTATTTTATTTATTTTGTACAAATTACATGGACTAACCTGTATATAGCCTCCTTACTAACCTGTACCCCCTCACATTAACTCAGTACCGGTACCCCCTGTATATAGCCTCATTACTAACCTGTACCTCCTCACATTAACTCAGTACCGGTACCCCCTGTATATAGCCTCATTACTAACCTGTACCTCCTCACATTAACTCAGTACCGGTACCCCCTGTATATAGCCTCATTACTAACCTGTACCTCCTCACATTAACTCAGTACCGGTACCCCCTGTATATAGCCTCATTACTAACCTGTACCTCCTCACATTAACTCAGTACCGGTACCCCCTGTATATAGTCTCCTTACTAACCTGTACCTCCTCACATTAACTCAGTACCGGTACCCCCTGTATATAGCCTCATTACTAACCTGTACCTCCTCACATTAACTCAGTACCGGTACCCCCTGTATATAGCCTCATTACTAACCTGTACCTCCTCACATTAACTCAGTACCGGTACCCCCTGTATATATCCTCCTTACTAACCTGTACCTCCTCACATTAACTCAGTACCGGTACCCCCTGTATATAGCCTCATTACTAACCTGTACCTCCTCACATTAACTCAGTACCGGTACCCCCTGTATATAGCCTCATTACTAACCTGTACCTCCTCACATTAACTCAGTACCGGTACCCCCTGTATATAGCCTCCTTACTAACCTGTACCTCCTCACATTAACTCAGTACCGGTACCCCCTGTATATAGCCTCATTACTAACCTGTACCTCCTCACATTAACTCAGTACCGGTACCCCCTGTATATAGCCTCATTACTAACCTGTACCTCCTCACATTAACTCAGTACCGGTACCCCCTGTATATAGCCACATTACTAACCTGTACCTCCTCACATTAACTCAGTACCGGTACCCCCTGTATATAGCCTCATTACTAACCTGTACCTCCTCACATTAACTCAGTACCGGTACCCCCTGTATATAGCCTCATTACTAACCTGTACCTCCTCACATTAACTCAGTACCGGTACCCCCTGTATATAGCCTCATTACTAACCTGTACCTCCTCACATTAACTCAGTACCGGTACCCCCTGTATATAGTCTCATTACTAACCTGTACCTCCTCACATTGACTCAGTACCGGTACCCCCTGTATATAGCCTCATTACTAACCTGTACCTCCTCACATTAACTCAGTACCGGTACCCCCTGTATATAGCCTCATTACTAACCTGTACCTCCTCACATTAACTCAGTACCGGTACCCCCTGTATATAGCCTCATTACTAACCTGTACCTCCTCACATTAACTCAGTACCGGTACCTCCTGTATATAGCCTCATTACTAACCTGTACCTCCTCACATTAACTCAGTACCGGTACCTCCTGTATATAGCCTCATTACTAACCTGTACCTCCTCACATTAACTCAGTACCAATACCCCCTGTATATAGCCTCATTACTAACCTGTACCTCCTCACATTAACTCAGTACCGGTACCCCCTGTATATAGCCTCATTACTAACCTGTACCTCCTCACATTAACTCAGTACCGGTACCCCTGTATATAGCCTCATTACTAACCTGTACCTCCTCACATTAACTCAGTACCGATACCTCCTGTATATAGCCTCATTACTAACCTGTACCTCCTCACATTAACTCAGTACCGGTACCCCCTGTATATAGCCTCATTACTAACCTGTACCTCCTCACATTAACTCAGTACCGATACCTCCTGTATATAGCCTCGTTATTCTTATTTTATTGTGTTACTTTTTATTATTTTTTACTTCAGTGCAGCCTTTGATAGTATTGACCATAACCTGTTGTTGAGAAAACTTGTGTTATGGATTTTCAACCTCTGCCATATCCTGTATTCAGAGCTATCTATTTATTATAACAGAGGGTTTTCTTTAATGGAAGCTTCTCTAATGTTAAACATGTAAAGTGTGGTGTACCACAGGGCAGCTCTCTAGGCCCTCTACTCTTTTCTATTTTTCACCAATGACCTGCCACTGGCATTAAACAAAGCATGTGTGTCCATGTATGCTGATGATTCAACCATTACACATCAGCAACCACAGCTAATGAAGTCACTGAAACCCTTAACAAGGAGTTGCAGTCTCTTTAGGAATGGATGGCCAGTAATAAACTGGTCCTGAACATCTCTAAGATAATTGTATGTGTTACAAATCATTCCCTAAGTTCTAGACCTCAGCTGAGTCTGGTAATGAATGGTGTGGCTATTGAACAAGTTGAGACTAACGCAGGTTGCAGGGTTATGTTTTTTGACTTCTCTAGTGCCTTCAACACCATTCAGCCCCTGCTACTGGGTGAGAAGATGAAGAGGATGAACGTGGAAGCACCCTTAGTCTCCTGGGTTACGGAATACCTGACCGGTAGGCCACAATTTGTGCGACTACAGAGCTGTGTGTCAGAACGGGCAGTGAGCAACACAGGGGCCCGCCAGGGAACGGTCCTGTCCCCCTTCCTGTTCACCCTCTACACCTCAGACTTCAGATATAACTCTGAAACATGCCACCTACAGAAGTTCTCGGATGACTCCGCAATTGTAGGGTGCATCAGGGGTGGGCAGGAGGAGGAGTACAGGAGCACAATCAGTGACTTTGTGTTGTGGTGTGAACAGAACCACCTTCAGCTCAACATCAGCAAAACAAAGGAGATGGTGGTGGACTTCAGGAGAACCAAGGCCCAACTGACTGCAGTCCCTATACAGGGGATGGATGTGGAAATGGTTGGGTCTTTACAAGTTCCTGGGAGTCCAAATGGACAACAGGCTGGAATGGGCTGGTAACACCGGGGCCCTGTACAAAAAGGGCCAGAGCCGACTCTACTTTCTGAGGAGGCTCAGGTCCTTCAACGTGTGCAGTAAACTACTGCATATTTTCTACCAGTCTGTGGTGGCAGTGCCATCTTTTTTTGCAGTTGTGTGCTGGGGCGCCAACATAAAAGCCGGTGATGCTTCTCGGGTAAATAAGCTGATCAGGAAGGCTAGCTCTGTTCTGGGGTTTAGCCTTGACACTCTAGAGGAGGTGGCGGAGAGACAGATCCTGGCCAAACTGCTGGCCATCATGGACAACGTCACCCACCCTCTGCATACCATGGTTATGACGCAGAGGAGCACCTTCAGTCACAGACTGATCCCACCACGGTGTGTCAGAGAACGCTTCAGGAGGTCCTTCCTGCCGGCGACGTATTTATTCATTCAGTTCTGTATATACAGTGGGGAGAACAAGTATTTGATACACTGCCGATTTTGCAGGTTTTCCTACTTACAAAGCATGTAGAGGTCTGTAAGTTTTATCATAGGTACACTTCAACTGTGAGAGACGGAATCACATTGTATGATTTTTAAATAATTAATTTGCATTTTATTGCATGACATAAGTATTTGATCACCTACCAACCAGTAAGAATTCCGGCTCTAACAGACCTGTTAGTTTTTCTTTAAGAAGCCCTCCTGTTCTCCACTCATTACCTGTATTAACTGCACCTGTTTGAACTCGTAACCTGTATAAAAGACACCTGTCCACACACTCAATCAAACAGACTTCAACCTCTCCACAATGGCCAAGACCAGAGAGCTGTGTAAGGACATCAGGGATAAAATTGTAGACCTGCACAAGGCTGGGATGGGCTACAGGACAATAGGCAAGCAGCTTGGTGAGAAGGCAACAACTGTTGGCGCAATTATTAGAAAATGGAAGAAGTTCAAGATGACGGTCAATCTCCCTCGGTCTGGGGCACCATGCAAGATCTCACCTCGTGGGGCATCAATGATCATGAAGAAGGTGAGGGATCAGCCCAGAACTACACGGCAGGACCTGGTCAATGACCTGAAGAGAGCTGGGACCACAGTCTCAAAGAAAACCATTAGTAACACACTACGCCGTCATGGATTAAAATCCTGCAGCGCACTCAAGGTCCCCCTGCTCAAGCCAGCGCATGTTCAGGCCCGTCTGAAGTTTGCCAATGACCATCTGGATGATCCAGAGGAGGAATGGGAGAAGGTCATGTGGTCTGATGAGACAAAAATAGAGCTTTTTGGTCTAAACTCCACTCGCCGTGTTTGGAGGTAGAAGAAGTACGAGTACAACCCCAAGAACACCATCCCAACCGTGAAGCATGGAGGTGGAAACATCATTCTTTGGGGATGCTTTTCTGCAAAGGGGACAGGACGACTGCACCATATTGAGGGGAGGATGGATGGGGCCATGTATCACGAGATCTTGGCCAACAACCTCCTTCCCTCAGTAAGAGCATTGAAGATGGGTTGTGGCTGGGTCTTCCAGCATGACAACAACCCGAAACACACAGCCAGGGCAACTAAGGAGTGGCTCCGTAAGAAGCACCTCAAGGTCCTGGAGTGGCCTAGCCAGTCTCCAGACCTGAACCCAATAGAAAATCTTTGGAGGGAGCTGAAAGTCCGTATTGCCCAGCGACAGCCCCGAAACCTGAAGGATCTGTATGGAGGAGTGGGCCAAAATCCCTGCTGCAGTGTGTGCAAACCTGGTCAAGAACTACAGGAAACGTATGATCTCTGTAATTGCAAACAAAGGTTTCTGTACCAAATTTTAAGTTCTGCTTTTCTGATGTATCAAATACTTATGTCATGCAATAAAATGCAAATTAATTACTTAAAAATCATACAATGTGATTTTCTGGATTTTTGTTTTAGATTCCGTCTCTCACAGTTGAAGAGTACCTATGATAAAAATTACAGACCTCTACATGCTTTGTAAGTGGGAAAACCTGCAAAATCGTCAGTGTATGAAATACTTGTTCTCCCCACTGTACATACTCCTGTACAGTTGTTATATCATATCACGTGCAATATTGTAAGTCATTCTTGGACTGAACTTACGTAGTCATTCACTCAGGAATGCATATTAGTATCCTGTCAGTTGAATCTTTTTTCATTGCTTTTAGTATATCGAATGTGCAATACGTGCATTTATCTGTAATTAAACCCTGCGCACTAAGGACTGTATTAAGGGAATTACTATTATTACCCCAAATGATATCATACACACATTTAGCTATTTAAGTATCTCTTCCTGTCATTTACCTGTACAGTTAATGTAACCATGCAAATATTCACTTATCTGTAAATATAACTGTATACCTAACTGTACAGTTAATTTAACCATGCAAAATATTCACTTACCTGTTCATTTAGCCAGTCTGTCTATTAGTAAACTATTATTACCCTCGCTCATATCATACGCATTTTTAGCTACTGAAGTATTTCTCTGCCATCGACCTGTATAGTATAGTCAACCATGCAAATACTCCTTATTTATCTATATCAACTTGCAATATTTTAAATAATTTGTATCATTTTATTTTTACCTAACACTCGGTAACAATGTATAGTGTACATTTCAGCCATCCACCCATACTATGCAATGCCTTTTTTTTTGCACTCCAGATATCTTGTATTTCTATACTTTTTCATACTGCCGCTCTATGTATCATGTATCGTGTATCTGTCTTTTGTGTATTTTCATTCTGGTATTTTGCACCTGCCCTGTGTTTTGTTGTAGCTGCTTGACAAAGAAATTCACGACTGGGATACGTGGTTGGAATATGACTGGGATACGTGGTTGGGACATGACTGGGATACGTGGTTGGAATATGACTGGGATACGTGGTTGGGACATGACTGGGATACGTGGTTGGGACATGACTGGGATACGTGGTTGGGACATGACTGGGATACGTGGTTGGGACATGACTGGGATACGTGGTTGGGACATGACTGGGATACGTGGTTGGGACATGACTGGGATACGTGGTTGGGACATGACTGGAATACGTGGTTGGGACATGACTGGGATACGTGGTTGGGACATGACTGGAATACGTGGTTGCGACATGACTGGGATACGTGGTTGGGATACAACTGAGATACGTGGTTGGGACATGACTGGAATACGTGGTTGGGACATGACTGGGATACGTGGTTGGGACATGACTGGGATACGTGGTTGGGACATGACTGGAATACATGGTTGGGACATGACTGGGATACGTGGTTGGGACATGACTGGGATACGTGGTTTGGATACGACTGGGATACGTGGTTGGGACATGGCTGGGATACGACTGGGATACGTGGTTGGGACATGACTGGGATACGTGGTTGGGACATGACTGGGATACGTGGTTGGGACATGACTGGGATACGTGGTTTGGATACGACTGGGATACGTGGTTGTCTCGCCAGGCTATCTTAAGATGAATGTACTAGTTGTGGGTCTCTGGATGGGAGTGTCTGCTGAATGGATACATTGTAATGTAATACTGTATATTCGTGTATATTAGTGTCTGCTGAATGGATACATTGTAATGTAATACTGTATATTCGTGTATATTAGTGTCTGCTGAATGGATACATTTTAATGTAATACTGTATATTCGTGTATATTAGTGTCTGCTGAATGGATACATTGTAATGTAATACTGTATATTCATGTATATTATTTGTTATGTTTCCTGTTTGGACCCCAGGAAGAGTAACCTTGGCAACAGCTAATTGGGGATCTTAATAAATACTAAACGAATCTGTGACGACACACGTATAAACATCACCAGGATTCCTATAGACCTGCTTGACCACTTGACTAAACTCACCCCACATGCCGTGTATGTACGACCAATAGAATAACACCTAAAGAGAAATATCCGCCTACCCCAGAGAGACAGCCAACCCTAACCGAGCTGTGGACCGGTATAGCCACAGCGCTCACCATAGGGACGCCTACTGGACTCCAGCGGGGAAAAAGACAAGAATACGTGGTTGGGACATGACTGGGATACGTGGTTGGGACATGACTGGGATACGTGGTTTGGATACGACTGGGATACGTGGTTGGGACATGGCTGGGATACGACTGGGATACGTGGTTGGGACATGACTGGGATACGTGGTTGGGACATGACTGGGATACGTGGTTGGGACATGACTGGGATACGTGGTTTGGATACGACTGGGATACGTGGTTGTCTCGCCAGGCTATCTTAAGATGAATGTACTAGTTGTGGGTCTCTGGATGGGAGTGTCTGCTGAATGGATACATTGTAATGTAATACTGTATATTCATGTATATTAGTGTCTGCTGAATGGATACATTGTAATGTAATACTGTATATTCGTGTATATTAGTGTCTGCTGAATGGATACATTGTAATGTAATACTGTATATTCGTGTATATTAGTGTCTGCTGAATGGATACATTGTAATGTAATACTGTATATTCGTGTATATTAGTGTCTGCTGAATGGATACATTGTAATGTAATACTGTATATTCGTGTATATTAGTGTCTGCTGAATGGATACATTGTAATGTAATACTGTATATTCGTGTATATTAGTGTCTGCTGAATGGATACATTGTAATGTAATACTGTATATTCGTGTATATTAGTGTCTGCTGAATGGATACATTGTAATGTAATACTGTATATTCGTGTATATTAGTGTCTGCTGAATGGATACATTGTAATGTAATACTGTATATTCGTGTATATTAGTGTCTGCTGAATGGATACATTGTAATGTAATACTGTATATTCGTGTATATTAGTGTCTGCTGAATGGATACATTGTAATGTAATACTGTATATTCGTGTATATTAGTGTCTGCTGAATGGATACATTGTAATGTAATACTGTATATTCGTGTTTATTAGTGTCTGCTGAATGGATACATTGTAATGTAATACTGTATATTCGTGTATATTAGTGTCTGCTGAATGGATACATTGTAATGTAATACTGTATATTTGTGTATATTAGTGTCTGCTGAATGGATACATTGTAATGTAATACTGTATATTCGTGTATATTAGTGTCTGCTGAATGGATACATTGTAATGTAATACTGTATATTCGTGTATATTAGTGTCTGCTGAATGGATACATTGTAATGTAATACTGTATATTCGTGTATATTAGTGTCTGCTGAATGGATACATTGTAATGTAATACTGTATATTCGTGTATATTAGTGTCTGCTGAATGGATACATTGTAATGTAATACTGTATATTCGTGTATATTAGTGTCTGCTGAATGGATACATTGTAATGTAATACTGTATATTAGTGTATATTAGTGTCTGCTGAATGGATACATTGTAATGTAATACTGTATATTTGTGTATATAAGTGTCAGCTGAATGGATACATTGTAATGTAATACTGTATATTCATGTATATTATTTGTTATGTTTCCTGTTTGGACCCCAGGAAGAGTAACCTTGGCAACAGCTAATTGGGGATCTTAATAAATACTAAACGAATCTGTGACGACACACGTATAAACATCACCAGGATTCCTATAGACCTGCTTGACCACTTGACTAAACTCACCCCACATGCCGTGTATGTACGACCAATAGAATAACACCTAAAGAGAAATATCCGCCTACCCCAGAGAGACAGCCAACCCTAACCGAGCTGTGGACCGGTATAGCCACAGCGCTCACCATAGGGACGCCTACTGGACTCCAGCGGGGAACAAGACAAGAACACAGGGAATAAGAGAAGTGTTTTAAAAATGCTTCTTTAATGTAAATATACATTTTAAGACATGCAACATTGTGTTTCACAAACATGTACTTGATTCAACTGCAACTGGAAATGAAAAAACTCTCAATAGTATACAGTATATTTCATCAACACTAGAGCCTAACCCTAGAATGGAGTTGAAGGTATGAATGATTAGAGGAAACCTTAAGGAAGTGGGGTCATCTGATGGGAGGTTGGACTGTGTTGTCTGAGATGTATTTCTATCTTTATCTCCTGACAGCCTGAGGCTACGATCATCACCATGAAGTGTTATCAAGAGTAACATTTATATTACACCTGAATCAAAGTAAATAACCTGATTACTAAACTAATCTACATTATATAACTGATGTATTGATGATTATTCAGTACAATGCATGTTGTTGTACCGCTTGGCCACAGGATGGCGCTGCTACACAAAGAATCACAGACTGTTGTCAAAGCTCCTTGTTTGGCTGGGCCTGGTCACATGGGTTGGTCATATCCTTTAAGGGCTTATTACACTGAAACCCTCATCACTCTTCATTTGATGTGTGTTCCATTAAACCAATATAATATATGAATGTTAAGATGTTCAGAGTTGATCCATTAGCAAGGTATAATAAATAGCGACAGAAACAAAGCTAGCTACATGATAATGTTAAAAGGCTGGAATGGATTAACATGGTAATAATGTCTTCATGCTAATATTGGGCCGAGGTAGAGAGATGACTCTCATAGAGTAGGGAGACAAACTGTCCTATAGCTACTGCTGTGTGACATCGAACATATTAAAACAATGTCAGCATATCTTCCTCTACAGTGGGTTGACAGGAGAGGAGATGAGAGGAGAGGAGAGGAGAGGAGAGGAGAGGAGAGGAGAGGAGAGGAGAGGAGAGGAGAGGAGAGGAGAGGAGAGGAGAGGAGAGGAGAGGAGAGGAGAGGAGAGGAGAGGAGAGGAGAGGAGAGGAGAGGAGAGGAGAGGAGAGGAGAGGAGAGGAGAGGAGAGGAGAGGAGAGGAGAGGAGAGGAGACAGCTACTGTGGATAGGGACAGAGACTGGGACCTTGCAGAACTGAACCCTGATCAGATAACCAATTGGTCAAGGGTCAGCATGGGAAAGAAGTTGTTGTCGTTATAGGATCTCGTCCTCTGACTCCTGGTCTCTCTCTCTGGGTTTCAGCAGTCCCATCTCCATTGGGGGGGTTCTCTTCAATCTGGATCGTACCACACTGCAGAGGGGACGGGGAGTGAGGTATAGGCATGATGAAGGTATTGTATGATTAGATTTACCAGATTACAAACTCAATGGAGAATCTCTTTACTGAAAGTGCTTTTCAGTCCATAACTAGGTTTGAAGATCCTGAACAGACAGACAAACAGACAGACAGAGGAGTTACGGGACGTTCAGACAGACAAACAGACAGACAGAGGAGTTACGGGACGTTCAGACAGACAGACAGACAGAGGAGTTACGGGACGTTCAGACAGACAGACAGACAGACAGAGGAGTTACGGGACGTTCAGACAGACAGACAGACAGACAGACAGACAGACAGACAGAGGAGTTACGGGACGTTCAGA
The DNA here is from genome assembly GCA_023634145.1 of Thymallus thymallus. Taxonomy (NCBI): domain Eukaryota; kingdom Metazoa; phylum Chordata; class Actinopteri; order Salmoniformes; family Salmonidae; genus Thymallus; species Thymallus thymallus. Next base: position 637,435 of record CM042414.1, read on the forward strand.
CAGACAGACAGACAGACAGACAGAGGAGTTACGGGACGTTCAGACAGACAGACAGAGGAGTTACGGGACGTTCAGACAGACAGACAGATAGACAGAGGAGTTACGGGACGTTCAGACAGACAGACAGACAGACAGAGGAGTTACGGGACGTTCAGACAGACAGACAGACAGACAGAGGAGTTACGGGACGTTCAGACAGACAGACAGAGGAGTTACGGGACGTTCAGACAGACAGACAGAGGAGTTACGGGACGTTCAGACAGACAGACAGATAGACAGAGGAGTTACGGGACGTTCAGACAGACAGACAGACAGACAGAGGAGTTACGGGACGTTCAGACAGACAGACAGAGGAGTTACGGGACGTTCAGACAGACAGACAGACAGAGGAGTTACGGGACGTTCAGACAGACAGACAGAGGAGTTACGGGACGTTCAGACAGACAGATAGACAGAGGTTTTAGAAGGGATCCAGAGACACTGAGAATGAGAGGTTCCATAACTAGGTTTAAAGGTCCTGAACAGGCATTTTGATTCCCATGTAAAACAGCCTTTTGAGTGACTAAAAAATCACCCATAATATTTTTGTGGGATAGAAATGCTCAGAAGTACTTTCTCTCTCATGGCTAACTACTACAGGCTGAGGGCAGGGAGCTTACTGTATATTCATGAGCTTGCATTTACTGACAACTCTTTGAAACTTGGATGCAGTGAGCATTGTTGCAGTCAAATGATCTCAAGAAAATGTGGTGATACACAAAGCAACTCAAACAACATTGAAATTGCATCAATTATATATATAGTACCAGTCAAAGGTTTGGACACTCCAACTCATTCAAGGGTTTTTCTCTATTTTTACTATTTTCTACATTGTAGAATAATAGTGAAGACATCAACTATGAAATAACACAATAGAACGTCCCGTAACGTCCCATAACTCCTCTGGAATCATGTAGTAACCAAAAACAAATCCAAATATATTAAATTTTTTCTCTTTGCTTATTTAAGCTGTTCTTGCCACTGATTGGCTCAAATGCATTAAGAAGGAAAGAAATTCCACAAATTAACTTTAAACAAGGCACACCTGTTAATTCAAATGCATTCCTGGTGACTACCTCATGATGCTGGTTGAGAGAATGACAAGAGTGTGCAAAGCTGTCATCAAGGCAAAGGGTGGCTACTTTAAAGAATCTCAAATATAAAATATATTTAGATTTGTTTAACACTATTTTGGTTACTGCATGATTCCATATGTGTTATGTCATAGTTTTGATGTCTTCACTTTTATTCTACAATGTAGAAAATAGTGCAAATAAAGAAAAACCCTTGAATGAGCAGGTGTCCAAACTTTTGACTGGTACTGTATATAAATACTACATTTATACACCTCACATTTGGCATGTCTCTTGCAATACGAGATGATGCCAGTAACAAGCACAGATGAATAGGGTCAACTTTTAATTATATTTGCTGACACCTACAATCACATTTTGGCAGCAGTTGAGTAGCTATCTAGCAAACACACCTTCTCCGATGTTGGTTACAAGGCGGTACTTATTTAAATGAGGTAAGAGAATATCATGTTACCATTGGCGTATTAAATGAGTTATGATCTTTAATCTAAGCTCCCCACTGGTGATGATGATGATGAAGGAATGGAATGCTGATGTATATCATTGTGACTGAATATGTAGGAGGAGTTAACCCATTAGACCCCAGGGAAAGTATTGTCTGACTGGCTGATGGTGCAGCACAGCACCAATACAGTGAGCAGGCTGAAGGCTAGGGGCCGGCACGAACATGCTAAATTAACCAATAAGAACACAGGATACGTTACATTAACCAATAAGAACACAGAATGTGTCTCACCAGCAGACGGTGCAGTACAGCACTGACACAATAAGCAGGCTGAAGACCAGCTGCCAGCAGTAACACATAGTGATAAACATCATGTTGCTATGGTCCTTCTGGTCCCACTCTGCACCGCTGGGGGAGTACAGGACAAACCCAATCTGGAGGTGTGCAGAGATAAGAGAGGGTTAGACGATGGAGACTGTTCCCAGGGTTTATGTACTGTAATAGTCTCAACTAGATGGATACAAGACCCTGCTATGGACAATGACTGAAAGTATGTATATGTTGGAGTTAATACGTTACT